>OZ023149.1:311440-333411 GCA_963675895.2 Styela plicata
CAAATCATATATATTGAAAAGAGTTTCACAACCCATTGTAGAATGTGATCTGCTATGCTACTCAGGATACCAGTAAAAAATATTGCTGCAATCAAAAAAAATCAACAAGGATTTAACATTTCAAGATATTGCACTTGATATTTGTTTCGGGATTGTAATTCTATTTGAAATTTTTACTACAAAAAATATATTGATTTTCGAATGTATTCGACTCATTTTGGATATAAAAGTCTGTTAAAATTATATTATACACTACATTATATTCAGATAAACTATCATGTCAGAAAAACATGTTTTGTTAAGTATGAATCATGGTGTATATTCTGCTAACCAGACACTCGAAGGAAATGCATCCTATGAGTAGAAAATTTAGCAAATGGGCAATATTTATTATATACATCAAGCTGTGAGAATATAATATCTCCTTTCGAGTATCTGGAACTAATCGGATCAAAGAAAAATACACAAAATCATCAATACTGCTATGAAATAACAGTGTTGATGATAGGGATGGCCAAAATCGAATATCTTTTGTTTTCAGAATCGAATCGACTACTTTTCCAGAATATTCGAATCAGAAGTCATATAATAAACAAAGACATCTTTTTATCAGTTTATAAGTTGAGTAAAAATTCGCACTTATTCGTAAAAGAAATTGGATTGAGTTGCTGCAGAAATCGTATCGAATAATTTATGATTGGAATATTTTGAATCAAATATTTTAGACAGACCCAGTTGATGGTTTCAAATCTTTTTCGTCCATCCGATGATAATAACATGAACATTTCAGACACCCAAAGAAGAACAAGATTCTGTCACTCTGGATCGCGATTAGGCGTACTGTATCGGTGAATAATGCTTGAATAAAATAAAATTTCTGATCGAGTAAAAAAGGCGTATCGCCATTAAAACAATTTGAATACAATACTCACAGCTGTGAAAAATCTGACAAGGCAGACAGCCTTATTGGTCTATTTCCAAAGAGTGTGTCCATCGTGAAGTTTACAATAAATCAATACTTTATTTTTGTAGTTTATAATAGTTCTACAGTGTAATTCTCTGTGGAATAAAAAATCAATAGATGATTAAATATATGAGCAACAGCAAAATGAACAGGCAACCATCAATCAATTTCATATTAAGCAGAATAGCACTCAAGATTATTTTTCTTTTCCCAGAAGTTTGCTTTAAGAAAGGCCGAAAGCAGCCTCTAAAGGAGCAGACTTACAGCTACTCAGAAGGCTGATGATTTTAATATTTTTATTAGTGGGGGATAGATATATCACAGAATAATTGCGCAAGTAGCTAACGTCGTGTCGGTCTCGATTATGCAGCTTGTTCAAAGCAAACAATTGGACATATTGAAAATTAGAGAGAACGTTGCTAACAATGAGAGGAAATAGCATACATGATCTATTCATTATCATCATCTATTTATTATGCGAATTCCTGTGTTTGTGTCATCAATGAATGTTCTTATTGAAATATGTTCAGAGCATTTTAATAGGCTGATGTACATGGCTTCAAAACTCACGTCAATAGACATCAGTATTGGGAATGGGTCACTTCATTTAGAGTCAAGTAACACACGAGTTGCGAGTAGAGTCAAGTCACTGTAGTTTCAAGTCGCAAGTCGATTTCTAAATCCATTCAACAGCAATGGCAGATTAATTTGCCATTTCTCGCTGTATAAGTCACCACTTAGTATCCCATACGACCATTATTGGATCAAGGCCGGAAGCGTAGCCTGAAAGAACTGACTAATCCCAATCCCCGGAGAAATTTTGCCAAAATATCTATTTTTAAGCATGGGTCACTGATGGATTGTGTCGATCAGACACGATCCATCTGTGGCTCATGCTTGACAAATTGTAATTTCTGATTGGGATAGTCATTTAATGAGTGCCAATGGTATTGCACAATGTAGAACAGGCAACTTCGCTGCATTTCAAGTGGAAAATATCCACAACTACAAATAAGTTACTACAAGTGCAGTTAATGATATCTGCCCTGGGTGATGGTCCTAAAAAAAAAAAACAATATGGCCACATTCCCCATAGATGTGGAAATGAAAAAGATAGATTCTAAATAGAACTAAAACACTACAATGAAAAGCAGTAATTGATATCTCCCCTGAGCGATGACAAATGAGAGGCGAAATAAAATCATTAACACTTGAATTAGTAGTGTTGAAAAAGTCTCTGTAGGACTCTAAAGTATGAAGTATTTAAGGATCACCAGACTATTGATCACAATCTTTTATCTGTCAAATCAGATTTGACTCAACTCTGTCAAATGAAGCGAAGTGCCTGATCAATAACCCCCAAGGCAATGAAAAAACTTATCAACAGACATTTTATTGATTGCAATATTGAAATGCTATACAAACTTGTATAAATTACGCATAAGACAGTCATGAAAATACTATCAAAACAGCGTTTGTAAAGCATGAGTCACTGATGGATTGTGCTGCCGAGGCCAGCCCATCTGTGGTTCATGCTTGACAAAACTAAAATTGCAGATGAATACCAAATTCGAAACATCTTTGAAGATGGGTTGCTTTAACATAGAGACTTCGAATAGTCAGAAAATTGTTCCGAACTAGAATAGTCATTAACCATGACTTTCTGTGACAAAGTCAAACATTAAACTTACTAAATGTACCGGTAACTAACACAAGGCTACCAGTACACTGTACTACAGTCAAAACAGGAACTTAGCACTAAACTTTAGTCCAGCTAAAGTATTGCGCCACTGTATCACAACAGATATAAAGAAAAGAGGAACTTTTAGCATTGGTTTACTAAAACGCGATAACCGAAACTGGTAAAATGCCAGTTACAAAGAAGATCCGAGAGAATCTTTTTTATCTGAATGCGCTTTGAGTAAAGCCACCGCCAGGCTAATGAGCACAATCTTTTATCTGTCAAATCAGATTTGACTAAACTCTGTTAACTGGAGCGAAGTGCCTGATCAATTACCCCTCAAGGCGATGAATAAAACTTTGTCATTAACAGACATTTTATTGATTGCAATATCGAAATGATATACAGACTTGTACAAAACACGCATAAGACAGTCACGAAAATACTATCAAAACAGCGTTTGTAAAGTATGAGTCACTGATGGATCGTGCCGCTGAGGCATGGCCCATCTGTGGCTCATGCTTGACAAAACTGAATTGCTGAGGAATACCAAGGTCCAAACATCTTTGAAGATGGGTTGCTTTAACATGGAGACTTCGGATATTCAGAAAATGGTTCCAAACTAGAATAGTCATTAACCATGACTTTCTATGACAAAGTCAAACATTAAACTTACGAAATGTACCGGTAACTAACACAAGGCTACCCGTACACTGTACTACAGTCAAAACAGGAACTTAGCACTAAACTTTAGAAACTAGAATAGTCATTAACCATGACTTTCTATGACAAAGTCAAACATTAAACTTACTAAATGTACCGGTAACTAACACAAGGCTACCAGTACACTGTACTACAGTCAAAACAGGAACTTAGCACTAAACTTTAGTCCAGCTAAAGTATTGCACCACTGCACCACAACAGATATAAAGAAAAGAGGAACTTTTAGCATTGGTTTACTAAAACGTGATAACCGAAACTGGTAAAATGCCAGTTACAAAGACGATCTGAGAGAATCTTTTTTATCTGAATTCGCTCTGAGTAAAGCCACCGCCAGGCTAATGATCACAATCTTTTATCTGTCAATTCAGATTTGAATAAACTCTGTTAACTGAAGCAGAGTGCCTGATCAATTACCCTTTAAGGCAATGAATAAAACTTTGTCATTGACGGACATTTTATTGATTGCAATATTGAAATGATATACAGACTTGTACAAATCACTCGTATGACAGTCACAAAAATACTATCAAAACAGCGTTTGTAAAGTATGAGTCACTGATGGATTGTGCCGCCGAGGCATGGCCCATGCTTGACAAAACTAAATTGCTGAGGAATACCAAGGTCTAAACATCTTTGAAGATGATTTGCTTTAACATGGAGACCTCAGACATTCAGAAAATGGTTCCAAACTAGAAGAGTCATTACTTTACATGACAAAGTTAAACATTAAACTTGCTAAATGTAACTAACACAAGGCTACAGTACACTGTACTACAGTTAAAAGAGGAACTTAGTACTACAATCCAGCTAAAGTATTGCACCACTGTGTCACAACAGATATATAGAGAACAGGAACTTGACTGATCACAGAAACGATGGGTTTACTAAAACGCATGACTTCCCAAAACTGTGGTTGATATTCAACCAGACTGGTAGAATGCCAGTTCCAAGAGAATTCCAAGAGAAAAGCTCTTTAGAACAAAGGCAACATTACAAGTTTTGAGGATCAGAAGAAAGTTTTGGACCGATCATGTAAATCACATGTCGCTGAACACGATAAAGCATGTTCAGGACTGTAGCAGCAGAGGAACCACAAATGTGACAACAGTACCCCATACAGGATCGAATCAAGAGATAGGGTCTATCAGATAAAAATTTATCAAATGGTATATACCACTTGCAAGAAAATTATAAAAGGTCTTTTTTTTTAGCAAAGTTCCTTTTTATAAAAGGTCTTTTTTTAGTGTCTTGCAGCAACTGAAAGGTGCAAAGAAATTGAACTCATCAATACAGCTATTAAATAGCAATAATGATGGTTTTGAAGGTTTGTTGTCTACCGAACAAAATGAAAATAACATATCAGACACTCTGAGAAAAAAACTCCGTCACCCCACCTCTAATAGTACCAATGTCACAAGTTGTTAGGATTTGCCACACCGCCGCAACGTTGCATCACTCTGTTTATTTTACAGATAATATAATGGTCTTGTTCAAGAGAGCTTTGTGCTCTCGTTCCTCTGAACAAAATTTTTAATCGGCCGACACGATTGGCTACGAATTCTCACCTATTCACTGTTGAGATTCCACAATGTCAGAAACAGTTTTATGCAAGAAGCTTTTTTCCAAGAATCTCTAAACTTTGGAGACATCTAACAGGGATGAGGGTTCCTTAGTTCCTATTCTGAATTTCATGTAGCTCTTTGCACTTTAGTGGTTTCAGGAGAATTTTCAAGTATGGTGTGTCTCCTGTGGCCTTGCTCTGAGCGAATTTTAATAAAAAAGGAGTCAATAGCGCCTATTTAGAAATGATAAATTCTTGGGAAATATGTACTGTGGTCATTTTGTTTTGAACCTTTCTGAATTTGATTTTAATTAAAGAATTAATCAACAGGAAATTTAATGGTCAATTTATTTAATTATACCGATAGAAATTGCGAAAATATATTTAAAATCGTAAAAACATATAAAATAAAATGTTAGTTCAATTTATTAAAAAAATATTTTGCTTTTCTTAGCCTTTGAGTTTTTGATGAATCGCCTGTAAATAGGAATTAGGGAAACATTTTCAAAAATATAGAATCACAATAACCCGAATTGTACACCGTAACAGGATCTTGAATCTAATAATGGCATCTTTATTCAGGATTGTAAATTCGATTTCCGGCCTCAAAAATTTTTTGGGATTTACACTATACATAACTTGAAAGTCTGCTTAGTAACTGCCTCATTGACCCTATTTGAATACAATACAATAATTTTTTGTTGACTTTGCATTTCCGCCACAAGGATTTTTTTCAGGGGGGACTGAAGTTAGGATAGGATATCATTTTTATCCTGTGGGAGAGGAAAGTCGAGAATACAGCTTACATGGTGAACCACAACCTCTCGTGCAAATACCAGTTCTGAATCGGGGTGGAGATTCTTTTTTTGGATTATCCTATTTCTCATTTTTCCTGTGCATGGACGTGGTTGGTGGAGGAAGCCTAAGCAGAAATGTCACTTATCCTAGCACGACTACGCACTCTTGAATGTAAATAGGTTGATGTACATGGCTTTAAAACTCGCATCAATAGACATCATTGTTGGGATCGAGTCAATCTATTTTGAGTCCCAATTTTTTGTTGACTTTGCTTTTCTGCTACGGTACTTGTACAAGGATTTTTTCAGACTGGACTGAAGATGTCACTTATCCTAGCACGACTATGGGTGCCTGGTTAGCTCAATCAGTAAAGCGTTAGAAATACGAAGCTATACATCTCTGATCGTCATGACGTAGTTTTGAATCCCAAGAGGGATGATGATTATATGCGAGAGGTCTGCTGGACGCCTCACCGCTGCATAGTGGTTCACGTAGGCGCTGCTTACGGCTTCACCCACTCACCAGGACCATGCACAGGAAAAATGAGAAATATTTGGAACTGGTATCTGATCGAGGGGTCGTGGTCCGCCATATGGTTAAGCTGTATTCTCGGCTTTCCTCTCCCGCAGGATAAAAATGATATCCTATCCTATCTCAAATGCAAATAGGTTGATGTGCATGCTTTGAAATTGGCGTCAATAGCCATCAGTGTCGGGATCGAGTCAGTCAAGTAACACACGAGTTGCAAGTCAAGCCAAAGTCTTACATAAAATCTAAATTTAGAGTAGAGCCGAATCACTGTAGTTTCAAGTCGCAAGTTGATTTCTAAATCTATTCAACAGCAATGACAGAATAATTTGCCATTTTCTCGTTATACAAGTCACCACTTAGTATCCCATCTGATCATTAGTGGGTAGGCAAACACGGATTTCACTGTGGTGTACAATGCATGTTTCATATGCTTCTAGGAGGCGCGTTTCGTTCTCTGATAAATTAGGGAATGATTTTTAAAAACATGATTGCAGACTCCGGCAATTTGATAATTTTTATGAGCTTTTTGCCAATTTTATTGTGCCCAGTTGTAAAATCAGTACACAAATATATCGTTGTTGTTCAATGTTGCTTGAATTTGAACAATGAATGTCTTTTCTGATTTTTTAAATAACTAAAATAGCATACCGTAGTTCGTACGGTACCGTATATCGCAAAACGTTGGGAATTGGGTTCTCTTAAATATATATTCATATTCGAAGATCCGATTCGAAAATAAATATTTGAAACATGCATTCCTATTCCCAATGCTTTATCGATTGAGTCAACTGGGTACACGATCACTAATGTTATTCCATAATTATTGAAATAAAACCAAAGAATATTAATTTAGTTCAACCTCAATGGCCAAGTACAACTGGGGAGCTGTTTCGGTACATTTTCCCTCGCTTCATAGTCGTTTCTGTACCTTTCTGTCGATTCAGTAATTAAAGTACCGGTAAGAGACCCAATCGCCAATTTGTACTAAAATGCCTGCTTTTTCAAGTTACGATACAATTTTATTTCATCGTATACTGTAGGCAAGAAAGCAGAGAATACAGCACAACCATGAACTGTTGTTAGTCTATACGAACCAATAGGTTTTCGGTGGGTCAATTCGTAACCAAAAAATAGCAAATACGTCAATTCGTACCCTGATAAAATTGATTGACTGCAAAAAGTTGAGGATGGCTGAATAGGATAAAATCAAATCCAATCCTAACCCAAGGAAGCAAACATTTCAGTTCAAATCAGACGGTTGGAAAATGACCGGGTTCTCTTTACTGATACTGGTATGCTACACTAAAATTCGTAAACAGATAAGTTCCCGCGAACTTTCGGCAAGGGTACCGTACTGTACGAATTTACAGGCGTCAATTTTCCAGGGTATGAATTTACCGACCACCCAGAGTTTGTACTGGTGCCAATTGACCGCCACATAAAACACATCTACAAATAAAAATCGTCTCTAACTGCTAACACTTTAAGATCAATTTGTTTTTCAAACCTGACTGCCGTAGTTATTACCGGTACCTTGGGTCTCATGAAGTTTAGTACCATATATCAGATTATCATAATAATTTCCCATGTTGCAAGCGACTCATCCTAACCCGGGAAACAATGCCAAATGCCTGCAGCATTGGCGCCCTCTAGTTAGGATGAGAATATTCTGCCAGTTTTTATTTTGATGACATTCGGGAATATGGTACTAAACTTCACTTATTTTTTATTAGGTACCTTTACTATTTTTTTAAATTTATACATGGAATATTTTATGAAATACTAATAGAATACATCCAACTACAAATCAGCCATCCCGAATTTTTACAGCAAGCAGTACCGGTACCGGGTAAGTAAGTCCATTGCAAATACCATCAGGGTACAAATTCAGAATTGAACTATGCTGTATGTGCTATTTTTACTGTACCAGTAAAACATACCTACTCTGTACTAGTACAGGATACAAATTGACTGTCAGCCGCTTTTTTAACAACTCTGCCTTTGTATTTTGTGACAAAAATAGATGAATACCGGTACCGGTCCGGTATATTACATTCTGCGTTATCGGTACGGTACTGAGTTACCGGTATCTAAATTAAATTAATCAGATTCGAAAATATTCAATAAGTGGTTACAACTTACGATTCCATTAGAAAACAAACATTCCCTGTACAGACTTACCTCAAAGAGGCAACTAAGACCCAACACTGACGAGTTCTAAAATATGATCGATTATTGAAAAAATATTGAATAAGGCAGACTGGACTGATGACTAAGCACTGAGCAGCCCAAGAAAACAAATGTCACGTGACGAGTGACCAGAAAAATTTCAGGCATGACTAATATTTAGATTTTAGACATTCATTAATACTGAGACAAAGTACAGTACTATAGAGCAACTTTTTAAAAAGTTCGGGCAAGTTTATACTGTACAAAATAGACTACGGTATCTTATAGCTTATCTAACAACTGATTCGATGATGAACGAGCGGGTAATTCACACAGCACACTCACAGGCAAGATATTTATAAAAAGTGACGTAAGTGGCCTCAACTCAGAACTACGTGCCTCTGTACGGTACTATGCGCATATCAGGAACCTATTTCTTCAAAATTATTCATATTGTCAGGATTATGCCCCAATGCTTAATCACTGCTAGGAAAGTTGAAAAATATAAATTCGCAGCAGAGACTTTTATTGCGATGTAGAATGTTTTTTTATTTGCCTACCTTATTAATCGTCTCGTGACACTGGTTGCGCCACCAGATCAATTTGGCCACGTCACAAGAAAAAATGTAGAAATCATATCCTCAGTCCAGAGTTACCTTGCTTGCTTTTACATTTTGGTTTCCAGTACCAAATACTAAAACCTGAAATTTTGGACATTTTTGACCAAGATCAAATCAAACCTTTGTTGGGGTTGATTAACTTATCCAACTATGCCTCCGCCCTGTTTACAGGTCATAATGAGACGTGCAGTGTGATGCTCCATGACCTGTGATTGCTAACATATTTTGCGTATAGCTAAGAGAAGAAATGCCAAATGAAGAGTTGTAAATCTGAAAGACAAAGAAAGCGGCGAAGTCTTTTGTGAATGTTGAACTAGATTTTTACTACGATCTCGGAAAAGATTATAATCACAAGCCAGCCACCTCAACAAAAAGCTGAAGAAGTGGAGAAAGGGGCCACAACTAACTAATATTATAGCCTAAATGAGTTTAGTATGCGGTAAAATCAGGAATAGTTTTACTACATTTACTACTTGTCAGAGTTTGAGCTACTGTACTGAGACATCCAAAGCAAGTGGATGCTATTGAAAATTTAAATTCACAAAGTTTTTGTGGGTCTGTTACGGTAACAACCGAACAGTAGAAAAATGCCTGGCTAAAGATGTAGGCTAGATCGTGACTTTCTTCGAATATGGGATGTCCCTGCAAAATCATTTTGTTGTAATATCACAGGAATTCATTCTATTTTTACAAAAATGGGTCGCAACCCAGGGTCTTGCGTCGTGACGTCTGAGACTTTGTTTAAGGTTTATCCGCCACCAAGATATCTTTGTTTTTTTTAATAAGAGAAATAAATTGTATTGTGTGTATTAACTCTGGGCCGCATTCTATTTGTCGGGTTATTGTAATTCCATCAGGGTGCAAATTAATGCGTGCACGACCCTTCGCCAGTGGATATCAGAAACCGATACTATTCGTTACTTTCGCCACACTCTAGGTTAGCAGCTGCCTGATTACGATGTCAAAATGTGGCCTCATGGTTCTGCATACTGACTATCCCAAATAGAAATTTTATTTTATCAAGCATAAGCAATCTCAATACGATCCATCAGTGGCACATACTAAACAAAAGATTTTCGCAAAAATTTTTTGATTGTCATACTTTAAAGACTTTATTTTACTTGAGTTAACAGACTGAGACTAATTTTTCGAGTATCACGATCTAGTCAAGATTTTATTTTTCAAAGTAAAGCAGAAGCCGCAGTGCCTGAACAGCGTGATACGTTGCAGTGACTTATATTTGACAAAATAATTGATGAAAATATGCCTTGCTGGGTATTCTAAATGCTTCATTTATAAATATTTTTTTGTTCAGAATGGGCAAATGGGTCGATTTTAGCATATTGTGTATGTATCAAAGGAATAGATAGAAGTGCCCTTTCATAGCACATTTTAGTTTCAGTTTGTCACGACAGATAAACATGCCTAGTGGTTGTAGGGAATTAACCATCCCGTATCCACAGCAAATACCGTTGTAATGCACAAACAATTCCCAAAATGCATTAAGGATATTCTTATGCACATGTTATTCAATTATTTTTACTAAAGAGTAATATAGAAATGATGATGTTTAATATAAGAGGTGCACACATCGAGGTATTGAACATTTTAAAAATTCACAAACATTGAGGTATTGAAGATGAAAAATATTGCACTTGATTGGAATTATTACCAGAGTGGTCAAGTATGAAGTGCTGTTGCCCCATTTTCACAAAATTGAATTAGTGACAGATTTGAATACAACAATAAAATATCCATACGAACGTTCAGGACGAGGTATTTAGAACATAGATGATGTTTAATTAAAAATATTTATGCAGATAACGTATAGGGATTCAGCATATATCGTATCTAGTGACAAGAAGCAATAAAATGATTTATTATAAATGTGTCTTGTGTATGGCCATTTTAGATACATACAAATTGAAAAGATAGATAAATGCAAAATCACTTAAGGTTTCTTGGAAACCAGTCGACCGCTAAAGCAGTCATTTTTTCGAATGCACCAGAGCTAAAATATTTTTATAATATTAGTTTTTTTCTTTTTGATTCATAAAAAAATGGCAATGTTGTTCTAGGCGCCCAGAAGAAAACAAGAAATTTTAACCTTCAATTATTAGACATATATTAAACATACAGTACTAGCTTCCATGTGCAAGATTTCATATGCAGGTAGACATAGTTTATTTTGACACCCACGTCGACACAAAAGGCGATATTATTAGTAAAGCAAACAAAACGTTTAAAAACGTGCCACGGAATAAGTACCAAACAAACATTCGAAGAAAGGAGCACGCGTTTGCTTACCTCAAAAAATATATAAATTTCACTAAATTCGACCAAACACATCATACGGGACCCGCTCTCACACAAAAGGTAAATAAATAAAGGGCCGCCAAACACACACTCACACTATAGGTTAAAACACGAGCAAAAAAGAAACTGGACTTTACTGGAGAAACTGCACATAAGAAAATAAATACTTTAAAACAATGAAAGAAGAAAAAATTAAAGATGAACATACATATGATGTGACAAAATTAAAATTTCCTCTCAAAAATATCCTTTTTCCTACTTTTGTGCTAAGTAGCATATTCTATTCTCCGACATGTTTTACATTCGACTCATGACCATATAACTCTGTCTAACAATTGTTTTGAGACAGAGGCTGCAACTCCGTTATCGTTGTTAAAATCCGGTTTGTTCAACACGACCTCTTTATCAACATCTGCAAAATACATTAAAGATTTTCCAGCCTTTACTGCTTCCGTTGAATCTGTTTGGTTTACAAACCTGTATGTTGTAGATTTAAGACGTCCATCACTCAACGAGTGCATCTTTTCACCGATAATAACGAGAACAGCGCCAGAGACGGGAACAATATCAGCAAAATCTCCAGAAGAGGTTTGAACTTGCAGTCCGCCTACTTCGTCTTGAAATAAAAATGACACTGATCCAATGTCACTGTGTTCCCCTAAACGAATTTGGTTTTCCAATAACTTGACATCAGGTGTGATCGGTGGATAATGGATCAACTTTAAGCATGTAGTGTTGCCGTGCTTTCCAATCAATTTGTGAGACTTTGCAAATAAATCAGGATCATGGAGTTTCATTCCTCTTCCAAGAGCTTTCAGCACCCTCATTGTCAAAATCCTGCAGAACTTCTGAATCTCGTTGACTTTCGGTTCCAAGTTGCTAATTTCTGGCCACTCGATGTCTTTTGTATATGTATATATATTTGCCGGAAAACATATGTTTTCATTGAAATCATGTGGACATTCTGGATTAGCATCCCCTCCCTTTATTGGATCATAGCAAAGTCCTGAATCCTTCGAGCAAAACTACATTTTATACTCTGTGGGTGGGGAGAAAAATTCAGCTGAGATTTTTCTCAACTGATCCAGCGTTTCCTCTGAAATTCCACAATTTTTTAAATAAACAAATCCAGCATTTGAGAAAGTATCATATAACTTTTATCCAACATCAACTAAATCTGCATCAGTGATATCACTTTTGACAGTAAGTCCGCATTTTACAAAATCAACGATGGGAATATCCATAATTTCAGTTTTAGCACTGAAATTTAATTCACCTTACATCTATTTAATTATAGAAAGTTTAGTAAAAGTAGAAATCAAGACTAGGGCTGGGCAAAACTGAATCATTTAGAATTCGAATCCGATCGAATCGTTTCCATTATGATAATTATTAAATATATAGTTAAGAATATTAGCATAAACTGACTTAAAGCGATGTATTTTCATTTTAACGTCGAAATACAATCGATTTTGGTAAAATTTGATCAAAATCGATTACATTTTGTCGTTACAAATTAGAAAATTAACATCATTTAGCATGTTTTCGTTCCTATGATGGATTTCCCAGCGCTATAATCATGACTGAAATATCTTGATGGATCTGCTGATACCAAATTGCAACTTTGGCTGGTGCCTGGTTAGCTCAATAGGTAATGCGGTGGGAATAAGCTTCGAACTACACATCTCTGATCATCTTGTCGAAGGTTCGAATCCCCAGAAGTATGATTATATGCGAGAGGTCTGGGTGGTTCACGTAAACACCGCTTACGGCAATAACTTCCAATGTTGCAATTAATAAGTCCAAGTCGAAAGGCCTTGAGACCATATATATTTGTAAAGCAGAGCAATGAAAATATTCCTTTCTCATTCAATGCTGAATATGACCAGAATCACTATCTTCTAGGAAATGTTGACTGCTCAGAATGCATTAGATATAACAAAACCGTATTATCGCATTTCCTTTCCCACAAGATAAAAATGACACACTATCCTATCTCTCCTACCACACCCTGACAATGTACCTATGTTGAACTTAATGAAACTATACCAACTCACTCTCTATGGATCTGATCAACAAATCAAACAGACACCATAACACAGAACATTTCCGACTTCATCAGAACTTCTTATTGTTTTCAATTCATACTGCATATACCATAACTTCCTTTGATACTGTGTAATGCAATGTGCATGCAACTGTGAAATAAAATCAATTTTTCAAACAAAAATTATAGGATAGGATATCATTTTTATCCTGCGGGAAAGGAAGGTCGAGAATACAGCTTAACCATATGACAAACCACGACCTCTCGTGCAGATACCCTGTACCAGTTCCAAATGGGAGCGAAGGTTTTTTGATTATCATATCATTCCTTCTATGGTTGGTGGATGATGCCGTAAGCGGTGCATACGTGAACCACCGTGCACCGGCGAGGCGTCGAGCGGACCTCTCGCATATAATCATCATTCCTCACGGGATTCGAACCTAGCATTCGCGAGGCTTATTACAAAGACACACGTAAAAATGACAAAATTAATCGGCGCAAATCATATAAAACATTCATGTCGCGTCATTACAAACAGATAGACCAAAAACCCGGATCCCACCCCCTGCCGTGGGCGCGCCACCGGCATAAATCATTTATGAAGACCCAACAGTCCGCGTTATGTGCTCATTAAAACGAACAGAACGAGCGATCTTGGATGTGGTATAGAGAGACATACACACACGTGCTTTCGGCACATACGGAAGGAAGTAATATAAACCTAATATCTCCTATCATTCCCGCATTCTAGTGCATTTATCTCTGTTCCGGTTCGCATTTTTTGTATAATTCCCTTTAACCGTCACCATCAATTTTGGTACTTAAATAGCCATTCATTAATATCCGTGTTTCAGAGTCTTTATATAGAGTTTTAAGAAATTTTTCTTTTATTTCAAATTTTTCCAACACCTCATACAAATATTCAAAATCCACAGAGTCAAAAGCTTTCATAAAATCTAATGAAAGTAGTGAGTTTTTTCCCAACTTATTTCTCTCTTGTTCACAAATATCTCTCAGGGTCACTGGTGTATCACTAATTCTCCTTCCAGGCAAAGCACTTTGATGATCATCAATGTCGGGCAATATTTTTTGACCCTGTTGGCTATAATTTTGGTCAGTATTTTATAATCAGTATTTAGCAATGTTATTCGTCTGCGAATTTTTATTTCATCTTCTTCATATTTTTTTTATAAATCATAGTAATTTATACCATATTTCATCTTGTCTGGTATCTATTGATTTTGGTATATTTCCTTTATCACTGCAGTTAAGTCTCCTATAACACACCAGCACTTCTTATAAAATTCTTGTCCTAGTCCACCAGGACCTGGGGATTTTCCATCTGTAAAGGTTTTGATTGATAGTTATATCTCTTCCTTGTCAATTTCTTCTCCCAGCACTTTAGAGTCTATTCATTGTATTCGCCGGTCTATTTTGTTCAGAAATTCGTTTTTCAGGCCATGATTACATTCAACTTTGTTGTATAGCTTTGTATAAAAATATGTCCCTATTTTCATTTTATCATATAGATTATTGTGTGGAATTTCGCTTTTGTCCTTTAGTTGTTAGATAAGTGATTTTCGTGCTTTATTTTAATTCTTTAAAAAATGATTTTGTACACTTTTCATAATTGTCAGCAGCATTTTGTATTGTTACTTTTCTTTCTTTCTCTTACTGTTTTCTTTATTACTTCTTGTTTCTTATTCCTGTATAACGTCATAACTCTCATTTATCTATTTTTTCTTTAAATTCGCTATGTCTTTTTGATAATCCATCTGACTATTAGGCATGGTAGCAAAACCTCACCTTACAATTAAGTTTGTAAATATTTCCCCAGACAAGCGACGATCGAATTTCAACTACGGCCGATTCGAATTACAATATATGATATGAAATGCCGCCTTTGCATTTTGTGGAGCGTTTAGGAAAGATAGAGCATACTACTACTGGTGAGTAGGGCTGGACAAAACCGAATCTAATTCAGATAACTTTTTCGGATCATATCAAATCACTAATTCTGTGTAAAAAACAAACATCTTATTTTCAGTAATACAACTTGTCTCCATTATGAAAATCAAGACATTTATATTGTATATTTTTGATTCACACTCTTTATCAAAGAGCAACAATTGTCATATTTTAACGAAAAATTGACCAAAATCGATTGCATTTTGGTGTTACAAATAGGAATTTCAATGTTCCTATGAACGATTCGCGATTGATTCCAATAATTTGTGCTTCGAATCGATACGAATTTAATCGCCCAGCCCTACTGGCGAGCAGCTGACCCCGACTCCAAACCCCCACGCCACTTTTAGATTTTGATTGAATACAGTTTCAGGATGTTGTCTCAATCACAAATTTTATTTTGCCAAGCATAGGACACAGCTTCCATATGAAAGCCAAGCAAGCAAAAAGCATGAGCGCATAAAATACTTCGATATGACATGGTTTTATGCAAATTACTACCATAATATTAAAAAAATTTGACAATACTTTATTAAAATCAAATAGAAAAATAATTTAATTAAAAAAGTGAACTTTAGAACCTTTTTGACCTTACTGCATAATAAATTCATTTATTTATAAAAAAAAAAAGTAGATTTTAACAAATAAAGACAAGAGCGTCAAGTGTTTCTACATACAGACACAATTTGTCCATCCAAGGTCAGATTTCCTCAGACAAGCATCGGGATGATAGTAAAATCCAGAATCATTTTGGCTAGTAGAATGTTTCATGATTGATTAAGTAAAACTATTGCTATTTCCTTTTTTACAGGGTAAAATCTTGCAGCATATATTGCAGCACATCTTTGACTAAAACAAAATCATGACATCATTCAATCATAGCTCCCAAAATCCACACTATATTTTCACTGTTCATTTGCAACATCACTTTTTGAATTTTTAGCGTTGTAGAATTTCAACGCAAATAGTTTATCTATCAATTGCTTCGAAGTCATGGCTTCATAATTCTCATCTTTTTCAATATTGTCATCAAAATCCAGTTCGTTCAACATGACCTCTTCATCAACATTCACAAAATAAACAAGAGATCTTCTAGACTTTGTACCTTTTTTTGAATCCGTCGGATTTACTACTCTATGTATTGTAGATCTAAGACGTCTACCGCTCCAAAAATGCATCATTTCACCAATATTCACGAGAACTGTATCAGGGATGGGAGGAGCATCAACAAACTCCCCAGATAAGGTTTGAACCTGCAGTCCGCCAATTTTGTCCTGGAATAAAAAACTCAATGATCCAAAGTCCTCGTGCTCCCCACAACGAATTTGGTTTTCCAATAACTTGACATCAGGTGTGGTCGGTGGATAATGGATCAACTTGAAGCATGTAGTATTGCCGTGCTTTCCAATCAATTTGTGAGACTTTGCAAATAAATCAGGATCATGGAGTTTCATTCCTCTGCCAAGAGCTTTCAGCACCCTCATTGTCAAAATCCTGCATAACTTCTGAATCTCGTTGACTTTCGGCTCCAAGTTGATAATTTCTGGCCACTCGATGTCTTTTGAGCATGCAGGGAAACGTATTCCTTCATTGAAATCATGTGGTCGATCCAGATTAGCATTGAGTTCCCCTATCGGATCATAACACAGTCCCAAACCCTTTGAGCAAAACTTCATTTTATACTCCAGGGGTTGGGAAAAAAAATCAGCTGAGATTTCTCTCAATTCATCCTGCATTTTCTCCGAAATTCCACAATTTTTTAAATAAACAAATCCAGCATTTCTGAAAGCTTCGTACAACTTCTTACCAATGCCCAGTAAATCTGCATCCGTGATGTCTTCTTCATTCACCACATCGACTCGACATTTTGTAAAATCTATGATAGGAACATCCATATTTTCAGTATTAGCACTAGATTTTATACAGCATATCACCAGTCTATTTAAATGCAGAAAATTTAGTAAAAGAGTAGAACGCATGACTGATTTCACTGACACGAAATAGCAAATTTGTTGAAGTACTTGACCACAGCAAGATGGATAGAATATTGTTTTCTTTTCGTGTCCAAAATTAAACTTTCACGAAAAATAGAATCCCTTTCATTTTTTTTCCATTGCAATTCTTATGGCAGTGTGAAGAAAAACTAAAAGGGTGAAGAATGCAACGGCTGAAACTAAAATGCCCAACACTAAAAGAAAGAATTGGCTGAACTTTTCTTTCGTCTGAGGGGTGGTGTGGAAGTGTCATTAAAACTGAAAATGCCGAACACTGAAACGAAAAAACTAAGTTATTTGAGGCTTGAGAAATGGCTGAAATTTCTCCCATCCACAGGATGCAGTAGAAAGTCACTAAAATGCTGAAAATCAAAAAGAAAAAGCGGCGGAAATTTCTTCCACCTGGGGGATGGGTTGGAAAAGTCACTATTACAGATTATGCGGAGCACGGTCTGACGGTACCAAAATGAGTCGCAAATCAGTGTTGATCACGGATAGAATCAGGAGTCAAAAAGACAGGTCTCCGGCCGGATTTAGGATGAGAAATACAGGAGTGTCAAGTTATTTTACCACTTAACCACCGAGAGTCAAACAGTAGTGGTTCGTGCACTTGAAATATTTCCATTGAAGCATATAAAAAACACGAGTGCAACAAGACTTGCATTTCTAAAACTTTTGCATCTTTCGGATATGGAATTTTTGGCCTTTGATTCGGATTAGGACGTATTCGGATTCTGAAATAAATTATTTTGCTCAACACTGTCTTAAATTTATTTCACCTAAAACATGGGTCGGAAAAGTCACTAACCCTTTGGTAGAGAATTGTTTAATTTTTTGTTAAACAATCTCATTGGCGTTTTTAAAAATGCATTTTATTTATTTTTTAGGGCATTTTTGAATTTTTATAACATAGCATATTTATTTATATGAACAATATTGAAATTCGAATATTATCAATATTGAACTAAAATGACAGAATGAATAGTTGCGCATAAAATTCCCTTTTCTATCAAAGTTGATGGAACTTTTCGATTCGTTTAGAACACTTTTTAACGCATTTTAGGTATGATCAGCATTTGGCATGATTCCAAAATACTGGCGAGCGACTTTGACACCTGCAAGAATACGGCTTAACCATACGGTGAACCACGACATCTCGTGCAGACACCAGATCCGAATCAGGGCGATGGTTTTTGGCTTATCTCATTTCTCATTTATTCTGTGCATGCTTGGTGAAGGAAGCCGTTTGTCGAAAACGCGTTTATCCGTTTTTCGAAAACGCAGAAGCAGCATTAACATTTTTGTAATTTCAATAGGCTGTTTTGAAACTCGAACTTGGCTTGTCAGAGTGAATATTAGGAAGTCATTTACAAATTATTGCGAGGTAGTATTGCATTGGGGATAAATAAGATATCTTGTACGACAGGTCGCCTACTACCTTTGAAAAATCTCAAGAGTGTGTTTTAAATCACAGGAAATACCAACCTTCCTACAATATTTCCTTCATTTGGCAACAAAATGGTACGTTGGTTTAAAAAAATTTCACCCGTTTCGCGCATTGTGGCGTCATGAACTTGAAGACGGAAATCACCACCCTTCACCAAAAATTTCTGGATACGCTAATGCGACAGCTTCCAATTACACAAGTGTGCAATGATTTCGTACCTATATATACTATGTCCATGATAGCGCTCGTACACCTATGTCATAATCTGCATGTGAATCCTCGTGGTTAATTCATTCATTCACCATCATTGCATTTCAGACAGCTGCAGTGGTAGTAAGTTATGGTTCTAGAAACAAATAATTTATTTATACATTTAATCAGGCTGAATCTTTATCGTCGGTGACTGTAGCGTTTCGCGCTTGCTCTAAACAAAAATCAAACCAAACATTTTTTAATCACGTCTGATCGCGCGAGAAATATCAATGTTATGTGTACTCTGTTTCTGAACTGTTTGGAGTTCAGATAAACGGAGATATACGGTAGCATTGCGACGTCGCCTATTTATTCTCCGGATACGCATGAGACGTGGGTTTGCGATTTAGTCCATGGACTCAGCTACAGTGACTCCCTCATTCTCACTTCATATATGAAGTGGCTTGTTTACTGATACCTTTATAGGGTATATTATTATACCTTAATCCCGAAGGGTCAAGTTAGAAGACGAGATAGAGACCAAAGTTGATATTCTTTATTATACTTCAGCAAAACGAATAATTGAAGAATCACGATACAAACTAATCTTAGTTTCCTCCTTATCTCCCCAATGGATAAAAATCCACTCGCATTTATACACTTTATGTGACCATTCAAGTTAGCCTTAGGCGGGATATTATATTTCTTTTCGTCAGACGTGATCACAACATAAACATTAAAACTTGTTTTGGAACTATCAGGGCCGGTTTTGATCGCTTATAAGAATTTTATTGATCATGCGTTGGACGCATGATGCTCGAACTTAATTAACCTGATACATTGAATGCCAAATTCTTCCAGTGGTCATGATTTTTAACCATGTTTGCTACACCTTTATTTAAAAATCTCCGTAATATTTCATATCGTAAAATAAGTTGGGAAACAGGCACAGTGAAATTAACTTAATTATTCATCAAAATGTACCATTTGAGCGAGGTAGGCTCGGAAATGGAATAAACTCATAATTTTTAGTCAGTAAAAGGTAATTTCGCACCGGATGCGCAGGGAAATGGAATAAAGCTGTCACATTGAGAAGGGGAGGGGGGTCACACATTAATCATAGAAAAGTAGGCTAATTGTTCGCCGGAAGCGCCTGAAAAATTTACTGTTTTTGACGTAACCTGAATATTCATTTAAAATTGGCGGTTTTTCTTTGTTTTACTATGTTTGTTTATAGCCCAATTTTTCAGCAAAGTTTTTTGGGGGGCTCGGGGGCACGTGCCCCTGGATTTGCTGGTGGGATAGAGGTGTCGAATATTGAGCATCAGTCACTTTTAGGCGAATGGATAGGATATCATTTTCATGCGGGAGAGGAAAGCCGAGAATACTGCTTAACCATATGGCGAACCACGATCTCTCGTGCAGATACCAGTTCATTTCGGGGCGGAGGTTTTTTTGGAATATCGTATTTCTCATTTTTCCTGCGCATGGACGTGGTACGCTGTTATATTGAATCAATAAGTGAGAAAAAGTCTTCCTCTCTAATTAGTCCGCGGAAAAACGGTACTACGTCATAACTGTCACATTGGTCACTCTTTACACCTGTCCAAATGCGTTAGAGTGACTGAAAATGTCCTGCTACTTTTTATATTTGGGAAAGGTGGAAAAATGGCATTTTAATACATTTTTGAAGTTGTCGAGTGGGCATACATCCCGTATCATCTGCTGTCAATGGATGTCATACTGTAGTTATTACCAATACATTCATTGCATTGAAAGAATCCACACACCATTATGCCTGATAGCAAAACTTTGTCCATGCCACCACTGTCTCGTAATAATCAATATAAAATTTAAGGATACAGAAGAATAAAAGACAGGATAGTTGCACAAGGCCCTGTCGACCTAAAACACTGGTGTGCGGCAAAAACCCTTGTAAATAAAAACAATAATATTAATATGAAGAAAAAGACGCAAATTTCCAAAAACACAACATAGAAATTTATTTATATCTTATATTAGAAAGAATTAAACTGGATTTTGTATTTCATTCTGCTGAGATGTCTACCGCTCCAAAAAAGTATCTTTCCACCAATATTATCGAGAACTGTACCAGAGATGGGAATAACATCAACAAACTCCCCCGATAAGGTTTGAACCTGCAGTCCACCAATTTTGTTTCGGAATAAAAAAGTCAATGATCCAAAGTTAAATCCAAATCAGCTGTGATCGATGGATAAACCTGAAACACGTAGTATTGTCTTGCTTTCCAATCAATCCATGAGACACGCAAATAATCAAGTTCACAGAGCTTGATTCCTCTACCAAGCGCTTTCAACAGCCTCATAGTCGAAACTTCGGAATCTCATCAACTTTCGGTTTCAAATTATCAATTTCTGGCCACTCCACGTGTTTTCGAGTATGAAGGCAAAGCAAGCCCTTATTACAATCTCGAGGTCGTTCCAAATCAGCACCGATTTCTCCTATTGGATCATAATAACACAGTCCCGAACCCTTGGAGCAAAATTTCATTTTACACTCCGTGGGGTTGAGGGAAAAATTCAACCAAGATTTCTCTCAACACATTGAGCATTTCCTCTGATGTTCCATAATTTTTTGAATAAACAAACCCAACATTTGAGAGAAACATGTATAAATTTTTCCCAACGTTCAATAAATTTGCTCTGTTGATATCTTCATCATTTCCAGCAGTATGTATGCTCCTTTCGAAATATACGATACGAACATTCTTGCATCACCCCCAAGTCCCCTGAAATACATATAAAGACAGCATATTTAGAAAAAATTTAAAGCGTTATTTTTCCAAAAATGAAATCGCCCAAACCCTGTAGATGAGGGTGGCTGTAGGCGTGGGTAAGAAGCAATTAAAAAATGAAGATGAGAAATGGTAGGTGGTTCTACCATCGCCCAGGGCAGATATCACTTATTGCACTCTGCTA
>OZ023149.1:333511-542591 GCA_963675895.2 Styela plicata
TGAAACGCTTATCTTATCAGCCAGCCATCCTGTGGGAGGCAGAGTTATATATGTTTAATCGAATTATATCATTTCGAATCTTTCCCAATCTGATTCTATTTTTTACAAATTTAAACAATCAGTCGATTTTTTAAAAAAGAAATAGCGAAAAGTGCTGAAATCCAGGTAAAATTTCATCATAAATTCATTAAAAAAACAACTGTCATCATCTGAATCGAACATGTATCCGATTCGATTAAAATATTACATTTAAAAACAGCATCCTAGTGTGAGACAGCCGCCTCAGTGCCTGAAATTTCGTTTGTTTTTGTAAGACGTATTGCTATAATAAACAACCTATTAATTATGTAGGTTATTTACTTTTATGTCTTGTGTGTTTAAGCTCAGAATGATTTTCTTGCGTTTTGTTTTTGCATGTGTGTTTGAATGGACGCGTATTTCGTACGTTTTTAAACTTCATTTGAAAATTTTATCCTTTTTCTCCTGTGTGAATATTTTTACCACTGCTGCGGAGAAATTAAAATAAAATTGATTGATTAAGCGCAGTGGTCCCCAACCTTTTTGTCTCCGCTGACCGGTCCACGTTTTTTAATTCTACCGCGACCCGCCAAAAGGAAGAGGGAGAGTCGCAGATTGTTTTCAATTAACCTGTATTTGAACATACATTCAAAATGAAATTATTTGAACCATAAACGAATATTAAGTGATTTAAATGCAAAATTTTCAATTCATCGTTAAATCAATGAGAACCCTAAGCTTGTTTCTCTGCAACGAGACGGTTACATCTTGGGATAATAGAAGATAATGACACTCGAAGTGTCTTGCTCACATCCAGATTATTCCGTTGTTTTGTTTTGGTTGCTGCCATTGCAGAAAACTCCGCTTCACATACATACGATGTCAGAAATGGTAATAGGCTTTTAAGCGGTGTGGTCGCGATATCCGGGTATTCCGCCAACCTCAGCAAGAATAATGTGAATACTGGCTATAAACCCAAGTCTGTGAAAACAAAAGTTTCCAAAAAACTGAAAGTAAAAAGCTTGCTCTCCTGGTTAAAGGGCATCCGGCTGTTAGAATCGACAGGAGATACTAAATTAGTAAAACTAGCTGATACGCTCAAAATAACAATTCAGGAACTTCAGCATAACAAGGGCTTGTGATGTGATAAACCAAGGTTATGATGTGATAAAAGGGGTTCCCGCACTAATTAACAGTTCCTTGTGCGGACCGGCACCGATTGACCCACTGACCACTGGATTAAGGCATATTACATTGTCTCCTGCTGTTGCCGGTCAATTCGAACCAGTTATGTTCTTAGTGGGTCAATTCGTACCTGATGAAATTTGCAACGAACTTGCTGCGAATAGTCGAGGTGGGTGATTTGTGGTTTGATATATTTGTTTTGATGTTTAAAAGAATATTTCATGTACCCATTAAAAATAATACTCTCTTTTCCAACAAGATGAAATAAAGTTAAATCCCCGAGGGGCGTACAATGTTCAAATCAGGCATGTATTGAATTCCGAGGGATGGTGGTCAATTCGCACCCCAGCCAATTTGTACCTTTATAAAAATCTATTAAAAGCGCCTGAGAACTTATCTGCTTACAAATTTTGGTTTCGAAATGGTCACGCTGATCAAATTCCCGTATATTTTCACTCAAATTCGCGGAAATGGTCATAAAAGCGATAGTCCTTCCATCGTTAATAGGCACTTGAAACTTGGTCATATTTCAATTTGAACTAAAATGGGTTTTTATTTCATCTTATGGGATAAATAATAAATTCATTGCAAATTTACCAGGGTACGAATGGACTAACCGAAAACATACTGGTACGAATTGTTCGGTAATCGATTTCAAAGTGAGTGCTTGCCATAGAATGACTATCAAGTTTGTGACCATTTTTGTAATTTTTTTATTTGATATTCTTGTTGCTATCGCACTGCTACACCAGAATTTGTAAACGAATAAGTTTCCGTGAACTTTCGGAACGGGTACGAATTGACCAATCGCTCTTAATAGAATTTAACACTGGTGCGAATTGACCGCCACACGTCTGCCGTTCTGTGTTGCCTGAGTTGAAATGATGGATCACTCCCAGCATGGAAGTTCTTTTTCATAGTCGCAGATAAGGTATTCTTTTTTTAATTCGCTGAGAGCAAGCAATGCTGTAAGAGACGCATCAAATAAGATGTGTCTATACAAATCAACACGACCAGAAAAGCAGTGGGAAGGCTAGGATAAATGCAGAAGCTGGAAGATACCGGTAGTCGGAAGTACAGAATGTATAGGGGAATGCCTAGTCAGATTTTATTTTGATTCATCCATTCTGCATTGACACAAAAGGCAACAAACAAAACAGCAAAAGACGGAGAACCAGGAAAAGAACAAAACGTAAAACTACCCGTATCGAGTGTATACTGTATATTGTAAAAACAAAATGCAAAATGCCAAAAATACGGTAATTGGTACCGGTAATAACACAAATATCCCCATAAAACAAATGCAAATATTTGGCTGTTACCGGTAGCCTAGTGTACCGGTATCTGGTAATCAATAAATAAACGAAAAACTCTTCATTATTACACAGGCAATTACTCCGGCGTCGTAAACAGACTTGTGATTCAGTAAATATAAACGACAATATGAATAGCTAGGCTCAAACCAAACAAAGTTGCAACTTTTTGCAAAAATTCTAAAACAATCAGTATACGACTGTCAGTGTTCAATTGAGCTCCATCGTTGAAAATATAATTGTTGAAATTCCCTGTATCAGTTAATTCAGGGATGGCCAAAACCGAATATTTTACTATTTCGAATACATTCTGAAAAAATAATTTCGAATGTGAAATACAGAATACGTTCTAAATTGAGCTATGTTTTTGATGGACGGGTATCATTTTAACTTATTCAAACTGTTAAAAAAAAATTGTAAAAACCAGAAAATTTTGATTATATAGTACACAATTTCCTTTATTCCATTGAGCTATGTTAATTTGGAGAGCATAACAAATTTTTCCCCGTTTCTGTCTGGATTTATGCAATAAAAATGACCTATTCTCATTGACCACTATTCTAAAATATATACCGGTACTTTGTCCACTCAATTCAGTGCCCTTATCTTGAATAGTAATTAGTAACCAGTAACAACGAGTGGCATGCCAAATATTCAAGTCCAATGTGGGCAGCA
Organism: Styela plicata; assembly: GCA_963675895.2. Classification (NCBI taxonomy): domain Eukaryota; kingdom Metazoa; phylum Chordata; class Ascidiacea; order Stolidobranchia; family Styelidae; genus Styela; species Styela plicata. The sequence continues at coordinate 336,703 of OZ023149.1, forward strand.
ATAGTACGCGGAATACGTCGGCCCTGGATCGAGAGAATCAATTATCATTGTGAATGTTTTAGAATTCTGCAGCAAAACCTCTCATCCAATCCTACAAAGCATCTCCTGTCAAAGCATCTTTTAGCTTTTGTTAGGTATCTGAAACTGACGGATCGCGTCGATAAGACACGGCCCAACTATGATGCATGCTTGACAAAATTAATTTTTCGTTTAGGATAGTTTTAAAATAGTAAATCTCACAAATGGCCATTTTGTTCTACTGTTTGTTATTTTTATAATGTGACAGAACTCAGCAATAGTAATGCCGATATAATCGTTCCGCCTTACTTCATGGAGACAGATTAAATTCTCACGAAATGTCTATTGATGGGTGATAAAATTATCTGGGCCGTTTCTCTATCGTTTGTGACGCTTAGATTGTATATGACCATATTGTGAAAATATATATCTAATTTTTTTTTCTATCCAAGAATTTAGTGTAAACTATAAATGTAGGTTGCAGAGTCATAGTCTGTGTAATTAAACAAGCAGCAAATATGGCAACGACTGCAACCTCATTGTCAATTGTCAAGGAGCTTCGGAGACTCGCTGGTGTTCAGAGTAATAGACAATATATGCTTCGCAACGATGTGAATTCTTTATTGATTTTCATTGACCCTGATGAGCAACCACCAGTGGTCATCATTGAGGCTTTACATGCTTTACGACACCTTGCACAAGAAGCTGTTCGCAATGAACGCCAGCTTTTCCATTTCCAAAGTACTGTTGGATTGCAAAGTTTGTTGAACAAAATCCTTGAGAAAGAGAATTTTAATGATGATTGTCAGAAAGTTGCTTCGGAAATATTGTTCTTAAGTAAATGCAATTCCCGCCCAATGTCCAATGAAGCAAATAGTGGAGTTATCACTCGAGCTGGAATGCGAACAGCAAGGAAAACAACCAAGGAACCTGTGAAGTTTTTGGGTGGAAACAAGAAAGCAAAAGTCATTATGTTACAAATCGAAGGCCTTGAGGGGGAAGAGAGCAAACAAGAATGTACAAACGAACTATTACGAGTCACTGGTGTTATTTCCATAACCTTCAACATGGTTGCGCAGAGATGTACAATTCGTGCTCGTTCGGACATGCATGCTGAAAGTTTAGTGCATGCGATACATAACACTAAGAAAATGACGGCAAAACAAGTCATGAAAAACGAAATCGGAGAGGAAGTGCTTGTATCATTCGATGATAAAGATCGCACGGAAGAACTGCCCCCTTATTTGGAAGAAGATTTAGGAGACTCCCCCAATAAGGAAGAAAATAAACAGAGCGTTGCGCGGCCCGGATACACTGAAGCGGTTGGCACTTTTGCCAAGTCATGGTTTGGGAGTGTAGTAAGCGCTGTTAATAAAAACCTTTATTGGTGAGGAATGTGTGAGGGATAAAACTGTTTTTTACTTATTTTTTAACATGACAACTTTTAGGTTTCTTCGTTCATGGGTCTATCTGTGACTCATGTTAAGCTGGGCTGTGTGGCGCGGGTTACAGTTTTTTTTACGGTTATGTCGTCACCAGAATATCGGTTTGACACATATTTTCCTGCAATGAAAAAGCTTACTATTATGACTTTGAAAAAGGTCTTACAAAGCTTATAAGCCAGTGTGATTCATTTTTTATCTTAGTAATTGGTGTGATATTGCATCAATCTGTTACCATTTTAGGTGGTATGGGGCATAGTTTCGGTATTGTTACAAACCGACAATCCAAAGATTAAACGAGATACAATATTCTGGAAAGCTCACTATCGATTTTTACTGATATACCTGAATGTCGCCCAGCCCTACTTTCATTACAATGTTCTTCGTTAAGCTTTAGTCAATGATGTGAGGTGCGGCCAATTGTTGAGAAAATGTAATTGATGTTTTTGAACCTTGAAATGTGTTTCAATTAAGCTTTTTCGTTAATTCACATGTTATCTGGACAAGCGATGCATACGCATTCCGAATAGAAATATTTTAATTATGGTTGATTATTTTATCAGTTAAATTGAAAATATTGCTCTGAAAAAATACTGCTTCGAAGTCATTGCCATATTACAGAAATGTTTACGAGACATATATCTCATGGGTGCAAATAATGATTTTTCGTGGTTGTAAAGTACAACATGACATGAGTCATGACAGTTTTGTATAAAAACATTTCATTTCGCTTCTGCGCTCAATATTAAGGACTTAATTTCTTCTCAAATATAGGTCGATTCATTAGAACTTTTCAGAGATGTGAATACTTCGTATTTGTTTAAAGTTCGCTAATTTCATGGTATTTGAATGCTCTTGTTAATGTCTCGCCGCGAGTACAGACAAAAATAATACCCTCGTGTTGTTTGCTCCTGTGTATCTAAACAGATTGGATCTAATCCAAAACCCTCTCAGTGCTGTGTACTGCCCTAGGTGAACATAAAATAATCATAGCAAGTAGATATTCTCTGCCATATGCTTTTGTATAAAAAGGTCCCGCCTCTTCTCTTGTCGAAACAATTTCACCTCAAAAATTAGAAGAAATACAGAAAAATATTGCAGAATTTAACAAAAAATAGTCTCAGCTTTCTCGATCAAGTTTCATTTTACTACTGCCAGTGCCATGTTGTTTTCATTCTGTATGGACCTCATTTTTTTTTTTAAAAAGATATTTTATTCTGTCTGTTTAAATATTTAATAAATGCTTAAAATTTTGAGTTGTGTCCCTCTCACTTGCTCATAGTTTTACATCTTTCAAACTGCTTAGTGAAAAAAAAATGTTTTCAAGACGTGGATTGCCAAGTGTGTGTCAATTTTGGTTGCCAGATTGTGTGACCACTGTGTGCCAGATTGGCAGAATGCCAGCTACTCAGACACCCAAAGAAAATGTATATTCCATCAAAAGAACATTGAGCAGCAATATTTCAAGATATATATTTTTTAGAAAATTAAAATGCAATTTTTTAGTGTCTCATAGCCGAATTGTACTAAAAGCTGCTGCTTTTTGCTAACAAAAATAATGGCCAGAACGGATTTCTGAACATTCAATAGAAAACAAGATTTTGCCAGTATGAATAATAGTAGCTAAAATCGAATTTTAGACATTGAACCAAATAATAATCTCATAACAAAACAAACAAGGATGTCTTTTTAAAAAAATTCTAAAAAACCTGAACAAAATCGGAATTGACAATTATTATGACCGGGTCAAAACATGAGAGACAGTTTATTGTTCATATAAATACAAAACCAAAATATTTTTTTCGATGCAGACCGGTGATAACGATACGACCTCAGGGTCATCTGAGTCTGTTACCACCCGATATGTACCACTCAAATTCATAATAAATATTGTCTTGGTCAATTTATGCACAATATCCATCGTAGCTTATTTAAATCTGCATATTTCATATATGAGAGTTGGATATAATGATAGCTTGTATTGGTTGCTAGTTTTTTTCGGGTGTTTTAAACGTTCATGCCATTTCTTTCGGATAGACGAAAAGCTTCAAAACCATCAATACTGCTATTTCATAGCAGTATTGATGATTTTGAACCTTTTATATAGTTGGTTACCGCCATACACTCAGAAAGAGACATTTAAAACCTTTAGCCACAGATATATCATGTAACAAAATATTGCCCATTTGCTAAATTTTATTTCGACAAGGACCCATTTTTTCGGGTGTCTGGGAAGCAGAGCACATGATATTCTGGTCTAAATGGCAAAGAATGAATGAATGGCAAAGAAAAATTTTTAAATTATATTTCTCTGGTTTGTTTTTTTTCCTAATTTGCTCAGTAAAACTTGTCGACTCATTGTTTTTTGAAACTTTTTAGAATATTACATAAACATTGCATATAATTGCTAGTTGAACAAATTTAAATTTTTCAAATATATTATTTTGTAACTTTGAAATGTTGCATGGTGTGTGCTTGTCATTACTGTATCTACATTTTCCGTTTGATCCTACCAGGCTTTAATACTGTAGGGAGTATTGATTATTCGCTTTCATAGGTCTAAGAAAATTAGTTCAACAACTTCTAAAGCCTCAACAAGCACCTTCAAGAAATATCCATATCTTCGTATCACATTTCGGCTTTTAAATTTTTTTCTATTGGTATCGGTTATCCGAAACATTTTTATGATATCACAGCTAAACAAATTTCAACAAGCAATTAATTACTTAAAGTATAACTTTTATGTCAGCTTTTATGACTCGTCAGTCGTAATTAATTTTGTTTATAAATTTTGAGGGTGGTAATCTATTCCTTCCGAATCCTTCTTAATCATCAAAACTGTTCTTCCTTAGCCATGTTGATGATTATAAAACTTTTGAATGAAGTTTTTTTATTACTGTTCTATGGTGATAGCATTTTATTTATACTATGAAATTCGACATAAATTGTGACTCAGTTGAGAATTTGCAAAGTTTGGTCAGATTTCAAATAAAAATTCATTTATCTGAAATGTTGAAACTACATTCTGTTTATAAAATTAATATTGAATGCTGTTTAAACTTATTTTTAAAAGCAACCGTACTGACAAATGTGCTTTGAGGATTTAACTTTGAAATTGATAAGAAATTGTCTATCTGTTTATTATTTCTTCTGATCAATATTTACTACAAATTGTCAATTTCATGACAGTGGTTCGTGTGACTGTCCAGTTTTTCCATACCCTTTTTACTTACTTCGAAAGACAACCTCAGCAAAACTATGTTTAGACTGTCAAAATATATTCCTTGCCAGTTGCCATAATATACTCTACTTTTGAGGGCTTGATCGGAATATTTTGTCTAAAGACTGTTTCCTTGACCACTTTTTAATTCTTTCAAATCCTGTTCAAATTGAGAACAGACTGAGTGTGCTTTGCCATTAAGTATGAGTCACAGATCAGTGACACGGCCCATCTGTGACTTATGCTTAGCAAAATATATTTTATGACTAGAGCTAATGAGCATTTCCTTCTGTGAGGGCGTAGTCTGAGACCAGGATGATGAACTCGAACTAAATAGAATTCCGCGATTTTCCATGAACTTGAACTAAGAAAAATGCAAGTTCGGGTCCAATATTTTGTGTAACTATCATTTTTTATTAATATACAACAATGCAATTAATTGGAACTAGACTGTACTAAACTTAATTTTACCAACAAGGGACACTATATCATCTTTGTTGGTTTTCCGGTGTTTTGAACCGGCATGAATTACTGGTGAAACTTCAGAGGTGTGGATTGTGAAATCTGAACTCCGACTAAATACATCTTGTGACCTTGGACTTTAAATAGGTAAAAATTTGATCGAGTTCGTACTCTGTCCGAGGCGATTCGAAAAAAAAATATGGATTGTCTCTGATTCATCTTTGTCTCCTTTAGATGTGAATATGATTTCATCTGTTGATTTTTACCATATTTTACCTTCATTTTGACCTAATTTTGATTTTTTTCTTGTGTTTTCAATAAAATAGTACACACTCAGCTAGTAAATAGCAAAAAAAACAACTTCAAGATGGTTTTAACTTTTAGACACAGTGCAACATGTTTTCTCCTTCTGAACGGCAATAACGGACGTAAACAAGGTGATAGTAATAGACACTATGCCGAAGAAAACCTATGTTCTGTTCAAGGTTGTCATCAGGGAAACCGATTTTCAATAAAATAGGACATACAGAGCTGGTCGATTGCAAAAAAACAACAACTTGGAGATGCTGTTCGGACATTGTTTACATAAACTCTTTCTGAACTGCAATATGGATTTAAACAAGATTTGGGCACTTGACGTAATAATACTTCAGAATGCGAGAAACATCTCTCCACGGATCAATATATTTTGATTGTCACCTTGAACTGGTATGTTATACTTAAATTAAGTTGTGTTCATTTGTTAGTGGAAATTGGCTCTAAAAGTTCGGATTTTAAGATGCGTATCGTAAGGGGCGGCCATAAGGAAACAGAGTGCAAATGCAGTGATAGATGGTTTTACTAATGCTCAAGGCAGACTGGTCAAATGTCAGCTACTCTGCTACCCAGACACCCAAAGAAAATAGATTCCATCAAAAGAATTTTTTTGCAAATTGGGAATATTGCATAATACATCTTTTGCCAGAAGAAAAAATGTCTCTCTGAACATATAAACTGCAGAAAAAGGTTCAAAACCATCAATACTGCTATGAAATAGCAGTGTTGATGGTTTTGAAGCATTTTGCCCATCCGATAAAGATGACATGAGCATTTTGGACACCTGAAGAAAAACTAGGTTCTCTCACCTGGGCTCGGTAGATATCTCTCACTGCATTTATTAGTTAAGTTCTGTTTGGGTTGTTTTTCGCTGAGATTTGATGGTACTACGTCTACGTTTTATAGTACAGTAACTCATTGTTAAGTAAGTGACAATCTGTTGGCATTTCTAGGCCCTTCATTGCTCAGAGTGGATTAAATCAAAAATGTAAGATTTCTCCATCTGAATAGCTACATGCTGTGAAAATTTTTGTATTGAAATTCACTCTGAGCAAGGCCAGAAAGCCTGTACCTTCAATGCTTGAATTTGGAATAGGATATCATTTTTATTCTGCGGGAGAGGAAAGCCGAGAATACGGCCTAATCGTGGCAAACCACGACCTCTCGTACAGATACCAATCCTGAGTTGGGGTGAAGGTTTTTGTATTGTTTTGTATTATTCCCATTTTGCCTGCGCATGGACCTGGTTTCGGATTAATTATGTAGATGATAAGTGCAGGACACTTAGGTGGTACGTTGTCGTTCAAGCAACTGTTGATTAAGGCCTTTTTCTTTCGAGTGCCCGGATAGCTAATCGGTAAAGCGTTGGGAATATGCTTTGAGCTACACATCTCTGATACTCACGACGCAAGTTCGAATCCTGTGAAGATGATGAATATATGTGAGAGGTCTGCTGGACGCCTTGCCAGTGCACGGTGGTTAACATAAGCACTGCTTACAGCTTCCTCCACCAACCAGAGGAAAAATGAAAAATATGATAAGCCGAAAACCTTCACCCCGATTCGAAAAGTTTCCTGGACAAGAGGTCGTGGTTCGCCATAAGATTAACCTGTATTCTGGGCTTTTCTCTCTCACAGGAGAAAAGTGAAATCCTATCCAATAACCGTGTTCATGCAAATGAACTAAAAAATAGGTTATTAAATGGAAAAATACAACCATCAGGGTAGTAGACTCCTGGTTTATTTCAGGTGTCTGAAATGTTTATGTAATTTTCATCGGATGTGCAAAAAAGCTTCAAATTCCATCGATAAAAAATTAAGCCGATAGGCAGTATTTAATGATTAAGCCAGCTCTGAATTACCGGTAACCACTAATAGAGATATTTAGTCGAGGAATATTTTCTGCCAGAATCTTGTTTTTCCTTGTGTATCCGAGACATTCATACCATTACTTCGGCGTGGCCAAAAATATTTACATCCATTGAAACTTTTCGTTCAGTTTGGCAACAAGACCGAACAAACAAATCATATTCGCACGGGTTGGAACCCATTTCCTTCGGATGTCTGAGTTGAAAAGTAACTGGCATTCTGCCAGTCAGGTGTGGTCAGACGAAGTGATAAATGACGCAGTCAAATGTTTTCTCTGATGAATATACTCAAGGTGGGGTCAGGAGCTTCATCCAAATGAAACACCTGGTGGCCACCGATACGATGAAGAATTTTGTTGAAAAAGTAGTGACAGCACAAGAGGCAGAAAACATTCCATTCCAAATCTGTATAACAAAGTGCAATAGGTGATATCTGCTCTGGGTGATGGTAGAATCACCTACAATTTCTCATCTTCATTTTTTAATTGCTTCTTACCCACGCCTACAGCCAGCCTCATCTACAGGGTTTGGGCGATTTCATTTTTGGAAAAATAAAGCTTCAAATTTTTGTCTAAATATGCTGTCTTTCTATGTATTTCAGGGGACTTGGGCTGATGCAAGAATGTTCCTATCGTAGATTTCGAAAAGAGCATACATACTGCCGGAAATGATGAAGATATCAGCAAAGCACGTTGGAAGAATTTATACATGTTTTTTTTCAAATGTTGGGTTTGTTCATTCAAAAAATTATGGAACATCAGAGGAAATGCTCAATGTGTTGAGAGAAATCTTGGTTGAATTTTTCCCTCGCCCCACGGAGTGTAAAATGAAATTTTGCTCCAAGGGTTCGGGACTGTGTTATTATGATCCAATAGGAGAAATCGGTGCTGATTTGGAACGACCTCGAGATTGTTATAAGGGCTTGCTTTGCCTTCATACTCAAAAACACGTGGAGTGGCCAGAAAAGTTGATAATTTGAAACCGAAAGTTGATGAGATTCAGAAGTTTCGACTATGAAGCTGTTGAAAGCGCTTGGTAGAGGAATCAAGCTCTGTGAACTTGATTATTTGCGTGTCTCATGGATTGATTGGAAAGCAAGACAATACTACGTGTTTCAGGTTTATCCATCGATCACAGCTGATTTGGATTTAACTTTGGATCATTGACTTTTTTATTCCGAAACAAAATTGTTGGACTGCAGGTTCAAACCTTATCGGTGGAGTTTGTTGATGTTATTCCCATCTCTGGTACAGTTCTCGATAATATTGGTGAAAAGATACTTTTTTGGAGCGGTAGACGTCTTAGCAGAATGGAATACAAAATCCAGTTTAATTCTTTTTAATATAAGTTCTAACTGATAATCTGGGATTGCCTCTATCAGATGCATTTATTTTTGAAACAAATCTTATTCTGTTTTAAAAACCAATGTCCATTTTTCTAATTATAGATATGGTGGATGCTGACATATCAAGGTATTAGTACACATGTTTTTCGTTTGCGTGACTAATATATCATGGTGGTGTCCCATCCTTTGCTTGACAAAATTTTAAAGTATCATGGGGTTGGGGTCTGGGTCGCCTTCTCTAACAGACTTTTGAAAACTCTGTACACAATGCAGAGGTGGCATTCATAATGTACGTTGTAATTTGAATCGATTGTAGTTGGAAGTTCATCTTCGCAAAATGCAAGGGCAGCATTTCATAACATATATTGAAATTTGATCGTTCCCTCTCTGGGTGAATAGTAGGAAGTTATTTACAAACTTAATTGTGAGATGACTTAATTGTAGGATCTTTCCGGTCACTCTAACGCAATTAGACTGGTGTCAAGGTGACAGGTATGACGCCGTACTCTACCTTTAATTCACAGACAAGATAGGAAAATTTACTTCCACATATTGATTCAATATAGGTACCATCTATCCGATTATCATAAAAATTTCCCATGTTGGAAGCGACTCATCCTAACCCGGGAGACAATGCCAGATACTTGCAGCATTGGTGCCCCCTAGTTAGGATGTGAATATTGTGCCAGTTTTTATTTGATGACATTCGGGAATATGGTACTAAACTTCACTAGACCCAATTAAACATTCATGAAAAATAGAATCCCTTTCATTTTTTTTTCATTGCAAATTTTGTGGCAGTGCGGAGAAAAAACTAAAGGCTGAAGGATGCGACCGCTGAAACTAAAATTCCCAACACTGATAGGAAGAAATGGCTGAACTTTTTTTCGTCTGAGGGTGGTGTGGAAGTTTCACTACAACTGAAAATGCCGAACACTGAAACGAAGAAACTATTTGAAGCTTGAGAAATAGCTGAAATTTCTCCCACCCACAGGATGGCGTAGAAAGTCACTAAATGCTGAAAACCAAAAAGAAAGAGCAACTGAAGGATGTGCTGTACATCGGGAAAAAAACTAAAATGCGGAGTACCGAAATGAAGAAGGGTCTGAAATTAGTGTTGATCACGGAAGGATCAGGAGTCAAAAATACAAGTCTCCGGCTGGATTTAGGAAGAGAAGTACAGGAGTGTCAAGTTATTTTACCACTTAACCACCGAGAGTTAAACAGTAGTGGTTTCTGCACTTAGAATATTTCTATTGAAGCATATAAAAACACGAGTGCAACAGGACTTGCATTTCTAAAACTTTTGCACCTTCCGGATATGGAGTCCGGTTTTGGCTGTTGATTCGGATCAGGAGGTATTCGGATTCCTAAATAAATGATTTTGCTCAACACTGTCTGAAATTTATTTCACCTAAAACATGGATTGGAAAAGTCACTAACCTATATATTGCGTTAAATTCGTTTTAATTTGGCTAAATTCGATGCTTTTTGAAACTATATCAGGGGAAATTTATGATATTCTAAATTGTATTACATTGCCACGATTATAACGCGTGGTTAATTAAAAACAAGTAGGAACAAAATTATTTTATAAAGTTGGCAAGTTTTGGCCATTTCAAAGTGTTTCGTGAGGACAGACCTATGAACGAGCGTGCAATAAGAATTACAGGCCCTTGGCCATCTGACCAGGAAATTTTACATTTATAATGAATTCGAATCAACCATAATAATATCTCAATAAATACGCAAAAATACTCTCTACCCTACAACCCTTTGGCAGAGAATTGTTTTATTATTTGTTAAACTGTCTCATTGGCGTTTTAAAAAAATGCATGTATTTATTTTATTTTTGGGGCATTTTTGAATTTTTTATACCATAACATATTTATTTGGACAATATTGAACTTCGAATATTATCAATAGTCAACTAAAATGACAGAATGAACAGTTGCGGATAAAATTCCCTATTCTATCGAAGTTGACTCAACTTTTCGCTCCGTTTAGAACAATTTTTAACCCATTTTATGTATGATCAGCTTTTGGCGATTCCAAAATACTGGCGAGCGACTTTGACACCTGCGAGAATACGGCTTAACCATACGGCGAACCACGGCATTTCGTGCAGACACCAGATCCGAATCAGGGCGATGGTTTTTGGCTTATCTTATTTCTCATTTTTTCTGTGCATGAGCCTTCCTTGGTGGAGGAAGCCGTTCGTCGAAAAGGCGTTTAACCGTTTTTCGAAAACGCGGAAGCAGCATTAACATGTTTGTAATTTCAATAGGCTGTTTTGAAACTCGAACTTGGCTTGTCAGAGTGAATATCAGGAAGTCTTTTACAAATCATTGCGAGGTAGTATTGCATTGGGATAAATAGGATATCTTGTGACGACAGGCCGCATACAAGGGGGTGCACCTTTAAAAAATCTCAAGAGTGTGTTTCAAAATCACAGGAAAATACCAACCTTCCTTTATTTGGCAACGAAATGGTACGTTGGTTTGAAAAAATTTCACCCGTGTCGCGCATTATGACCTCATGAACTCGACGACGGAAACCACCACCCTCCACCAAAAATTTCTGGATACGCTAATGCGACAGCTTCCAATTACTCAACTGTACAATGATTACATACCTATATACTATATCTATGATCGGGCTTGTGCACCTGTGTCATAATCTGCATGTGAACAAAGACTTTGGAGGGAAAAAAACGTATTTTCATAATGGTAAGTGAAGGAACAGCTTCAGTAGCACTCTTATTTTCCCGACTTTTCCTCGTGCTTACTGTAATTTAAGTGCCATATAAAAATTTTCTATTGGAAAAGTCTAAATAAATTCATTCATTCACCATCATTGCATTTCAGTGGTAGTAAGTTATGGTTCTAGAAACAAAACGTTTATTTATACATTTTATCAGGCTGAACCTTTATCGTTGGTGACTATAGCGGTTCGCGAAATTCTTCAAACATAAATCAAACCAAACATTTTTAACCACGTCTGATCGCGCGAGGAATATCAACGTTATGTGTACTCTCAATGAAATGCGCCTTAACACCCTGTAAAGGAAATCATTTACTGTGTCAAATCAGGCATTTCTCAGCGCTGAAAACATTTTACTATTCACTTGTTCTTGGGTCGTCTTAGCAGTTGGCCACAGACGCTACATAAGGCAGGATGTTCAATTTAGCAATGTTCAAAAATCTTGCATTTGTATAATTTCAAAAGTCGAACCAAATTATCAATATCATGCAGTAAATCTACAAAGATAAATAAATTATATAGAGTATTTAGTCAACTGTTTAGAGTTTAGATAAACGGAGATATACGGTAGCATTGCGACGTCACCTTTTTATTTTCAGGAGACGCACGAGACGTGGGTTTGCGATTCAGTCTCTGGACCCCGCTGCAGTGACGTATCTCGTACTTAAAAATCGCTGTAATATTCCATATCGTAAACTAACTTGGGAAACAGGACACAGCGAAATTAACTCAATTATTCATCAAAATGTACCATTTGCGCGAGGGAGGCGCGAAAATGGAATAAACTTATAAAAAGGTAAGTAATTGCGCAAGGGATAGGTTGGCGGTTTTTCTTTGTTTTACGTTTGTTTGTAACCCTGTTTTTTCAGAAATTTTTTTTGGTGGGGAGGGGGGGCAGGCACGTGCCCCTGATGGGTAGAGGTGTCGGATGTTCAGCATCAGTCACTTTTAGACGAATGGTGCGCTCCGTTACGGTACTAAACTTCATGAGACCCGTTTAATTTTGGACACGAAAGGAAAACAAAATTCTGTCCATCTTGCTGCTGTCAAGTAGGTATGTTTAACAAATTTGCTGTTTCGTGTAAGTTAAGTGAGTTCATTCATGCTTTCTACTCTTTTACTTAATATTCTGCATTTACATAGACTCTGGATTTATGGTGATATAAAATCTAGTGCTAAAACTGAAAATATGGATGTTCCTATCATTGATTTTGCAAAATGTCGAATTGATGTCGTGAATGATGAAGACATCACTGATGCAGATTTACTGGGCATTGGGAAGAAGTTGTACGAAACTTTTAGAAATGCTGGATTTGTTTATTTAAAAAATTGTGGAATTTCGGAGAAAATGCAGGATGAATTGAGAGAAATCTCAGCTGAATTTTTTTCTCAACCGCTGGAGTATAAAATGAAGTTTTGCTCGAAGGGTTTGGGACTGTGTTACGATCCGATTGGGGAATTCAATGCTAATCTGGATCGACCACATGATTTCAATGAAGGAATGCGTTTCCCTGCATACTCAAAAGACATCTAGTGGCCAGAAATTAGCAATTTGGAACCGAAAGTCAACGAGATTCAGAAGTTATGCAGGATTTTGACAATGAGGGTGCTGAAAGCTCTTGGTAGAGGAATGAAACTCCATGATCCTGATTTATTTGCAAAGTCTCACGAATTGATTGGAAAGCACGGCAACGCTACATGCTAAAAGTTTATCCATTATCCACCAATCACACCTGATGTTAAGTTACTGGAAAACCAAATTCGATGTGGGGAACACGAGGACTTTGGATCATTGACTTTTTTATTCCAAGACAAAATTGGTGGACTGCAGGTTCAAACCTTATCCGGGGAGTTTGTTGATGCTCCTCCCATCCCTGATACAGTTCTTGTGAATATTGGTGAAATGATGCATTTTTGGAGCGGTAGACGTCTTAGATCTACAATACATAGAGTCGTAAATCTGACAGATTCAAAGAAAGCTACAATGTCCAGAAGATCTCTTGTTTATTTTGTGAATGTTGATGAAGAGGTCATGTTGAACAAACTGGATTTTGATGACGATATTGAAAAAGATGAGAATCATGAACCCATGGCTTCGAAGCAACTGTTAGACAAACTGTTTGCGTTGAATTGCTTCAACCCTAAAAATGCAAAGAGTGATGTTGCAAATGAACAGTGAAAATATATTGTAAAATTTGGGAGCTATGAATGAAAGGTGTATAGTTTTACTTAATCATGAAACATTCTGCTAGCCAAAATCATATCGTGTTATCTTATCATCCCTGATTCTAATAGTTATTTAATCTCATTGTCTGGTTTACTAACTATGTGTCTTTCTTATATGCCTCTATGAGAGCGGATCCATATGCTGCACGAGGATGCTCGAATAACCTCTACAAAAAGAGATTCAAGAGTCTACCACATTTAACAAATTTATTTCTGTATTGTGATAATTGTTGAAAATGCTTGTCTGAGGAAATCTCACCTTGGACAAATTGCGTACGTATGTAGAAAACACTTGCCGCCATTGTCTAATTATTTGTTAAAATATACTTCAATTTTTATTATCATATATAAATGAATTTATTATGCAGTCGAAGCAAAAAGTTGCTTAAGTTTATTTTTTCAATTACATTATTTTTCTATTTAATTTAAATAAATTTTATGAAGTAATGCCAAATTGTTTAATATTATAGTAGTAATTTGCATAAAACCATGTCATATCGAAGTATTTTATGCGCTCATGCTTTTGCTTGCTTGGCTTTCATATGGAAGCTCTGTCCCATGCTTGCCTGCCCTTCCTAAATCCAGCCGGAGACCTATATTTTTGACTCCAGATCCTATCCGTGATCAACACTGATTTCAGACTCTTCTTCATTTTTTGTACTTTGCATTTTAGTGACTCTTTCAGCCCATCCTTCAGTTGGAAGAACTTCTGCTGCTCTTTGTTTTTGGTTTCCAGCATTTTTGTGACTTTCTACCCCATCCTTTAGGTGGGTGGGAGAAATTTCAGCCATTTCCTCGTTTTGGTGTTTAGCAATTTAGTTTCAGCCGTTGCATCATTCAGCATTTTTTAAGTTTACTCCCACACTGCCACAGAAATTGCAATGAAAAAAATGAAAGGGTTATATTTTTCATGAAAGTTTAATTTTGGGCACGAAAGGAAAACAAAATTCTGTCGATCTAGGTTGCGGTGAAGGTCATGTGCGTTTAACAAATTTGCTATTTCATATCAGTGAGTTGAGTTTATATTTGTCTTTTTTGTGCGGATATCGAAATAAACTCTTTATCTATCTATCTCTACACAGACTAGGGACTTATCTAGTGCTAAAACTAAAAATATGGATGTTCCTATCATAGATTTTGCAAAATGCCGAATTGATGTCGTGAATGAAGAAGACATCACTGATGCAGATTTACTGGGCATTGGGAAGAAGTTATATGAAGCTTTCACAAATGCTGGATTTGTTTATTTAAAAAATTGTGGAATTTCGGAGAAAATGCAGGATGAATTGAGAGAAATCTCAGCTGAATTTTTTTCCCAACCCCTGGAGTATAAAATGAAGTTTTGCTCGAAGGGTTTGGGACTGTGTTATGATCCGATAGGAGAACTCAATGCTAATCTGGATCGACCACATGATTTCCATGAAGGTGTGCGTTTCCCTGCATGCTCAAAAGACATCGAGTGGCCAGAAATTAGCAATTTGGAACCGAAAGTCAACGAGATTCAGAAGTTATGCAGGATTTTGACAATGAGAGTGCTGAAAGCTCTTGGCAGAGGAATGAAACTCCATGATCCTG
This sequence comes from Styela plicata, assembly GCA_963675895.2. Lineage (NCBI taxonomy): Eukaryota > Metazoa > Chordata > Ascidiacea > Stolidobranchia > Styelidae > Styela > Styela plicata. The sequence continues at coordinate 351,936 of OZ023149.1, forward strand.
ATTTATTTGCAAAGTCTCACGAATTGATTGGAAAGCACGGCAATACTACATGCTTAAAGTTCATCCATTATCCACCGATTACACCTGATGTCAAGTTACTGGAAAACCAAATTCGTTTAGGGGAACACGAGGACTTTGGATCATTAAGTTTTTTATTCCAAGACAAAATTGGCGGACTGCAGGTTCAAACCTTATCCGGGGAGTTTGTTGATGCTCCTCCCATCCCTGATACAGTTCTCGTGAATATTGGTGAAATGATGCATTTTTGGAGCGGTAGACGTCTTAGATCTACAATACATAGAGTAGTAAATCCGACGGATTCAAAGAAAGCTACAAAGTCTAGGAGATCTTTTGTTTATTTTGTGAATGTTGATGAAGAGGTCATGTTGAACAAACTGGATTTTGATGACGATATTGAAAAAGATGAGAATCACCTATTTCATATCAGTGAGTTGAGTTTATATTTGTCTTTTTTGTGCGGATATCGAAATAAACTCTTTATCTATCTATCTCTACACAGACTAGGGACTTATCTAGTGCTAAAACTAAAAATATGGATGTTCCCATCATAGATTTTGCAAAATGCCGAATTGATGTCGTGAATGAAGAAGACATCACTGATGCAGATTTACTGGGCATTGGGAAGAAGTTATATGAAGCTTTCACAAATGCTGGATTTGTTTATTTAAAAAATTGTGGAATTTCGGAGAAAATGCAGGATGAATTGAGAGAAATCTCAGCTGAATTTTTTTCCCAACCCCTGGAGTATAAAATGAAGTTTTGCTCGAAGGGTTTGGGACTGTGTTATGATCCGATAGGAGAACTCAATGCTAATCTGGATCGACCACATGATTTCCATGAAGGTGTGCGTTTCCCTGCATGCTCAAAAGACATCAAGTGGCCAGAAATTAGCAATTTGGAACCGAAAGTCAACGAGATTCAGAAGTTATGCAGGATTTTGACAATGAGAGTGCTGAAAGCTCTTGGCAGAGGAATGAAACTCCATGATCCTGATTTATTTGCAAAGTCTCACGAATTGATTGGAAAGCACGGCAATACTACATGCTTAAAGTTCATCCATTATCCACCGATTACACCTGATGTCAAGTTACTGGAAAACCAAATTCGTTTAGGGGAACACGAGGACTTTGGATCATTAAGTTTTTTATTCCAAGACAAAATTGGCGGACTGCAGGTTCAAACCTTATCCGGGGAGTTTGTTGATGCTCCTCCCATCCCTGATACAGTTCTCGTGAATATTGGTGAAATGATGCATTTTTGGAGCGGTAGACGTCTTAGATCTACAATACATAGAGTAGTAAATCCGACGGATTCAAAGAAAGCTACAAAGTCTAGGAGATCTTTTGTTTATTTTGTGAATGTTGATGAAGAGGTCATGTTGAACGAACTGGATTTTGATGACAATATCAAAAAAGATGAGAATTATGAACCCATGACTTCGAAGCAATTGATAGATAAACTATTTACGTTGAAATACTACAACCCTAAAAATTCAAAGAGTGATGTTGTAAATGAACAGTGAAAATATACTGTGAAATTTGGGAGCATGAATGAAAGGTGTAAAGTTTTACTTAATCATGAAACATTCTGGATTTTATTATCATCCTCGATGCTTGACTGAGGAAATCTGACCTTGGTTGACAAATTGTGTATGTATGTAGAAAACACTTGCTGCTCTTATCTAAATATTTGTTAAAATATACTTTAATTTTTTTTTATTATAAATAAATGAATTTGTTATGCAGTAAGAGCAAAAAGGTTCTAAATTTCACTTTTTAAATTTAATTATTTTTTTATTTAATTTAAATTAATTTTATAAAGTAATGTCGAATTTTTTAATATCACAGTAGTAATTTGCATAAACCATGTCACATCGAAGTATTTTATGCGCTCATGCTTTTTGCTTGCTTGGCTTTCACATCGAAGCTGTGTCCTATGCTTGGCAAAATAAAATTTGTGATCAACATCACAACATCCTGAAACTGTATTCAATCAAAATCTAAAAGTAGCGTGGGGGTTTGGAGTCTGGGTCGGCTGCTCGCGAGTACGGCTAGGCGATTAGATTCAAATCAGTTCGAAACACATATTAGGTAGTCGAATCAATCGCGAATCGTTTATAGGAACAAACAATGACGGGAAATTCCTATTTGTAACACCAAAATGCAATCGATTTTGGTCAAATTTTTCGTTAAAATATGACAATTGTTGTTCTTTAATATAGAGTGTGAATCAAAAATATGCAATATTAATGTCGTGTTTTTCATAATGGAGACGAGTTGTAATACTTAAAATAGGATATTTGTTTTTTACACAGAATTGGTGATTTGATACGATTCAAAAAAATTATCCGAATCGAATTCCAAATGATTCGGTTTTGTCCAGCCCCACTCACCAGTAGTAATATGCTCTATCTTTCCTAAACGCTCCACAAAATACAAAGGCGGCATTTCATATCATGTATTGTAATTTGAATCGGCCGTAGTTGAAATTTGATCGTCGCTTGTCTGGGTGAATAGTAGGAAGTTATATACAAACTTAATTGTGAGGTGAGGTTTAGCTATCAGGCATAATAGCCTGACAGATGGATAATCAAAAAAACGTAGAAAATTTGAAGATGCTTAAGGAAAAATGAGATAAATTAGTGTGAGTTATGACTTTATACAGAGATTAGAAACAAGAAATGATAAAAAAAAGACAAAAAGTAACAATACAAAATGCTGCTGACAATTATGAAAAGGGTACAAAATGATTTTTTGAAGAATTAAAATAAAGCACGAAAATCACTCATCAAACAACTAAAGGACAAAAGCGAAATTCCACACAATCTACATGATAAAATGAAAATAGCAACAGATTTTTATACAAAGCTATACAACAAAGTTGAATATAATCATGGCCTGAAAAACGAATTTCTGAACAAAATAGACTGGCGAATACAATGAATAGACTCTAAATTGCTCGGAGAAGAAATTGACAAGGAAGAGATATAACTATCAATCAAAAGCTTTAAAGATGGAAAATCCCCAGGTCCTGTTGGACTAGGGCAAGAATTTTGTAAAAAGTGCTGGTGTGTTGTTGGAGGAGACTTAACTGCAGTGATAAAGGAAATATATCAAAATCAATAGATACCAGACAACATGAAAAATGGTATGATTTATTCTGAGTTATGAAAAAAAATATGAAGAAGATGAAATAAAAAATCGCAGACGAATAACATTGCTAAATACTGATTATAAAATACTGACCAAAATTTTAGCCAACAGAGTCAAAAAATATTGCCCGACATTGATGATCATTAAACTGCTTTGCCTGGAAGGAGAATTAGTGATACACCCGTGACCCTGAGAGATAATTTGTGAACAAGAGAGAAATAGGTTGGGAGAAAATTCATTACCTTCATTAGATTTTATGAAAGATTTTGACATTGTGGGTTTTGAATATTTGTATGAGGTGTTGGAAAAAGTGGAAATAAAAGAAAAATTTCTTAAAACTCCATGTAAAGTCTCTGAAACACGGATATTAATGAATGGCAGTTTTACGAAAAATGATGGTGGAGGGTGAAGGGAATTATACAAAAATGCGAACCAGAACTGGGATAAATGCACTAAAATGTGGGAATGATAGGAGATGCCCTAAAACGTGGGGATGACGGGAAATGTATAAAAATGTGAACAAGAATAAAAGCGGCAATTACTGGAAAACACTTTCTAATTTCTTTTTGAAAATAAAAAAGGTTTATATTACTTTCTTCCGTATGTGCCGAAAGCACGTGTGTGTATGTCTCTTTATACCACATCCAAGATCGCTCGTTCTGTTCGCTTTGATGGGCACATAACGCAGACTGTTGGGGGCTTCATAAATGATTTATGCCGGTGGCGCGCCCACGGCAGGGGGGCGGGGTCCGGGTTTTTGGTCCTTCTGTTTGTAATGACGCGACATGAATGTTTTATATGTTTTGCGCCGTGCAATTTTGTCATTTTCACGTGTGTCTTTGTAATAAGCCTCGCAAATGCATTGCTTTACGCAGTTTATATTTTCATCCGTCGCAAATTTGTCCCATTTGCTATTGAAAAGTTATATCGGGTCGCTCTCCGCAGACGTTAAAATACAAGATTGTGATAGATATTTGATTGGCATAGAATAATGTTATAATATTTATTATAGTACAGCTGTACTGAAGCTGAGGTACTCTGCACTGTCTGAGTTTGTCTTCGTTCGTATTCGTGGTTTGATTGCGTCAATGCAGGTTTCCAGAACAAGAATTCAAAGCCTTCTCCCAGACCATTCTATCCCCATGACCCAAGAATAATGCGGCTCGAGAAAGATTTGTTTGGATAGGTAGGAGGAAAGGGCATAACGGAGACCTCGGGTTGGAGAAGTAAATCGTCAAAAGATGCTTCTGAGAGATGCTACGAGAAATGGTTTGTACATGGCTGCAATCTCCATGGCATCACTAATTCGTAATGTTTTAGGCAGTGGCGCAAGTTATGTATTGCCACGTTATCCGTTAGAATCATATTTTGGTTACCAGAGGGAAAGAGGTTCAAGGACCGGCAACCATTAGTTTATTCACATCAAACTCAAGATGTATAGATGTAATACAATCATCAAGTAGTGTTGTGGGTTTTAATGTTGATGATCATTGATGATAATTTGGATTTTTGCCAAAACGTATAATTTCTTACCTTTAAACTTCATGTTCAGAGATCTAACGCTATTATCTAATCTGTGAAATGCATAACTTTTATCGAAGAATTCTGGCCATTAATCGGTTGGGTGTTTGAACAAATACTTATCGGTAAATTGTGTGTCTGATAAACTCAGCTTTCAATAAAAAAAGGGATCTTAGAATGTTATTGGCCCTGTATAATAGTAAATGTATATAAATGTTATTTTATACAAAAGTATAGCCGGATTCTGCCCCAACCTTTCTTTGAAGTGCATTCCGTTTGAAAATAATAAAATACTGCGTTTTGATTTGCATCCAGGTATACTTCTCTATGATGCAATTCAGGCTTTGTATTAGTCAAAATAAATCAATTTTTGTAATTTGCTGAATTGCTTTTGACATGTTCCTGAGTGCATCACGAAGGCTGTAGATTTCCGTACATGGTATTTGCCAGAGGTGTGTTTTCAGCAGTGCAGTGGATATGGGCTCACATTCACAAAATAAACAAGAGATCTTCTAGACATTGTAGCTTTCTTTGAATCCGTCGGATTTACGACTCTATGCATTGTAGATCTAAGACGTCTACCACTCCAAATATGCATCATTTCACCAATATTCACGAGAACTGTATCAGGGATGGGAGGAGCATCAACAAACTCCCCAGATAAGGTTTGAACCTGCAGTCCGCCAATTTTGTCTTGGAATAAAAAAGTCAATGATCCAAAGTCCTCGTGTTCCCCACATCGAATTTGGTTTTCCAATAACTTGACATCAGGTGTGATCGGTGGATAATGGATCAACTTTAAGCATGTAGTATTGCCGTGCTTTCCAATCAATTCGTGAGACTTTGCAAATACATCAGGATCATGGAGTTTCATTCCTCTGCCAAGAGCTTTCAGCACTCTCATTGTCAAAATCCTGCAGAACTTCTGAATCTCATTGACTTTCGGTTCCAAGTTGCTAATTTCTGGCCACTCGATGTCTTTTGAGTATGCAGGGTAACGCATTCCTGCATGGAAATCATGTGGTCGATCCAGATTAGCATTGAATTCCCCAATAGGATCGTAACACAGTCCCAAACCCTTCGAGCAAAACTTCATTTTATACTCCAGCGGTTGAGAAAAAAATTCAGCTGAGATTTCTCTCAATTCACCCTGCATTTTCTCCGAAATTCCACAATTTTTTAAATAAACAAATCCAGCATTTCTGAAAGCTTTGTATAACTTCTTCCCAATGCCCAGTAAATCGTCATCAGTGATGTCTTCTTCATTCACGACATCGATTCGACATTTTGTAAAATCTATGATAGGAACATCCATATTTTCAGTATTAGCACTAGATTTTATACAGCATAAACGCATGACTGATTTCACTGACACGAAATAGCAAATTTGTTGAAGTACTTGACCACAGGAAGATGGATAGAATATTGTTTTCTTTTCGTGTCCAAAATTAAACTTTCACGAAAAATAGAATCCCTTTCATTTTTTTCCATTGCAATTCTCATGGCAGTGTGGAGAAAAACTAAAAGGCTGAAGGATGCAACGGCTGAAACTAAAATGCCCGACACTAAAAGAAAGAAATGGCTGAACTTTTTTTCGTCTGAGGGTGGTGTAGAAGTGTCATTAAAACTGAAAATGCCGAACACTGAAACGAAGAAACTATTTGAAGCTTGAGAAATGGCTGAAATTTCTCCCACCCACAGGATGCAGACGTTAAAATACAGAATGGCATAGAATAATGTTATAATTTTTATTTAGGTACAGCTGTACTGAAGCTGAGATACTCTGCACTGTCTGAGTTTGTCTTCGTTCGTATTCGTGGTTTGATTACGTCAATGCAGGTTTCCAGCACAGGAATCCAAAGCCTTCTACCAGACCATTCTATCCCAATGACCCAAGATTACTGTGGCTTGAGAAAGATTTGTTTGGATAGGTAAGAGGAAAGGGCATATCGGTGACCATGGGTTGGAGAAGTAAATCGTCAAAAGATGCTACGAGGAATGGTTTGCGCATGGCTGCAATCTCCATGGCGTCACTCATTCGTCATGTTTTGAGCAAGTGGTGCTACGTCGCATAAACCAAGATCCGTTAGAATTTTATTTTGGTTACCAGGTCATTGCACTAATTAAATTTAAATCAATAATTCTCACAATCTACTTTACAGGATAACTTAGATTTTTGCCAAAACGTATAATTTCTTTCTTTCAAACTTCATGTTCAAAGATCCAACGCTATTATCTCATCTGTGGAATGCATAACTTTTATCGAAGAATACTGTCCATTAATCGGTTGAATGTTTAAACAAATACTTCTTTTTTTTCGAAATTCCGGATAATGAAGCGCATTTTGATGTTTCCCTCAAGTGTTCTCCTTCGTAATCTGACTTTATTTAAGTATGTTCTCCGGTTTTGTTTTTTTCTCTGCAATTTCCTGCACGTAATTTAAGATTTCTTTCCATGGTATCGAATCTTCATTCGTGACATCCATTTGTTTAAAAACCGATTTCAAATGTTTCCCGCAATCCACGTTACCATATCGAACTTCGACCGTAACAAATCCTTCCAAGGTATTTTCTGAGACATCGTCCAACTTCTCAAAAAATTAGCTTTTTAATTTTAAAAAATCTGCACTTTTTAATTACTTTTATCGCAAATCCCATGACGTGAATGTTATACACTGAAGGTTAAACGAGTACTTACAGCCTTCTTGATGAGACTAGCAAATTTAATAATTTGTTACTTAGGTGTGGCGGAAATTTATCCTGTGGCGATGGTAAGTGGAGCGAAAATAAAACCAAAAACCTTCTCGCATCTATGCACATCTGATCGTCAAGACATAGGTTCGAATCGAATTATTTTTGCCGTAAGCGGTGCTTACGTGAACCACCCAGACAAAATTGCAATTTGGTGTCAGCAGGTTCATCATTATATTTTAGTAATGATTAGGGCTGGGAAATCCGCCGCAGGAACAAAAACATGCTATGAAACATGAAGGTAATTGTTTTCATTTTGAACGACAAAATGCAATCGATTTTGGTCAAATTTTATCAAAATGGATTGTATTTCGACGTTAAAATGAAAATACATCGCTTTTAATACAGTTTATGCTAATATTCGTAATTGTATGTTTCCTAATTATCATAATAGAGACAATAATAAGAGTGAAAATGGGATATACGGTATGTAATTTTTATGAAATAAACGATTCGATCGGATTCGAAAAAATTATTCGAATTATAAATGATTAGGTTTTGCCCAGCCCTAGTCTTGATTTCTACTTTTACTAAACTTTCTATAGTTAAATAGATGTAAAGTGATTTAAATTTCAGTGCTAAAACTGAAATTATGGATATCCCCATCGTTGATTTTGTAAAATGCGGACTTACTGTCAAAAATGATGAAGATATCACTGATGCAGATTTAGTGGAAGTTGCGCAAAAGTTATATGATACTTTCTCAAATGCTGGATTTGTTTATTTAAAAAATTGTGGAATTTCAGAGGAAACACTGGATGAGTTGAGAAAAATTTCAGCTGAATTTTTCTCCCGACCAACAGAGTATAAAATGAAGTTTTGTGCCAAGGATTCAGGACATTGTTATGATCCAATAAAGGGAGGGGATACTAATCCAGAACGTCCACATGATTTCAATGAAAACATATGTTTTCCTGCACACACAAAAGACATCGAGCGACTGCTAAAAGCTCTTGGTAGAGGAATGAAACTCCATGATCCTAATTTATTTGCAAAGTCTCACGAATTGATTGGAAAGCAAGGCAATGCGACATGCTTAAAGTTTGTCCATTATCCACCAATCACACCTGATGTCAAGTTATTCTAAAACAAAATTTGTCTAGGGAAACACAGTGACATTGGATCAGTGTCATTTTTATTTCAAGACGAAGTAGGCGGACTGCAAGTTCAAACCTCTTCTGGAGATTTGGCTGATGTTGTTCCCGTCTTTGGCGCTGTTCTAGTTATTATGGGTAAAAAAAGCAATCGCTGAGTGATGGGCGTCTTCAACGGAAGCAGTAAAGACTGGAAAATCTTTAATGTATTTTGCGGATGTTGATAAAGAGGTCGTGTTGAACAAACCGGACTTTAACAACGATAACAATTGTTAGACAGAGTCATATGGTCATGAGTCGAATGTAAAACATGCCTGAGAATAGAATATGCTACTTAGCACAAAAGTAGGAAAAAGGATATTTTTAAGAGGAAATTTTAATTTTGTCACCCATGTATGTTTATTTGTATATGATACCTCGCACGCAGAAGCTAGCACTGTATGTTTTATATGTCTAATAATTGAAGTTGATTTAATCTTGTTGTCTTCTGGGTGCCTGGAACATCATCGTCATTTTTTTGATGAATCAAAAAAAAACTAATTTTATAAAAATATTTTAACTGTGGTGCATTCGAAGAAATGACTGTTTTAGCAGTCGACTGGTTTCCAGGTAAACTTCAGTAATTTCGCATTTCTTTTCAATTTGTTTCTAAAATACCATACACAAGACACAATAATAATAAATCATTTTATTGCTTAGACGTTATCTGCATAAATATTTTTTATTAAACATCATCTATGTTCTAAATGCCTGGTCCTGAACGTCCGTATGGATATTTTATTGTTGTATTCAAGTCTGTCACTAATTTAATTTTGTGAAAATGAGGCCACAGCACTTCATACTTGACCACTCTGGTAATAATTCTCATCAAGTGCTATATTTTTCATCTTCAATACCTCAATGTTTGTGAATTTTTAAAATGTTCAATACCTCGATGTGTGCACCTCTTGTATTAAACATCATCATTTCTATATTACTCTTGAGTAAAAATAATTGGATAACATGTGCAAATGAATATCATTAATGCATTTCGGGAATTGTTAGTGTATGACAATGGTATTTGCTGTGGATCTGGGATAGTTAATTCCCTACAACCACTAGGCATGTTTAATTGGCGTGACTCAGCGTTCATTATTTTTCAGCTACACAATAATGCCGCTTTTAACTTAAAGATTCGAATCTGACAAACTGAAACTTAAATGTGCCATGAAAGGACACTTCTATCTATTGCTTTGATACATACACAGTACGCTAAAAATCAAACCATTTTGAACAAAAAAAAAATTATAAATCAAGCATTCAGAGTGCCCAGCCAAAAATATTTTGTTAAATATAAGTCACTGCAATGCATCGCGCAGTTTAGGCAAATGCTGCTTTGCTCTGCAAAATAAAATCTTGACTAGATCGTGACACTCGAAAAATTAGTCTCTGGTCTGTTAACTCAAGTAAAATAAAGTTATTAAAGTATAACAATCAGAAATTTTTTGCGAAAATCTTTTGTTTACTATGTGCTACTGATGGATCGTATCGAGATGCGGTCCGTTTGCTTATGCTTGATAAAGTTTCTAATTGGGATAGCCAGTATGCAAGACCATGGGGCCACATTTTGACATCATAATCAGGCAGCTGCCAACCTAGAGTGTGGCGAAAGCAACGAATAATATCGGTCTCTGATATCAACTGGCAAAGGTTCGTGCACGCATTAATTTGCACCCAGATGAAATTACAACAAAACACCGCATAGAATCCGCCCTAGAGTTATTGCATATAATACAATTAATTTACTTAAATAAAAGTACACAAATCTGGTTGGCAGATAAACCTAAAATAATGTCTAAAACGTCATAACGCATCTGCCCACCATAATACGTAAAGCGCACTCACAACAAATAGGATGCAATTAAGTGAAAACTATAACAGAACATGACTAATTTCGAAGCACCAATCAGGCATTTCTTGTGGTTTGTACCCCATACAACTTCAATCATTGAATAAGGGGGAGGGGGAGTCGTACATATTGAAAATACGCCTGCGTTGCCCCATTTTGGTAAAAATAGAATGAATATATATATATATATATATATATATATATATTTTACAGCAAAATGATTTCACAGGGACATCCCATGTTCAAAGAAAGTCACGATCTAGTCTACGTCTTAAGCTGGGGTGGCAGAGGGTCATTTTCCTCAGATGGACAAAAAAGCATTAGAAAATCAACACTGCTATTACATGGCTGTATTGATTTTTAGCAATTTTCTACTGTTCGGTTGTTACCAAACACACAAAAATTTTCTAGTACAGTAGCCGAAACTCTGCCAGGCATGTAATGAAGCTATTCCCGATTTTACCGCATAATAAACTCATTTACGCTATAATATTAGTTAGTTGTAGCCCCTTTCTCCACTTATTCAGCATTTCGTTGAAGTGGCTTGTGATTATAATTTTTCCCAGATCGTAGTAAAAATCTAGCTCAACATTCACAAAATAGACAAAAGACTTTGCCGCTTTCTTTAAGTCTCCCAGATTTATAACTCTTCATTTGGCATTTCTTCTTTTAGTTATACGCAAAATATGTTAGGAATCACAGGTCATGGAGCATTACACAGCACATCTCATTATGACCTGTAAACAGGGCGGAGTCATAGTTGGATAAGTTAATCAACCCCAACAAATGTTTGACTTGATCTTGGTCAAACATGCCCGAAATTTTAGGTTTTAGTATTTGGTATTGGTAACCAAAATGTAAAAGCAAGCAAGACAACTCTGGACTGAGGATATGATTTCAACATTTTTCCTTGTGACGTGGCCAAATTGATCTGGTGGCGCAACCAGCGTCACGAGACGATTAATAAGGTAGTCAAAAAAACATTCTACATCGCAATAAAAGTCTCTGCTGCGAATTTATATTTTCCAACTTTCCTAGTAGTGATTAAGCATTGGGGCATAATCCTGGCAATATGAATAATTTTGAAGAAATAGGTTCCTGATATGTGCATAGTACCGTACGGTAGCGGAGTCACGTAGTTCTGAGTTGAGGCCACTTACGTCACTTTTTACAAAAATCTTGCCAGTGAGTGGGCTGTGTGAATTACTCGCTCGTTCATCATCGAATCAGTTGTTAGATAAGCTATAAGATACCGTAGTCTATTTTGTACAGTATAAACTTGCCCGAACTTTCTAAAAAGTTGCTCTATAGTACTGTACTTTGTCTCAGTATTAGTGAATGTCTAAATATTAGTCTTGGCTGAGATTTTTCTGGTCACTCGTCACGTGACATTTGTTTTCCTGGGCTGCTCAGTGCTTAGTCATCAGGCCAGTCTGCCTTATTGAATATTTTTTCAATAATTCATATTTTATAACTCGCCGTGTGGCACCAGTGTTCAGTCTTAGTTGCCTCTTTAGGATAAGTCTGTAAGTACAGGGGATGTTTGTTTACAAATGGAATCGTAAGTTACCGGTACTTAGGCAAATTTTTTCTTTATAGCAAATTTTTCTTTATATATATATTCAGTATTTGGCAGGAATGGGTGATGGTAGACTTTGATGACCAACTGGTAGTATCGCCATTCCCCAGTCTGTACCAAAATACATACGCTGTGTATCTAAATACAATTTAATGTATTATGTATTGCATTTCTGGTTGACAAAATAATTAAATTCTCTCTCTCTAAGTTCAGAGTTACCGTATCATTTCTTATCTGTTATTGAATATTTTAATATCTGGTTCCATTTAATTTAGACAACTCAGTAACGCAGAATATACCTAATATATTCATATATTTTTTGTCACAAAATAGAAACTGCAAAGGCAGAGTTGTTAAAAAAATGGCTGAGAGTCAATTCGTACCCTGTACTAGCACAGAGTATGTTTTGCTGGTACAGTACCGGTACCCGAAAAATAGGACATATTGCACAGCATAGTTCAAATTCTGAATTTATATCCTGATGGAATTTGCAATAAATTTACTCTGTACCTACCCGGTACTGCTTGCTGTAAAAAGTCGGGATGGCTGATTTGTAGTTGGATGTATTGTTTTAGTATTTGATAAAATATTTCATGTATAAATTTAAAAAAAATAGTAAAGGTAATAACTACGGTAGTCAAGTTTGAAAAACAAATTGATCTAAAACGTTAGAGACGATTTTTATTATAGTGAGGATATGGTAGGTGGCGGTCAATTGGCACCAGTATATATTCTGAGTGGTTGGTAAATTGGGTCTCATGAAGTTTAGTACCATATATCCGATTATCATAAAAATTTCCATGTTGCAAGCGACTCATCCTAACCCGGGAGACAATACCAGATGCTTGCAGCATTGGCGCCCCCTAGTTAGGATGAGAATATTCTGCCAGTTTTTATTTTAATGACATTCGGAAATATGGTACTAAACTTCACTAGACCCGGTAAATTCATACCCTGAAAAATCGCCGCTGGTAAATTTGTACCCTTGCCGAATGTTCAGGGGAACTTCCCCTTTTTTTTTTTAATTTTAATGTAGCAGACCACTATTATTGAAGAGAACCCAGTCCTTTTTCGACTGTCCGATTTGAACTAAAATGTTTGCTCCCCCAGGTTAGGATTGGATTTTATTTTATCCTTTTCAGCCATCCCCAACTTTTTGCAGTCAATCAATTTTATCAGGGTACGAATTGACGTATTTGCTATTTTTTGGTTACGAATTGACCCACCGAAAACCTATTGGTTCGTATAGACTGGCAACAGTTCATGGTTGTGCTGTATTCTCTGCTTTCTTTCCCACAGTGTACGATGAAATAAAATTGTATCCTAACTTGGAGAAGCAGGCATTTTAGTACAAATTGGCGATTGGATCTCTTACCAGTACTTTAATTACTGAATCGACAGAAAGGTACAGAAACGACTATGAAGCGAGGGAAAATGTACCGAAACAGCTCCCCAGTTGTACTTGGTCATTGAGGTTTAACTAAATTAGTATGCTTTGGTTTGAATCCTAAAATTATCTGAATAGCATTAGTGATCATGTACCCGGTTCACTCAATCGATAAAGCATTGGTAATAGGAATGCATGTTTCGAATATTTATTTTCGAATCGAATCTTCAAATATGATTATATATTTAAAAGAACCCAATTCCAAACTGTTTTAATATACGGTACCATACAAATGATGCTATTTTAGTTATTTACAAAAGCAGAAATAACATTCATTGTTTATTTAAATTCGAGCGACACTGAACAGGAACGAAATATCTGTGTATTGATTTTACAACCAGGCACAATAAAATTGACAAAAAGTTCAAAAAGTTATATTGACAGAGTCTGCAATCATCTTTTAAAAAATTATTCCGTTTTTTATCAGAGAAGAAAACGCCTTCGAGAAGGATATGAAACATGCAATGTACACAGCAGTGAAATCCGTGTTTGTCTACCCAATAATGATCAAAACGGGTACTAAGTGGTGACTTATATAGCGAGAAGTCGCAAATTATTCCGTCGTTGCTGTTGAATAGATTTAGAAATCAACCTGCGACTTGAAACTACAGTGACTCGACTCTAAATTTAGATTTTGATAAGACTTTGACCAAACTCTCAACTTGTGTGTTACTTGTCTTGGGAATCGAAATGAAGTGACTCGATCCCAACACTGAAGTCTATTGACGCGAGTTTTAAAGCCATGTACATCAACCTATTTACATTCAAAATAGGATAGGTACCATTTTCCTCCTGCGGGAGAGGAATGCTGAGAATACAGCTCAACCATATGGCGAACCACGATCCTCGTTGAGATACCAGTTCCGAAACAGGGTGAAGGTTTTTGGATCATCGTATTTCTCATTTTTCCTATGCATGGACCTGGTGAGTGGATGAAGCCGTCAGCAGCGCTTATGTGAACCACCATGCACCGGTGCTTTTAGTAATTTAGTGTGGGAGCTATGGCCTAGGGGTTGAACATGTTGGCATCACGGATTGAAGATCTTGGGTTCGAGTCCAGCTTGCTTATCCATGCCCACCACTCAACCCATGTTGTAATAACTTGGGTATGCTAAGCCGAACAGAAAAAGATCATATCTTTCTGGTAATTGTAACCTTGTCTGCCTATAAGTGGCCGCTGTTACAGGGCCTTGGTCAGGGTGATCCACTCTAAGAAGTGGCTGTAAAAATAAATAAATAAATTAAGCTAACATTTTATTTTATATGTTTTGACGACTTTAAATATATTTGTAAAATTTTTATTGGTGAAGGTAACTTATTAAATTCGCTTCATTAATTAAATTGTAATCAAATTTGTAAGGTTCAATACAGAATGACCTTAATTGGTAAGAAAATAAATGTATCTGAAGTAAACAAACCCAGTACATATTTCCCAAGAATTTATCATTTCTAAAAGGGTGATATTGACTCCTTTTTTATTAAAATTCGCTCAGAGCAAAGCCACAGGAGACAAATCATACCCTGAAGCCACTAAAGTGCAAAGAGCTACATGAAATGCAGGAATAGCAACTAAGGAACCCCCCATCTTTGATAGATTTCTTCAAAATTTA
The DNA here is from genome assembly GCA_963675895.2 of Styela plicata. NCBI lineage: Eukaryota > Metazoa > Chordata > Ascidiacea > Stolidobranchia > Styelidae > Styela > Styela plicata. Next base: position 366,998 of record OZ023149.1, read on the forward strand.
CAGATTCTTGGAAAAAGCTTCTTGCATAAAACTGTTTGTGACATTGTGGAACCTCAACAGTGAATAGGTGCGAATTGGTGGCCAATCGTGTCGACCAATTAAAAATTTTTTCAGAGGAACGGCAGCAGAAAGCTCCCTTGAACAAAACTATTATAATATCTGTAAAATAAACAGGGTGAGGCAACGTTGCGGCGGTGTGGCAAATTCAAAGCTTGTCACGTTGCCTTTGTTCTAGAGAGCTTCTGCTCTCATTCCTCCGAACAAAATTTTTAACTGGTCAACTCTATTAACTACCTGTTCTCATACATTCACTGTGGAAGTGCCACAGTATCACAGACAATTTTATGTAAGAAGTTTTTTTCAACGAACTTCTGGGATTTGCAATTCGTTGCCTTCACACTGCTTCCCCGATCGTGTGGATTTGCGAGCTTTCAAAACTCTAGTCCATAAGTATCTTTTGGGAGAAGATTTTTCAGCCTTTGTTTTTGCTCTCGTGTAGCTCTCTGCACAACAGTGGTTTTGGATCACTCCTATTTTTGAAGGTCATCTGAAACTTTGCTCTGAGCGAATTCAGGTAAAAAAATATTAATTCTCTTAGAACTGGCGTTCTATCAGTCTGGTTAAATGTCAACCACAGTTTTAGGAAGTCATGCGTTTTAGTAAACCAATCGTTTCTGTGATCAGTCAAGTTCCTGTTCTCTATATATCTGTTGTGACACAGTGGTGCAATACATAAGCTGGATTGTAGTACTAAGTTCCTCTTTTGACTGTAGTACAGTGTACGGTAGCCTTGTGTTAGTTACATTTAGAAAATTTTAATGTTTGACTTTGTCATGTGAAGTAATGACTCTTCTAGTTTGGAACCATTTTATGAATGTCTGAGGTCTCCATGTTAAAGCAAATCATCTTCAAAGATGTTCAGACCTTGGTATTCCTCAGCAATTTAGTTTTGTCAAGCATGAGCCACAGATGGGCCATGCCTCAGCGGCACGATCCATCAGTGACTCATACTTTACAAACGCTGTTTTGATAGTATTTTTGTGACTGTCTTATGCATGTTTTATACAAGTCTGTATATCATTTCAATATTGCAATCAATAAAATGTCTGTCAATGACAAAGTTTTATTCATTGCCTTGGGGGGTAATTGATCAGGCACTTTGCTCCAGTTGACAGAGTATAGTCAAATCTGATTTGACAGATAAAAGATTGTGCTCATTAGCCTGGCGGTAGCTTTACTCAAAGCGAATTCAGATAAAAAAGATTCTCTCGGATCGTCTTTGTAACTGGCATTTTACCAGTTTCGGTTATCGCGTTTTAGTAAACCAATGCTAAAAGTTCCTCTTTTCTTTATATCTGTTGTGATACAGTGGTGCAATACTTTAGCTGGACTAAAGTTTAGTGCTAAGTTCCTGTTTTGACTGTAGTACAGTGTACTGGTAGCCTTGTGTTAGTTACCGGTACATTTAGTAAGTTTAATGTTTGACTTTGTCATAGAAAGTCATGGTTAATGACTATTCTAGTTTGGAACAATTTTCTGAATATCCGAAGTCTCTATGTTAAAGCAACCCATCTTCGAAGATGTTTCGAATTTGGTATTCATCTGCAATTTTAGTTTTGTCAAGCATGAACCACAGATGGGCTGGCCTAGGCAGCACAATCCATCAGTGACTCATGCTTTACAAACGCTGTTTTGATAGTACTTTATTTTCATGACTGTCTTATGCGTAATTTGTACAAGTTTGTATATCATTTCAATATTGCAATCAATAAAATGTCTGTTGATGACAAAGTTTTATTCATTGCCTTGGGGGTTATTGATCAGGCACTTCGCTTCATTTGACAGAGTTTCAAATCTGATTTGACAGATAAAAGATTGTGATCAATAGTCTGGTGATCCTTATAATACTTGAGTCATACTTTTTGGGAATCGTGTCAAAAAGAGTCCTACAGAGACTATTTCAATCAACACTACTAATTCAAGTGTTAATGATTTTATTTTCGCCTCTCATTTGTCATCGCTCAGGGAAGATATCAATTACTGCTTTTCATTGTAGTGGTTTTAGTTCTATTTAGAATCTATCTTTTTCATTTTCACATCTATGGGGAATGTGGCCATTTTTATCTTTTGATCATTAAATTATCTATTTTTTTATTTGTGGAATGGGGCTATTGTTTTTTCCTTTTGGGATCACCCAGGGCAGATATCATTAACTGCACTTGTAGTAACTTATTTGTAGTTGTGGATATTTTCCACTTGAAATGCAGCGAAGTTGCCTGTTACTACATTGTCCAATACCATTGGCACTCAATTAAATGACTATCCCAATCAGAAATTTACAATTTTGTCAAGCATGAGCCACAGATGGATCGTGTCTGATCGACACAATCCATCAGTGACCCATGTTTTAAAAAAAGTTTTTTTGTCAAAATTTTCTCCGGGGATTGGGATTAGTCAGTTCTTTCAGGCTACGCTACCGGCCTTGATCCAATAATGGTCAGATGGGATACTAAATGGCGACTTATACATCGAGAAATGGCAAATTAATCTGCCATTGCTGTTGAATGGATTTAGAAATCGACTTGCGACTTGAAACTACAGTGACTTGACTCTACTCGCAACTCGTGTGTTACTTGACTCTAAATGAAGTGACCCATTCCCAATACTGATGTCTATTGACGTGAGTTTTGAAGCCATGTACATCAGTCTATTAAAATGCTCTGAACATATTTCAATAAGGACATTCGTTGATGACACAAACACAGGAATTCGCATAATAAATAGATTATGATAATGAATAGATCATGTATGGTATTTCCTCTAATTGTTAGCAACGTTCTCTCTCTAATTTTCAATATGTCCAATTGTTTGCTTTGAACAAGCTGCATAATCGAGACTGACACGGTGTTAGCTACTTGCATGCAGGCGCAATTAAAGCAATTATTGTGATATATCTATCACCCACTAATAAAAATATTAAAATCATCAGCCTTCTGAGTAGCTGTAAGTCTGCTCCTTTAGAGGCTGCTTTCGGCCTTTCTTAAAGCAAACTTCTGGGAAAAGAAAAATAATCTTGAGTGCTATTCTGCTTAATATGAAATTGATTGATGGTTGCCTGTTCATTTTGCTGTTGCTCATATATTTAATCATCTATTGATTTTTTATTCCACAGAGAATTACACTGTAGAACTATTATAAACTACAAAAATAAAGTATTGATTTATTGTAAACTTCACGATGGACACACTCTTTGGAAATAGACCAATAAGGCTGTCTGCCTTGTCAGATTTTTCACAGCTGTGAGTATTGTATTCAAATTGTTTTAATGGCGATACGCCTTTTTTACTCGATCAGAAATTTTATTTTATTCAAGCATTATTCACCGATACAGTACGCCTAATCGCGATCCAGAGTGACAGAATCTTGTTCTTCTTTGGGTGTCTGAAATGTTCATGTTATTATCATCGGATGGACGAAAAAGATTTGAAACCATCAACTGGGTCTGTCTAAAATATTTGATTCAAAATATTCCAATCATAAATTATTCGATACGATTTCTGCAGCAATTTGCAACTCAATCCAATTTGAGTTTTTTACGAATAAGTGCGAATTTTTACTCAAATTATAAACTGATAAAAAAATGTCTTGTTTGTTTATTATATGACTTCTGATTCGAATAATATTCGGGGAAAAGTAGTCGATTCGATTCTGAAAACAAAAGATATTCGATTTTGGCCATCCCTATCATCAACACTGTTATTTCATAGCAGTATTGATGATTTTTGTGTATTTTTCTTTGATCCGATTAGTTCCAGATACTCGAAAGGAGATATTATATTCTCACAGCTTGATGTATATAATAAATATTGCCCATTTGCTAAATTTTCTACTCATAGGATGCATTTCCTTCGGGTGTCTGGTTAGCAGAATATACACCATGATTCATCCGTAACTCATACTTAACAAAACATGTTTTTTGACTGATAGTCATGATAGTGTTATAATATAATTTTATAATGTAGTGTATAATATAATTTTAAAAAACAGACTTTTATATCCAAAATGTCTCGAATACATTCGAAAAATCCTTATATTTTTTTTGTAGTATAAAATTTCAAATAGAATTACAATCCCGAAACAAATATATAATTTGTGGTTCAATATCTTGAAATGTTAGAATCCTTTTTGATTTTTTTTGATTGCAGACACTGAATAGTTAGTCATTTACTCTTTCTACTGTATCCTTGCTGTACTGCATATGTAGCAGGTAGGACAGCAGATCACATTCTACAATGTGGTTGTCTGACGTCAAACTCTTTTCAATGCGTTTTATATATATGTAAATTTGTGCATGCTGATCTGATTTTTTATGAATTTGAAATTCACTCTTAGCAGGTAAGTTTGTAAGCAACACCAGGGAGAACGTCAAGTACAAGGCAAACAAATCTGCCACAATTTTCGAAATTTATATTTTTACACAAGAAATGAGCATAAGAAATTGATTTGTCATCGTAAAATGACAATTGCAATTACTGGTACTGCATATTTTAGTAGCTCTTCGCTATTTAGTGGCTCGTTGGTTCTTTTTGAGAGCTGCTTCTGGCTTTGCTTAGAGTGAATTTCAATAAAAACTACTATGAAATAGCAGTGTTATTGATGGTTTTGAAGCTTTTTTGTCCATCTGTGGCTAGAAAGAAAATGACATGAACACTTCGGATACCTGAAGAAACCCAAGATTTTGCAACCTTGTGTTGTCCATTTGCTAATTTTTCTTTTGGTGGTGTCCATATGCTTTGGTTGTCCGATTATCTGACATTTTGACAGACTGGGTGGTCTAATAATTTTTTTCTTACATTCTTGACTATTGGGTTCACAATGAATATAGACTTATCACTTGAAATTCGAAATTATACTGCAGATCAACCGGTCGTACGTAAACCTAGTCCCCGGGTTCCAGACTTTGTCGCACCCTGCTTCTTGTACATACCGTAATTATCATCACAGGATTCAAACTTGCTTTACCAACGCTTTACCGATTGAGCTAACCAGGCACCCTAAAAATATAATCATAATAATAACCTTTTAATCTTTATGACACTCTTATTAATATTTTTCCTCAGGTCCACAGCCACAAAGAACCATCTTAAAAATGTCTACACATGTCTCATGATCTGTATGGCAAGCTCTGGGGTCGGAGCTTACATGAATCTAAAGATGCAGTTTGGTCAGGTGGGTGGATTATAGGAATGTACTTATTTGAATGGTTACGTCACACCGACAAAATCTTGTTTACAGATTTTTCTTCGGGGGAATAAAGTGATTAAATTTTTTTCAGGGTTTTGTGAGATTTTGTTCTTACTAGGCATGCAAACAGAGATACAATTGGATGATTTGTTGTAAAATATTGCATTTTAGGCATTTTCTTGTGGTAACTACCATTTTCGTCAGGTGTCTTGAGTGTCATGGTAGTTGATATTGTTCAAGTCCGGGTCATCTATTGTAAACATTCTGTATAACATTAATCTCGAATAATTTTAATTTGATTATAATTAATAATTAATTTAATAATTGCAGTTTCTGGCACTACATCTTGTAGAAGCTCTTTGTGCTATTAAATGGCTGTTAGTTTGTTCCTTTTGGCCTTTCACAGCCCCCGACCTCCTCAGAGTGTATTTCATTACAAAAAAAAATAATCTGACATAGACTCTCATGAAACTTTTATGGACATTTTAAAATAATGATTTCAAGATGAGAGGTTGATTCTTTGAGGTTTATTTTGCTTAGTTACTGTGTGATTCGGTATTAATTACTTGAAAATCTAACAAATTAAGCTGCTTAGATGTAAGATTACATTTCTATTGCCGTTACCTTTATTAAAGTAAGGTTGTAAGCGGCGCCTTCGCCTGAGGGCATTAAGCTTTCGGCAAATCCTGTGTGTGTGTTCATAAAGTGGTTTGTATATTTTATTGATGTATTTACCTTTCTTCTATTTGCTTATTAAACCTGAGACAACCTTCTCAGTTTTACGTTTATCTGAAAGGTACTTTACTTACGTTTCTGTTTACTCAATATGGCACGATGGTCCACACTCGGGACGTCTTAACAAATTTGGGCAGATTTGTAATGTTATAATGACATTAATTATTTTAAAATATTAAAATTAAATTCCTGAATTAGTGATTTTGATTCAAAATTTCATTTCAAAAAAGTTATGGTAAAGTTATGTTTTGAGAATGGTGCTCACTGTGCAATCAATCACTATCAATTAATCTGGGTTTTTATGTCATGATTATTCTGCGAAGCAAGTTTTAGAATAGTAATAAAAAAAGCAATAAACTATAATCTGGAATGTATTAAATCTAACTATCTGGGTCAGAACAGTCATATCCACGGCACATATTCCCTTTCATAAGAATAACTTGAACTTGAATTTTCTATTCATTTGAAAACTTTCATCTACAATGATTTTTTTTCTGTGCTTTTCCTTCAATGGGGCATTGTACAGTGGATATTCAAGTACCATCTGGCATGTAAAATGTTGAAACATAATTTAAAAAGTCTCTAATTTTTAAATGTTCATTTCAAGATGAGCATGTTTTGTGTATTGTATTGATGATATATCTCTTGTCTATTAGCTTAAACCTGAGACAACCTTCTCAGTTTCACGTTTATCTGAAAGGTACTTCTGATTCATCTCTGATGCAATGTTTGAGTTTTTGTTTACTCAATATGGCACGATGGCCACACACAGACGTCTTAACAAATTTGGGTCGATTTTGGTAATTCACCCAAAGAGAACGACATAAACATTTCGGAAACCTGAAGAAAAACAATATTATGTCAGCCTGCAGTAGCCGTCACATATTTTTTTTATCAAAATTCGCTCAGAGCAAGGCCACAGGAGACATACTTGAAAATTCTACCGAAGCCACTAAAATGCAAAGAGCTACATGAAATGCAGGAATAGGAACTAAGAAGCCCCCATCCCTGATAGATGTCTATTAACACAAGTTATTGAAGCCCTGTAGATCAACACGATCAGGAAAGCAGCGAGAAAAGGCAAGGAATTCTAAAGTTTAGAGATTCTTGGAATGAAGCTTCTTGCATAAAACTTTTTGTGACATTGTGGAACCTCCACAGTGAATAGTTGCGAATTGGTAGCCAATCGTGTTGACTGATTAAAAATTTTGTTCGGGAGGGACGAGAGCAGAAAGCTCCCTTGAACAAAGACCATTGTAATATCGGTAAAATAAACAGAGTGAGTGAGTGATTCTAGTAACTACTGATTAAAATCAATTTCTATTATAAATATTTTGCTTTTGACACTACAGGGCGGACTCTTGACTGGACTTCTATCCATCGGTCTGATGCTCTGGCTTGCTGCAACTGCGCACAACAAAGAAAACCAAATGAAAAGGCTGGGAATCTTGTCAGCTTTTGGATTCACTACCGGTAGGTTTGGAGAACTTTTTTTTTTATTGAAATTCACTCTGAGCAAGACCGGAAGCGATGCCTAAAAGGAACCAACTAATAGCCACTCAATAGCAAGGAGCTACTAAAAAATGTAGTATCAGCAACTGCACTCTAAACGAAAAACATCTCAAACAGAACTGAACCATCATTGTGAGGTGCAGTGATTGCCATTTGCCCTGGGCGATGGTGCACCTTCTACCACTTCTTTGCTTCCTTTTAGTCGCCTATTACGACACGCAGGAAATACATTAGGACTATTAATAATTTTTGACATGCTTATATTGTAAGACTGTCAAATTTATTTTATTTTTTTATTATTTTGTGTGTGGCATATCGCATAATATTATATTTTTGGTACATTTTCTTTTGGTGTTACGTAGCTGAGTGGCTGGCATTCTTTTACAAGGGTTGTCCGAAGTATTTGGCGTACATGATATTCATAGTTCATTCACTATTATATTACACTTCATAAAACACTGTTTTGGATCACAGACTCACAGTATCTTAACTACTCACTCTTGACGTGATAAAATCCTTGTGTAAAAAAAATGAACCAATGACCAATAATTTATGACAATTTTAAAGCTTTTTCCCTTTCTTTAAAAAATGTGCGTTTTGGATGAGAAGTATTTTGGACAACTATATGATTCAACAAATCTTCTAAAAGGAACCAACTAACAGCCACTACAAAATGAAATACCAGCAACTGAAATCTAACTGGAAAACAACTCGGAAAGGTCTACACCACTTTGATGAAGTGCAGGGAGTCTTATCTGCCTTGGGTGATAGTTTTACTATCACCCAGGGCAGATACAACTCACTGCACTTCATTTACATCCATCTACCACAACTTTCTTCCCGATGTTGATACTTCTTTTCAATTAATTAATGAATTAACATTCATGATTTTTTTACAGGTATTGGAATCGGACCTCTCATCAACTTGACCATTCGAATTAACCCGCAGATCGTGGTGACTGCGTTTATGACAACCTCCGTCATCTTTGCTTGCTTCACTCTGTCTGCCCTCTATGCTCAGAGAAGATCCCTGTTGTATCTTGGAGGTAAACCATGATTAACTATTTTTTTTTTCAAACTAATATTAATTTGGCTTAAAGTATGATTGGTATTTTATTTGCTGGCCAATACTGACATTTTTTTTTAATTTTCCCAATTGAACCTCGAGGCAAACCCTTAAGAGAAAAAAGAATATAAAATATGATGAAAATATTGATTCCTAATGGAGAAAATGCATAGTTTTGGCAGAATTATTGACCTCTTTTATAATGACCGTTATTATCAACATTATCTTGAATATTCAATATTTAAAAATATTGATAAAAACCCATTTTCAGCTTCTCTGTTAACGAATTGGCCCAACCATTCTACAGGGCCATTTTAAGATTTTTTTTGTTATTCAATCTTAATCATTTCCGCAAAATATCGTATTATGCAGAAAGCAGAAACAAGCAATTTCTCTAATTGGAAACTTTATTGATCACAATATGTCGTGATTTGCACAATTTTGATTTTTGGATATTTAACCCATTGCTGCCGCACCGTGGTCCACATAGTCTATGTTTGCGGCTTCCTCCTCCAACCAGGTCCATCCACAAGGAGAATCTGCAAACGCTAAGGCCAGCACTTATTCCCGGCTTCGAAATGGTATTAGCTAGAGGTTGTGCTTCGCCATATGGTTAAGCCACATTCTCGGCTTTCCTCTCCGGTGTGATGAAAATGAAATCCTCACCTATGTTAAATATATTCGCCATACCAATGTACTTTCTTCTCACCCAGGAATCTGCGGCAGTGGTCTGACTATGCTTCTCTTTGCCTCTCTGCTGAACATCTTCATTGGATCAACCATTCTCTTCCAAGCAAATTTATACATCGGAATCGCAATTTTCTCCGGATTCATCCTCTACGATACCCAACTGATTGTCGAGAAACATGCCAATGGCGATAACGACTACATTTGGTAAGTAATAATTTTGAATATGGATTTTTGAAAACGTCTTTCGTCTGTCACAGAGTGACTGAATCTGGTTTTTCTTCAGGTGTTCAAAGTGTTCATGTCATTTTCTTCGGGTGACCTGAAAGTATCAAAAATATCAACACTGCTATTTCATAGCAATATTCTCGATTCTGGTATAGGTTCTGATGAAACTCACTTTCTTCGGGTGTCTGAGTAGTTTCTATCTCAATCAAGAAATTTTATTTTGTCAAACATATGTCACAGATGGACAGCACCCCGACCACTCGCTTAACCAGCGGCTCATTCATATCTTTTTATCAACACTAGTCCTGTCCATCATAAGTGGCACCCTGGCCTTGATCAGGATGGCTGTAAGAAATAAAAGTAAATATACTAAATTGTTCGTCAAATCAGTTCAATTGTGTTTTTTAGAATTGACTTATTGAGATCACTGTGGGAACGTGCTTAAGAATAGTCCTAACGTATTTCCCGCATGTCGTAAGAGGCAACTAAAAGGAAGCAAAGAAGTGGTAGATGGTTTTAACATAGCCCAGATCAGATACCACATGCAGTTGCTGATACTTTGGGATGTTTCCCTTTAAGTAGCAGTTCTTACTAGATTTTCAGTGGCCGCTTTGCTTCGAGGCTATGGTTCCCTTTGGGAGCTGCTTCCTTCCCTGCCTTACTTACAATGAATCTCAATAAAAAAATGATTAAAAATATAGTACTTCTTGTACTTTGCTTTATAAACAAGTTTTGCACTTTCCAAAAACAAACCTTGAAAATAGGGATTAAAAAATCATGTGCAATTAGCCTCTTGTCTATTTCTTAATTTCAAAATTGAAACTGAATGAAAAACGAGAGTTCAAACTCTTAAACATTTCGTATCCTTTTCAGGCATTCCGTTGATCTCTTCCTCGACTTCATCAACCTCTTCCGTCGCATCATGATCCTCCTGGCCAGCAACGAAAGCAAAAACAAAAGAAAAGATTAAACTGAACTGATATTAGGGACTCGCTATAAACCAAGCAAATTATATTAACTCATTAATTTTTAAAAAAAATTATTAGTACCAGTAACTTAAAGTGGTAAATAAGAGTATTTCTATAAATTAAGCGAATTTTATTTTTCTTTTTTAAAAAAAAATAGTCTTTGACAGGAAATGATTTAATAAGACTTTATCAGCTTAAATTTAATTTCTGATAAAGGTTTTTATCATAGTTATAGGTTGTCCTTAAAGATGTAAGTTTAAACGGTATATTAAATTTTTTATATAAATAGAATAGATGTTCCAACATTTCGGATAAAGGAAATTTCTGATATTTGACCACATTTTGTATTAAAGTCATGGTAATATGCCAAGTTTTATAACATAAAATTTAGCATATATCATGATTTTAACGCAAAATATGCTTTAATACACAAATGTTATCGCAATTATTGTAATTTTGTAACTTATCTTTAAACCGATATTATTGAAATTAGATTGTCCCAACATCCTTATGAAAATTCCTCAAAAATTTGCTTGGTTTTTAGTATGTCCATTGTGTGGTGTGTAAATATCTTATCGATTAATTAAAGGCTTCTATGAAATATAACCAGTTCTTTGAACCTTTTTTATTATAAGTTTTATTTTGATGATAAATACGGATAAAGGGAGTATTTTGAAATTGATTTGTTTGGTCGGTATTTTATGATTCAGGTATTTGAAAATTTTTTATAGCGACAAAATAATGCTTTTAGTTTCAGACTATTTTGCACGACCAGTGAGATGAAAACGAAGTTTACACCAATTGAGCAAAAGAGTCAGAAACTATGAATAACCCTGCTGGCGAATACTATAATGTTTTTTATATATGGTGTCGTGTTCATAATTTTGCTACACACTTTTGGATGCCTGGAGCTAAATTACCAAACGAAATTTTTTTTGTTTGTGTTTTATCATTTGAGATTAACAATATATTGAGTGTTAATTCTTTCGACTTTTATTGCTTTGGTTAATAATGCTCTGATTGACATTTGGCACTTGTAGACACTATTAACAAGGATTGATCTAATCATACATTCGGCAGATTTGTGTAATACGCAGGGTAATTTTCATAATTCTTGATTGTGGAATAGTGAAATAAATTGAAAGTCTATATAAATTTTTCACCATGTTCATTTAGTTTTGCGTGAGATTTTTGTTTTTTTGAATTAAAGAGGATTTAAGTACTGCCAAATTGAAGATCAACTAACCACTGGTCCGTATACTCTCTTCTGGAGTTTATTTTTGTGTGGAGAAAAATGGAAAATATGTTTCTAGCTGGTGAGTGTGGGGTTTTGGTTTTGCAATTAAAATTTAGCAATTAAGATTGATAGTTAAATCTGCTTCTGGTTTTAAGCTAGACTGTGGAATCTTGAGGGGTTTTGGGGTCGTTGAAATATTCATTAACCCGCTCGTTAAAACCAGTTTCCAAAATGCTGTGTGTCGTGGGGAGTGATGGTTTTGCCCGAAAATTGGATGTCACAACGTGGCTGTTTTTTACCTTTTCGACTATAAAAAAGACCAGTCTTAAGCCAGGTTAACGTTCCAGTTGGCTTGCATAGTAAAGGTTCAGGATACACTTAGCAATCGTCAACTGGCAACTTAGCTATCAAGCTGTCGTAAACAATGAAACATCCGCATAACCAATAGAAGCGGGACGCTTGAAGCGATACTTGTTTTAAACACCTTATTTTAGGTTTTGTCTTGTTTTCGCTAGTGTTTGCTTGTATTTATCTTTTTAGTGCGAATATCGATTATCTGTACCGGTAGGTGAATTCCGTCTTGGGCATGGTAAGGAGGATTGCTAGACAGACATCTTGCAGGCACAGAAGGGTTTTCAAGCGCAGGCACTGCTTTTATAAAAAATTTTGGGGGACAAACCTCCCATCATTCCTCATGAAGATGAAATTCAAAAAACTTCATTTCGAAAATTTGCCACAACAGCGCACAACATATAAGTACGCCATGTAACATTTAGGGCGAAAAAGAAGCAAAACCTAGGAAAATTTTTGACAATCATTAAGATGCACTCGTTTCTTCACCAACAGTAAACACAACACACACAAAAAAAAAAGGAAAGCGGGCACAGATGGCCGACAACGTTGAGCTCATCTGGCAAATGAGAGTGGAAACAACAATGTCTTTTAACGCGAGCGAATTCAAATAGTTGCTGGAAAACCATGCTTTGTGAATAAAGACATAGTTTATTTCGACACCTCTGTCAACGCAGAAGGCGATACAAATAAAGATATAACATTACAGAGTTATCTGGTTGTTCTGTATTTAACTCAAAGTGATATCGTATTGTACGGCCGATTTTGTGGATTGTTATTTAAATCTAGTAGATAACCAAATCATTAACAACACACTCGAATGAACAATCAATGGCGTGACTTCGACGCAAACAATAACACTGGAAAGACCCTAGAGGTGCCCGGTTAGCTCAATCGGTAAAGCGTTGGAAATACGCTTAGAGCTACGAATCTCCGATCGTCCTGACGCAGGTTCTAATCCCGCGAGGGACCGATGATGCTTATATCCGAGAGGTCGGTACACGGTGGTTCACGCTGCTTACGGCTTCCTCCACCAACCAGGTCCATGCACAGAAAAAACGAGAAATACGATAATCCGAAAACCTTCACCCCGATTCGGGACTGGTATCTGCGGTATCTGCACGAGAGGCCGTGGTTCGCCATATGGTTAAGCTTTCCTCTACCGCAGGATAAAAATGATATCCTATCGTGATCCTATCCTATAAGGCAGACAAATCAAGCTGTCGTTAACGGTGCTACATCCGCATTAACAATTAAGGCGAAACGTTTAGTGCAAACAAAACAATAACACTAAATTTTCAGCACAAGCGATTATATTTAAAAAAAAAATAACGACACCAAATACCTGCATGATGCTATTTGTCTAAAAATTTTGACTGATAAAGTTACAAGCCAATCAATTTGTTACCCAACATAGGATAGGATATCTTACGGCTTTCTCCACCAATCAGGTACGTGCTCAGGAGAAATATGATATATATATATATATATATATATAAGAAAAAAAAAAACAATATGATTAAGCCGAATCCTCGGCTTTCCTCTCCCGCACGATGAAAGATGTAATCCTATCATGATTATATGCGAGAGGTCGGCTGGACGCCTCGCTGGTGCACGGTGGTTCACGTAAGCGCTTCTTACGGTTCCTTCCCCAACCAGGTAATCCAGAAAAAATACCTTCACCTCGACTCGGAACTGGTATCTGCACGAGAGGTCGCGGTTCGCCATATGGTTAAGCTGTATTCTCCGCTTTCCTCTCCCGCAGGATAAAAATTATATCCTATCCCAAATGAACTTTATTTCACAGTATGGAATTAGCAATGTTTGCAATTATATATCTGGTAACGAAATTTTCTTGCTTCTTGCCATTCCATCCCGTGTGGAACATATGAGAAACCGATGAGGTTATCGAGCATAGTCCCAAGGTTGTCGGTTACAGTGCCACAGTGGGTTACAGTGCCTCGCCCAGAGGCACCCCGCATGTATTGCTCATTGAAGCCTTTTTCGTCCGTCGATCTTGAGCATACTGCATTGGGGTTCGAACCCGCGTCATTTGTTAGGTGTTGCGTAAGTAAGTAAATGATAACTCCGACGATCTGGATGCCCGATTGATTAAGCGTTTTGAATACATTTAAACCTAAGCATCTCCGATCGTCCTGAAGTAGCATGTTTCGCCATGTGGCCACGTGCTCTGTTAGCTCAATCGATAAAGCGTTGGGAATACGCTTCGAGCTGCGCATCGCTGACGTTCTTGGTTTGAATTCCAATGAGGAATGATTATATGCGAGGGGTCCCCGGTGCACTGTGGTTCACGCAAGCGCTGCTTACGGCTTCCTTCACCTTCCATGTCTACTCACAGGAAAAACGTTAAGACAAACCTTAACCCCCGATTCGGAACTTGTGTCTTCACGAAAGGGAGGGCTGGGAAAAACCGAATCACATGGAATTCGAATCTGATTCAACATTTTTTCGAATCGGATCGAATCACTAATTCCATGTATATAACAAATATCCCTTTTTTACTATTATAACTGGTCTCCATCGTGAAAATGAAGAAATTCATAGTTTATTTTAAATTTTCATCAAGAGCAACGATTTTCATATTCGAACGACGAAATAAAATGGATTTTCGCCGAATTTGACTAAAATCGATTGCATTTCGTCGTTAAAAATCCTAGTTCATTAAACAAGCTTTTGTTCCTACGAACGATACAGGATTGGCTCGAATCGAACTGCCCAGCCGAAACGAAAGGTCATGGTTCACCATATGATTAAGCTGTATTCTCGGGTTTGTGTGTTTAATTCCATTCTATAATATGATAGTAGGATGTTCCTTTTTGTACTAGGAGTAGAAAAGTCTGCAGAAGGAACCTAGTTTGAAGGCATTTCGCACAACTCCACAGCCCCAATAGCATAAAAATAATAAAACCCCAACCCAACAAACAAGAACACAACATTTTTTACGAAAAAGTACAGTATATTGTCACAAAGTCATATTTCATTGATCCAAAGGTAGACAAATATAAAGGATGCACTGATGAGTATCAAAATATTTGGGTTTATTAATTTTGTAGAGCATTAGCCACAGATGAACCAAATTTGCAATCTTTTTGCTGCGATTTGTATGAGAGACTCTAACATCAATGGGCAAAGCTTGAGGTGCCACATCAGTAGACAGGCAATGTCAAATACCCAAGAAAGCGGATAAGGATCCAATTGACCTAAAAACACTATACTCCAGACACAGGATGAAAACGATATCCTATACAAATTGACTTTAGTATGGCCGTAACATATTTCTTGCGTGTCGTAAGAGGTGCCAAGTTCACGAATAAGTTGTCATTGTTCTATCATTGTCCAGGCAAAACCCCACTCACACTGTGCTTTACAAGAGTGGTTCAGTTTCATTTAGGATGTTCTACGCATAGAACATCCTAAACGAAACGTAACTGCTATTGTGAAGCATGGTGAGCTGTACCTAGCCTGGGCAGTGTGCATTTGATAATACTGCGTTTTGTAGCATCTCTTTGCTGCTGGATTTGGTTGGTTACTTTCAGTCTGCTTTTGGCGTTGCTTAAAGTGAACTTCAATAAAAAAATCATTTCACATAAGAGGTAAGATGCGGAGTAGATGCCACTCAGAATTCACAATGATTATGGTAGTTTCAGATTATTCCAAACAGAAAATACACAGACATAGAAACAACAACTGATGATGAATGGCGCATGCTCGAACCTCAGCAAATTATGGCCAAGATCAATGGACAAAAAGGCTCCAAAGAGCGATACAGGGTTCCCCCTGGTCAATGTAACCCACAATCTTGAGACGATGCTCAACCTTACCAGCTTTACAACAACAACCTCACTAGTTTATCGTTGGTTCCACACTAGATGGAATGACGAGATGTAAAAAACAATCTCGTGACCAGATAAAAGTGTAAACTTGGCTGGCTTGGACTAAATATCACACCCTTTTACAGAAGATTTAAGATATGGTTAGTGGAGTGTCAGTACAACAGAGACAGGCTCCATCTGTTGTTCATAGCTGACAAAACAATAGTTTTAAGAATAACGACTAAAACCAGTTGGGGTTCTGCAACATTATTGTTATTTTAATAGGAAAGAGGTAGGAAGTAGTGTTGCTGTGGGTTGTAGAACTTAAGAATTATTCGTTTCCAAGTTGAACACTTTAAATCAAGGCAAGGCAAGTCAAGCAGATTAATAATCGAGCTGCAAGACAAGATGCAAGATAAAATGAGAAATGCAAGATAAAATGAGAAATGCAAGTTTTCGATTTGAGGTTCAAATCCATCTGGATACATGTCCGATTGGGATACTATTAGTGCATTTGTGAAATGTAGAACTTTTAAATTATTTGTTTCCAAAGCCAGAACAGAAAATGATTTCAATCAAGGCAAATCGAACAGATCAATAATTGCTCAATGAGACAAGATGTAACGGATAATATTAGAAATAAACTTTTGCATAAAAGTTTTGAATACTCATTTCTATGATTCAATATACCTTTGAGTTGAAATTTCGTCAAATTAAATGCAGATCGCAGAAAACCAAAAGGATTGAAATCAAGTTAAATGAAATTTGTACCAGGAATTTGTTCAATATATTAAACACATTGACAAGACAAATCTTGTCGAGATATTTTTAAAACACATAAAACGTGATTCTTATTTTCTACAAATGCTAAGCACTTGATTCTGCCAGTTACAAATCAGAGCACAAATTGAATTGAATAATTTATAATCCAATTCACAGACCGAACGCATTTCGAATCAGAAAGATGTTAATTCGATTGCGCAGTAATTTGTGCAAACCTGCTCAATCAGATTTTTTATTCTGTCTAGCATGAGTCACAGATGGACCGCGTCTCATCGACGCCATCCATCAGTGACTCATGCTTAACAAAAAGACAAAAAACTTCACTCATATTTCACTTGACAGCAGGTCTAATTTTTCTGAATAATTTTATGTAATTGCTTAATTTTCCCAATTTTATACCACAGTACAAATCAAACGAATAATTTATACCATGCCAACAACGAAGCAAATGTTTGGGACAAACATTTGGATGCTAATTCCAACACACTGGCAGGATAAGAAAATCTGAATCGAATTTATTGGTAAAATAAAAGTTGGATCAAGCTGCTTCAATACTGTAAGATATATGAAAAAATAACCTTTCGGCACGGGAAAAACGAAAGTAATAATAATAATAATAACAATAATACATTTAGCACCAAAAACGGTTCCACAATTGTAAAATATATCAACAGGCAAACAATGAAAAAGTGTAAAAATACAAAAGTTTGGTCACTTGGATGGATTGTGTATTTGTACTAAGTATAAATCAGTGAATCTCAACCCTTTTCTAACATCGCACCTCTTTTAAAGCTCTTGTACACCACTAGTGGTATGAGTACCACAGGTTTGAGAACCACGAGACTAAATAATAAATGAATAATAAAAAATAAATGATACCGATTGTAGAGAAACTGGATTATCACCAATGTTAACAACGGAAATGTGTTTTTTGGATAAAACTGAGATGCTGAAAAATCAGTAATGATTTAAGGGCACCATCCAAACCAGAAATTTTATTTTGCTAAACATGAGCCACTGATGGACCGTGCCTTAACGGCACGATCCATCAGAAGCCCATATTTATCAAAACATATTCGGTCGAACGTTCTCGGAGCTTCGTTCAAAATAAATGCTATCGGGTTGCAGGAAAATTGAATTAGATTACCAACAATGCGTTTAACTAGTGAAGTTTGAGAGTAGCGGTGCATTTTATAAATATTTCTTCCAAATCTGATCTTTTCAAATTTGATTCAATTAAACAAAAAAACTTCGAAGATATCGTGCTGTAATAGTTAGTATTGAAAAACAAAAAAAAAAACATATTCGTTGTTAAAATTCGAGCAACACTGAACAAGAATGAAATATCTATAAATTGATTTCACGACCGGACACGATAAAATTGGCAAAAAGTTGTCATAAAAAATCACTGAATAATAGAACAATTTTAAAATGTTAGCTTTCAGGATACAGAAATGATAGAACTTCAAACATGTAATGCAACATCTATTAGAATCACAGCGCATTTTCTCAAAATGCTTGGATTCCATTTGAGTTAACTTTGATTCGAAAAAAAAATTCTAAAACTTACATCCCTAGCGCTTACTCAACAAAACATAATTGGTCGAATGTTTTCAGAGTTTCAACCAAAATAAAGGAAGCTGGGATGTGGAGAAACTAAATCACAACAACACGCCGAATTAGCAAAGTTTGAGAGACTTCGTCGGCTCTCAACAAAGCACTGAAAGCTTCACACACAACTAATCATCTTGTGCAGAAGACGCAGGTTTGAATCCTGTGGGGGAATTTGTATAAAAGGATTGCTGGACATTTCTTAAATCCTACCGAACCTGCAGAAAATTTTAAACAAAACAAAATAAAAAATGACTGGATGTTAGATCGTAGTACCTTGTTGAATACAATCTGCCTTGTTAAATACAAACCCTGAAAACAAAATAACGAAAGAGGAATTTCTGAGAATGCAACGTCTTCAAACTATTACTTAAACTGGATTTTATGGTGACAAGTCTTTTTTACTCTACTTTTTAGGTATAAAACTGAGTTTTGCGGTGATAAAAAGTCTTTAATCTTCTTTTTAGCTATAAAACAGGGTTTTCTGGTGACGAGACGTCCGTAGTCTGCGTATCTTCTGCTAAATCGACTAAAGTCGCTTCTCCCTCACTGCCAGAATCATCTGCCAGTTGGTCATGGTCCAGTAGTTGCGTCTTTTCATTTGTCCGATGCCCGTTAGACGTCCGGGTGAATAATCGATCGTACAGCGGGTTGTGGAAGTTTGACTGAAAAACAATTTACAATACGTCAAGATTAAAATGGCCGAGCAAGGGTTTTACCATCACCCAGGGCAGATACTACTCACTGCACTTTACCATGGCAGTTCAGTTCAGTTTGGGATGTTTTCAGTTTAGAGTATAGTTGCTGGTACTACATCTTCCAATAGCTCTTTGCTATTGAATGGTCCTTAGTTGGTTTCATTTAAGTACTGCTTCCGACCTTGCTCAGAGTGAAATTTAATAATATATAAAAAGAAAAAAAAACTCATGAATGACGCGAGTTGGAACCCCGGCAAAATATCGTCAAGATTGATGAACGAACCTAAAAGGCTCCAAAGACCAATAAATGCTGGATGTCACTAATTTATACTTAGTACAAACACACAATCCATCCAAGTGACCAAACTTTTGTATTTTTACACTTTTTCATTGTTTGCCTGTTGATATATTTTACAATTGTGGAACTGTTTTTGATGCTAAACGTATTATTGTTATTATTATCAATATTACTTTTTTTCGTTCCGAAAGGTTATTTTTTCATATCTATTACAGTATTGAAGCAACTTGATCCAACTTTTATTTTACCAATATATAAATGCGAGATATTGTACCCTACGGTCTTGGGACTATGCTCGATAACCTTACCATTGGTTCCTTCCGCACTGGATGGAATGACATGACGCAATAAACATAAAATATAGAGCGAATAAAATTGTAAACACTGGGTCGAGTGGTGGGCAAGGTTTAACGAGTCGGACTCGCCGGGACTCGAACTCAAGATCTTCAACCTGTGATGCCAACATGTTTAACCACCAGGCCATCGCGCCCACCAAAGTATAAATTCAGCGGTTCTGATTACCTTATCGGATTCATCTATTTCACTAGTGTCAGTAGAGAGCATTCCTCTAGTCTCTCCATTAGATGTTGGTTCACTCGTATCCTCCTCCTCCTCATCGTCGAGTCGGTCTGGGGATATGGCGCCATCTGGTTGTAGTTCAACGTACAACGGATTGTTCACGGAACGATTGTTCATTCGCTTGTGTCGGAAACTGGAAAATGTATTTTAAATGATTTTAACATTTCAATGGAATTCACAGTAATATCACCGTGTACAGAAATACATAACATTTTTTTTTAATCTGGGAGAGGAAATCCTAGATGCTGGTACAAATATATGTAATTAAGCTTAAAAGAGCTAAGAAGCTGAGAGATTTTTTTGTAGCCACTTCTTAGAGTGGATCACCCTGTTGAAGGCCCTGTTACAGTTATTACACCCTGGGCTGAGAACCGGACTTGCCGGGGCTCGAACCCGAGATCTTCAACCTGCGATGCCAACATGTTTAACCACTAGGCCATCGCCTGTTTTGATTCATTGCCGAGAAAATAGACACAATATATGGTGCATAGTGAGAATATCACCAAAATTTTGGTATTCATCGGACGGGAACAATTTTAAAGGAGGCAAAAAAAACATGTAGAGAATCCACTCACCCTCCGTGTGTCTTTATCCGCCTCACAATCAATACTGCGATGATAATTATGACCAATAATAGTAAGATTCCTCCCACAATGCCCCCAACCATTCCCTGATTAACAGGAGTCGAAGAAGAACTTACTGCAGGGGTCGTTGTCCATCCATAAGTGCCAGGAGGAAACTGGAAGAAAATATTCACGATAACAACACTGAATATTGGTTGCTTCTTACACATATATTTTTTTAAAATAGAGTATTTTAAATTTAACCATCTTTATAAACTGAAAAATAATTTTCTCGACCTTGTAGGCACAGGCTTTAGAATAGTCCTCACGTAATTAGGATAGGATATCATTTTTATCCTGCGGGAGAGGAAAGCAGAGAATACAGCTTAACCATACGGCGAATCGCGACCTCGTGTGCAAATACCAGTTTCAAATCGGGGTGATTTCTCATTTTTCCTGTGCTCTGACGTGGTTGGCGAGGAAGGCGTAAGCAGTGCTCACATCAACCACCGTGCACCGACGGGGCGTCCAGCAGACCTCTCGCATATAATCACCTGAGAACGAACGGCGAACCTGCGTCATGACGATCAGAGATGCGTAGCTCAAAGAGTATTCCCAAGGCTTTACCGATTGAGCTAACCGGGCATCCATTCCCTAGGTGCAGTTAGAGGTGAACAACAGAAAAACAAAGCCCAGGGCAGATACCACTCACTGCACTTTGCCATAGCAGTTCTGTTTGGGATATTATCCGCTTAGAGCGCAGATGCTGGTGATATATCTTATAGTAGCACTTTCTGATTAAGAGTATATGAAGTGGTTTTCAATAAAACAAAAAAAAACTTGCGGAGATGAATTTTTTATTCAATTCTATCTCAAAATGCTGTTCTGTTGGTCTAATTAGTTTAATACAAAACCTTGAATTAAATTTTCGATTAGATTTGCAAAACTTATCGGATTAGATTTTGAAATCAAAGGACATGGTTTGTCATGACGACTTGTAAAAGGTGTAAAAAACACCTCTATTCTAGGGATTTAGCTAGTGAACATGCTTTATTTTGTACAATAACTCACATCATCAGGAACGCAAATCTTCTCCCCTGATTTCAAGTTTGTTTTGCAGATGAACCCTGTTCCGCATTTACTTTTACATTCATCCATGCAGAAATATTCAGTGTTCCCCTTGTTCATACAAAATTGATCAGGGGAACACATTTTTGAACATTTTTCTGCAATTAACGCTTGAGTTTTGGTGTATAGCTCCTCTGGAACAGGATTTAACATTGTTAACATAGGAATCGAGTTTGATTCTTGCTCAATCCACGTTATTTTTTCGATGTCTCGTAATTTAACGTTCATGTAAGCATGTTTTCCTTCAATCCCAAAGAGATGAGCCAACTTGTGCAGTCGGAAAACTTTGTTGGTCTGCAGAGTTGTTCCGAAGATCCAATCTCCACAAATTATGATTTTATACGGACGATCCGAGACGAAGTAGTGCACAACTATTCTGTTATAACCGCTCTTGTCGACGCTTTCGATCATGTTACGTTTAGCATCGGCCCAATATAGTCGTTGCGTTATATAATCGACGGCAATCCCGGAAGGAAATTCAAGATTTTGGCTGATTTGTAAGTGATAGCTGAACGGGAAAGGGATAACAGTTCGTCTCGACCGGTGGGAACCGGTTTGCGGTCCTGCTGAGAAATAACGCAATATTCTTGCTCTGTGGCCAACATCAGAGACGTAAATATAACCTGAAACGGAGAAATATCGATGAATTTATTTGGAGCACATTAGGTAGTTGATCATTGCTGTTCGAAGGCATCGGGTATTCTCAATAAAAACTGCACAAAATAATTTTTGTTAAATGGTTGTTAAATTGTTTCATGGCCGTATACATATTCTTGTTATCACACTCTACTGCACATACAATACAATGTTGTTTACGTAAAATGTATATGTTTTTAATTTTTTTCCCACTTTCACTTATTTCACTTTTAATTTCCTTTATTTTTTTTAAAGTAGGCAACAGACTTACGTCGCACTTTGTGTCTTAGGCGAAATAGCCTGTCTCATAATCATAATGTTTCCTCTTATTATTGTATATTGGTGATATATTTATTTTGACACAAATAAACATAAAAACATGCATTTTTAATTTACGGAAAATCTTGTTCTTAAGTTATATTTTCATTTACTGAACAGCAAATAAACTATAGAGCATTGCCTTTTTCCATGAAATCAAAAAGCAAATCGATGGAAACCTAGAAGAGATTTAAATCTTAGCTATGAGCTCGTCAGTAGTCATCCGTTAATCCACGCACACCACTAAACTTTAGGTGTAATAACTTGGGTAGCATTGGTCGAATTAGAGAGCCTATGTCTTTTTAACTACACCTGCACGCTTCATCTATAAGGGTGAAAGGGGGGGGGGGGGGGGGGGTACTCAAATTTCAGTTACAAAAATCTAAATATGACAGTTATTTTTGAGCTCCAAATGTACCAGAGAAAATGTTGGGAAAAAAACAAAAAATATGAATAAAAGTGAAAGACGGCTTTGCTATGACCAACAACATATACAACTATACAACTTTCTGCACTTTACTATAACGGTTCAGATCTTTTTGAGATTTGTCCCACTTGGAGTGAAGCTGACGGTACTGGACTCCTGGCTAATGGTTTTCAAGTGGTCATTAGTCCATTCCCTGATCGGCACTCCAACTGAATAAAAAAAAACATTGATCTCACCTCCAGCTAAATCCAAAGCGATATCAATCGGCCAAAACAACCCAGTTCCGTAGGAATCATCCTCATTATTATCATACAACTCTATGATCGGTTTCGAAGTATCCGACGTTGAAGCGACCTTGATCTGCCCTTTCCTGTCCACCCAGTATACGTTGGACGTGAACCAGTCGACCGCTATGCTTGCCGGCTCAGCTGAACCCATGTCTAAAATCTGAAAAAACGTTCTTTGTATTTTTTTAAAATAGTTAAAAAAAATTGGGGTATTTTACAATGACCCAAATCTTTTATGACTTGTAGGCAGGGCCACGCAAAACCGGAGGTTTTTTCAGATCGGATCCAATCACTAGTTTTATGTATATAACAAATAGTCCCTTTTCACTATTATAATTTGTTTCCATCATGAAAATGAGGAAATTCAAAGTTTATAGTGTATTTTCAATTCACACTAAGAGCAACAATTTTCATATTTTGAAGACAAAATATAATAGATTTTGGTCAGATTTGACCAAAATCAATTGCATTTCGTCATTAAAAATGCAAATCCTAGTTCATTCAGCAAGTTTTTTATTCCTATGAATGATTCACGATTGATTCAAATAAATCTGCTTCGAATCGATTTGAATCACCGAATCGAATTGCCCATCCCTACTTGTAGGCTAGACTTGACCTAACATATCCATTGTATGCTGTAAGAGGCAGCTAAAAGCAAGCAATAAAGGGGTAGACAGTAGATTCCGACCGCTATACCAGCCTAATTTTGCTGTTTACCTATACATAGGCAGATCACAGAAGCAGCTGATAATATTGATCAACCAAAATTCACATATGTAAACGGCAATTCTTTTAAAATGACGAGTTTTTCAGTCAGATGGCAAAAATTGCACAATAGCTTTAGCTTCCCTCTAGGGAAATCCCCAACAGATGTTATGAGATGGAATCTGATTCCACGCTACCTCTATAAAAAATTGCTTAGTAAAAACATTAAAATTTTATATGTTCATTTGCTACTCTTATGCAATAGACATGTTCTTTCAGTTTTTTCCTATTTATTGCTTTTCTTAAGGAGAGTTTTAAAATATCGGTTATCAGTGGTCAAAAATGTCAAAATATCAGTATCAATATCGGTTGCAAAGAAGCAATATCGATCGGACTCTAGTAGGCAGTCTTGTCATCAGTTCCATGGCTTAATTTACTCTTTTACTTCATAATTACGATTCTGTAAGGGATGTATTCCACTAAAAATGAATGACTGCATATTGTCCTTGTCATGTTAGTGGAAGTTGGTTGGTTCCTTTCAACCTTCCCTTCAGCCTTGTTTTATAATAAAAGAAGGTTTATGAAGGACTTTATTCCTACTGTTCTACGGACTTAAAATTAATCAACAAGATTACTACAAGATTTATTAGTACTGTATTACCTTCTCTGGTTGTCCATCGCCTTTCCATTTGAACAAAGAATGAGTCTTCTTATCTGTCCAGAAGATATTGCTGCCATCCGTTGAAATACTACGAAATAATGCAGAATTTTAAGGCTTTTAAAGCAGAAAAATAAAGCTGAAGGTCATTTTTTTTTAAGTTTGTCTGAAGAAAAAGTACATAAAGTTGGTTTTCTACATTTCTATATTTTACACCTATGTCTATAACACACTTATTTCTGTCATTAATAAGTTCAATACAGATATTGAGCAAATTCCCCTTATAGCTTCTATGGTGAGTACCCCTCACTGGTAAGAAATATACAGTCTACGTTGAACAGGAAAGACAATGTCTTTCCAACAACCCTGTGTGTCTATAAGTGGGCACCAGTACAAGGCCTTGATCAGAGTGATCTCTCAAAGAAGTGACTATAAAAAAATGAGGGAAATTACACCATCCTCTCTTGATAAGTGAGTAACGAAAAATCTTGTTTGGTAAGGCTTGGTGTTTATTGTTTGGTCAATTCCCAACCAATCGTCTGAGGTTCTGCCAGTGAAATCATTTTCCACATTAAGAAGAAAGCACAAAGTGAAAAATTTTGTGTGCCACAAAAACTTCTCAACCTCATCTTATTCAAGTATCTTTTCAGTTTTGGTCGCACAAGGATCCATTTTCACAAGAGAAGTGGAACAGAGGATAGACAGTTCGTTGCATAACACCCAACACATCTCCTGACTTGTTACCTCACCTTTCAATTTTCATAACAGTCATATTCAACAACTTTAACGGCCCGGTTTTCACTCCGTACCCAACTTCAGTGTATTCCTGCATTCTTACTGTACCTCCTCCGTTAGCTATTATTAATTTCGGGAGTTTTTCAGATGTTTTTGGTCGACATTCGTTATGAGTCTGGAAAAAAGAAACATTGTCTATCTTCATTCTAAATGGAACAATAAAATTTTGCAACCATCATGATTTTGCTGCCAATACTGGTCGCTGGAAAGCAATACTTTCAATTATCTCAAATTTCAAAACTTAAGTCCTGCAAGTTGAATTAAATTTTAAGCAACCATGCTCAAAACATTCCAGATAGATATGAACCACTATATTTGAGTGCAATCAGTAGGATAGGATTTCATTTTTATCCTACAGGAGAGGAAAGCCGAGAATACAGCTTATTACATGGCAAACCATGACCTCTTGTGCAGATACCAGTTTAAACGAGATAAATTATTCTGGCGAATCATATTTGTTATTATTCCTGCGCGTGGACTTGATCGGTGTAGGAAGCCAGAAGCAGTGCAGTGTGATGCATCAGCCTGACGCATGATGATATCTGCCCTGTATGATGGTAAATCATCAACAAGTAATTTAACTCATCCATCTAATTCCGGTGAATTCCGTTTTTCAAAAGCACAAAGATAATACAAGAGTATTTGACACTATTGTGACAATTATACATAGAACTGATAATCCATACTACCAGTTTTCTATGAGGGTAGTTAACTTTCGGGTTATCCTCAACAAGATAAGACGTTTATTTTGAAACTCTGATGAAAATTTACTTGTTAGAATATACTACAAGCATTACACAGTAAAAACAATTATATATGCAAAATTTTACGCTCTTAGATTTGACATCATCATGATTCTGCTGCAAATTGAACCAAATAAGCGTACTTGAACGCTTCTGAAGGTGGCAGTATAATGAAGTTTATTATCTTAGCTTTTCTATCCCACATAGGGAGTGTTTTATAAATAAAGGTTCATCTAAGATCGTCCTCGTCAGAATGAAAATTATTTTGGAATGACGAAAATTTATTTTTGTTCAAATATACACTCATTTTGCAGTAAAAATCTCATATTTTACGCTCTAAAATTTGGCATATTTTTTTCATTGAAATTCACTTTGAGCAAAACCAGAACCAGTGCCTAAAGGGAACCAACGAACGACCACTTAAAAGCAAAGAGCTACCAAAATATGAGGTACCGGCATCTGTACTCTTAAGTGGAAAAAATCCCAAATGAAACTGAGCCACCATGGTACAGCGAGTGGTATCTGCCCTGGGCGATGGTAGAACCATCTACCACGATTCCCTGCAAGATGAGCAAAATACACTAAAAGTCAGTAATAAATACTTGTAATAGACACCAATAATAACAGCAATAAATATTAATTTTTCACTCACCCATCTAGTGAATCCTTGTTCGCAAGTGCAATGGTAAGAACCAGGAGTATTGAAACACTTCTGTGAGCACGGTGCATACAAGTTACATTCGTCTACATCGGTACATTTCATGTACCCGAGTCGACTTCGAGCCGTAGGGCTGTAACCCGGTCTACACAGACATATTGACTTGTAAGTCGCAGTTGCGGATATTCCGGTCAGTAGATGGCAGTCACCTCCTTGCCTTGTATTGCAGAAACCGCTGGATTGTGAGCAGGGAACTAAAACAATTGTTAATGTTTTATATTTTTCACAATTAAAAAAAAATCCCTAATTTGTTAAATGTTAGTCACAGGTTGGGATGAGAGTTCCGAATATTTTTTTTTTCGATTCTCTAATGAATTAATTTCGAGTCAGATCTTTTCGAATATGATTCTATTTAAAAAAAATTCATACCCAACTGTTTTAAGATACCGTACTGTATTATTGAAAACCAAAAAAACACATACATAGTTCAAATTCGAGCAACACTGAACGAGAACAAAATAGCTGTGTGTTGATTTTTGTATTCAAACAAGATACAAAATTGAGAGAAATTCACATAAGTTAATCTATAATAATCGCAACTAATTTTCTCAACTTTTTTGCTCAGAATCGATTCAAATTCCAAAAACTTACATCCCTAGTCAAAGGTGAATCTATCAGTGGCAAAAATACTTGATTTAGCGATCCATATCAGGTTTTATTTTATTATTTTATTGAAATTCACTCTGAGTAAGGCCGGAAGCAGTGCCTAAAGGAACCAACTAACGGCCACTTAATAGCAAAGAGCTACTAAAAGATTTAGTACCAGTAACTACACTCTGAACTGAAAACATCCCAAATGGAACTGAACCGCTATGATAAAGTGCAGTGAGTGGTATTTGACATTTTCATCCATTTATGAATGAATTAGGAATTTATGAATGAATTACCCACCTTTTCTGCAAGTATATTCATCGCTACCATCAGTGCAATGGTATCCCCCGTCACAAACATGGTATGACTTGATACATCTACCATTGCTGCATGGGAATCCGTACTCGTAGATCTTTTCCCGTGTTCCATTCAAAATACAATGCGTAGCGTTGATCTGGTTGTCTGAATCATAAAAGTAAACGGTTCCTTCTTAAAGTTTAAAGAGTGGTTGTCAAATTAATATGTGATATTAAGTAAGCGGAGTGGCTTGAATTGAGACAGAAATTATTATTTTCAACATTCCAAGTGGCCTAGTGGTTAAACATGTTCGAGTCGCAATCTCGGGCTCGAGTCCCGGCGAGTCCGGCTCGTTAATCCATGCTCACCACTCAACTCAGGGTGGAATGACTTGGGTAGACTAAGCCGAACAGGAAGATATCATATCTTTCCAGTAATTGTAACTATGTCCGTCTATAAGTGGCCGCTCGTACAGGGCCTTGGGCAGGGTGATCCACTCCAAGAAGAACATCAAATACTGCTAAAATGAGAGGAAGAGAAAACAGTTCAATGACATGAAAAAAATTTGAACTTTTCTGTAAATTGCAGGAAAATGCTCAATGAAACATTACAATAGAGTTAAAAAATTTTGGAAAACAATTTTAAAATTAAAAATACCGGTACTCAAGTATCAGAACAATCAAATATGTTGAGATTTCCTATGCTTTTAGTTAATTTTTTTGTTGGCTAGGGGTTTCCATTCTTCACATTGTAAACATGCTAGCGAGTGTGGAATTGGTTACCTTTCAGTTTTATTAGGCATCCCTGTTCATCATCTGAGGGCTTCCCATCCTGTGTCTGATAACAATCATTTCGCCCGTCACATATTTTTGATGGCGGGAGGCAGACCGGATGCATGCTGCAGCTGTGATAGAATGGGAAATTGTTTTACAAAAAAGACGTAAAGAGGTGAAAAGTTCTCAATATTATTTAATATAGATCGATTGCAACAGATAAAAGCCACACACTAACAATAGAGCACCATGTTTCAGGATCACAGTTTCAGAAGACCAATTTCCAGAACAGGTTTTAGCAAGGTCAAAGGTCATAATTATGGGAGTCATAAATAAGAATGGAACAGAAGTTTGACAGTGTAAAGAAAGTGTTCGACAAAGAAATTGTATACTTAATAAAACATAAGAAAATAATAGCAAATAAAAGAGAATTGCAATTGATCAACCCAGGGTGTAATAACTTGGGTAGGCTAAGCCGAACAGGGAAAGATAATATCTTTCCAACAATTTAACCCCGTCTGTCTATAAGTGGCTGGTAGAGGGCTTTGGTCAGGGTGATCCACCCCAAGAAGTGGCTGTAAAAAAAATATCTTGCAGCAAAATTAAAATGGACTCCAGCATTTATTAGTACTCGGTATTATTGACTTGAAAGTTATAGCAAATAAAAGAATTGAGATTTGTGACATAAATAGATTGCTGCAAACCTAACAAAATAAACTTTAGTTTTTGTTAGTGCTCAGTATTATTATTAATTATCTATTGGTGGTAATTACGCTATGAAAACTGCACAATTTTTTTTTAATTTTTTTATTGAAATTCACTCTAAGCAATCCCAGAAGCAGCGTCCAGTAGGAACCAACCAACAGCCACTCCTCAATAGCAAAGATCTATTGAAAGATGTAGTACCAGCAATCTTTTGG
Organism: Styela plicata; assembly: GCA_963675895.2. NCBI lineage: Eukaryota > Metazoa > Chordata > Ascidiacea > Stolidobranchia > Styelidae > Styela > Styela plicata. Next base: position 396,387 of record OZ023149.1, read on the forward strand.
TTGCCTCTTACGACACGTGGGAAAAGCAGAAAACATCTCGAACGAAACTGCACAGTCATGGTAAAGCACAGCAAGTGGTATCTGCCCTGGGTGATGGTAATACCATCTACCACTTCTTTGTTTCCTTTTAGTCGCCTCTTCCAACACGCAGGAAATACGTTAGGACTATTCTAACTTCCGTACCTACAGGGCATAAGACTCTGATGCACCAGGGCACAACACTAGTTTGTATAACGCAAACTCACAAATTTGGCAGAAGTTAGCAAATCTGTCAGAAGAAATCTGTCCAATTATGTTTTGTCCAAGCATGAGTCACTGATGGATCGTGCTTGACGAAATAAAATTTCCAATTAGGAAAGCTGTAATTCCAACAATCTTTAAACATACCTAAAATTTACTCCAAAGAATCAGTGACAGAATAACTTACTTATAGGGTCTCTGCGGAGGGCAAGCCAAGTCCTGGCACCCCGGCCCCTCATCACTGCTATCAGGGCAGTCAATATCGCCATCACATCTCCAATTGACCGGGATACAGGCACCATCGTGGCATCGAAACATGAACCCGGGACAATTTGGAGCTGAAACAAAAATTTGAATATTAATGTTAGCATATATCGTTCTCTTATTCTCTTTTTTAACGATTCTAAAGATAAAACAAAATAGATTCTGGTCAAATTTGACCAAAATTGATTATATTTTTTGGTTAAAATATAAAAATTGTTGCTCTTAAACACGGAGTGTGAATTGAAATATACACTATAAACTATAAATTTCTTGATTATCACAATGGGAAGTTGTAATTGTTAAAACGGGATATTTGTTATCTACACGGAATTAGTGATTCGATCCGTTTCGAAAAAATTATTCGAATCAGATTCGAATTCTAAATGATTCGGTTTTGCCCAGTCCTATTGACAGGTTGCAACAAATTTACAGTGCCGGTACTCGGGGAACATGGCGGGAACTATCACCAATTGTATCAGATTGTTTCACCCTTGCTTAGGTAAAAATCATTTTTACTTTGCCATCCTTTATGATGTTATGATTTTATAGGCAAAACTTTCCAAATGTCGACTCCAGAATTCCAGACAAGTTCATTTAGGTGTTGAAAATCCTTTTCAATTGTACGTATGTAAGTTTATTCTCCTCAAAATAAATACTTTATCAATATACAATAATAAGAGGAAACATTATGATCATGAGACAGGCTGTACATACAAGACCTATTTGGCCTATTACACAAAGGTTGACTTGAGCCAACTCTTATAACTTACTTTTGACATCGCACCCTTTTTCATCAGTTCCATTAATGCAGTCAGGCTCCCCATCACATTTGAATGTGTCTGGGTGACATACCGCATACCCCTCTACAATTGGACACCTAGAAAAATAAAGAAATTGAAAAAAAATGTAGATAGTGTGATTAAATAAATATGTGTAAGTGTGGAGCAAGACTTGAATCTTTCTAGTTCGTCATAGTAACTTTTGCTACAGTATCCTTGCGTTCACTGCATACGGATCCTCAAATACAAAGGCACAGAGGAAGGATAAGTAGTTAGTCCATGTTCCCCAGATCAATACTTTGTGTAAGTGTGAAGCAAGACTTTGAACCTCTCTAGTTAGTCATAGTTACTCTTGCTACTGTATCCTTGCGTTTATTGCTCACGGATAAGCAAACACAAAGGCACAGAGGAAGGATAACAGAAATAGCAATAAGATTAACGATGCTATTTCCAGATCAAATATCAAATTTGGACCAATACAATACAAATAAAATGATTCAATTCTAAAATGAATGCATCTCCGCACACAAGAATTTCTCACACTCTAGGAAAGGTTCGCAATAATTGATCATGTAAACAGGCAAAACATAGAAAAAACGTTTTCAAAGCCTGACAAAGAAAAGAAAAGAGTAGCAAATGTAAATGTACTTTCTATATTCAGTTCCGTTTGGGAAGTATTTTAGTTAGAGTGTAGCTGCTAGTCAGATCGACAGGATGGTGGCTATTACGGCTACTCAGACACCTGAAAAGTGTGGGTTTCATCAGAAGAAAATTTAGCGAACGGTCAATATTTCATGATATATTTGAGGCTAAAAGATTAAAATGTCCCTTTTTTAGTACCTGGGAGTAACTAAACTTATAAAAACGTTCAGAAGCATCAATATTACTATGAAGCAGTTGTTTCGAAGCTGTTTTGTTTATCTGAAATAAATGGCATGAAGAGTTTGGGCACCAGAAGAAACCTGAGATTCTTGTTGCTATTAAGACATTATGTAGCAGTTTTTTGTTACTAATTTTTAATTTTAAATAAGCATTATTTGCAGCCTGGCTCAGTGTAAACTTCAATGACAAAAAGTAACAACAAACATACTTGAAAGTTCCCTCTTTACAAGTCAAAGTACCACTGTTTCCTGCATTTCTGTTGGTACAATTCTTCTCGTCCAAACCATCAGAGCAATCCACATCACCATCGCAAACGTACCATCCACGAATGCACTTATCATCTCCGCAACGAAATTCACTCTCGCTGCAATTGCGAGGTTCTAGAAAAAATAGTAGTAAAATAAACTGTATTTCACAGTATGCAATGTTTTCAATATCCAGCTACGAGATTTATCTCGCACCTTACTTTCCAGCAGTAAAGAACCAAGGAGGAATGGTTATCAAGCTTCAAACAAGGATAGGACCTCTCGTTCAGATATCAGTTACAAATCAAGGTGAAGGTTTTTGATTATCATATTTCTCATTTTTCCTGTGCATGGACTTGGTGCACCGGCGAAGCTTCCAGCAGACCACTCTCATATAATCATCATCGCTCACAGGATTCGAACCTGCGTCATGACGATAAAGATGCGTAGCTCGAAGCGTATTCTCAACGCTTTTGCCGATTGAGCTAACCGGGCACCCCCCGGTTCACAAGTCAAATATCTTGGACAGCGCAACTCAAATCTGACAAAAAAAAAATTTGTTTTGACTATATATTTTTTCAACTTGTACGGTTTCCATGACTACCAATAAAGGTAAAAATAGTCTCCCCTTCCCACTCAAAAACTTACTGCAACCATCCTCATCAGAATTATCACCACAATCGTCCTCGTAATCACATTTCCACCAGGTAGGAATACAGACCGTGTTGTCGCATCGGAATTCCAGCTTGTCACATTCTTTCTTGCCTGGAAATATATAGGAATTAGTCTTAACTATGATTGACTAGAAGTTTGTCATTCTAATACTGTTTCTATCCCATTTCATCTTGCGCATGTCTCCCACTCCTTATATAACCAGTCACCACATGATGGTGTTGCATTGTGGGTGTAATCATTCATGCATCACCAATGATATATATACTGCCATGCTGGTCTGTGAAGGTCATTCAGTATTTTATGCTGTGTGGTCACATGCTGTTCTGCTGAAGTTTCGTATTTTGGAACTTTGTTGATTCTGTCTAATGAAATCTTTATACATATAATTGAACAAATGCTAGCAAAGGATGGCTTACAATTAGTCTTAGCTACAGCTTGGCAGCATTGGTCATATTATCAACCTACATACCGCCGCCAAAACACCGGTATTAACGTCATGTCACACTATTTTCTGCCATTAAAAATTAGGCTATTGGGCCCTTTAATGGGACGCCGTAATTAAAAAAAGGTGCATAATATGGAACTCTCTAAATGTGTGTGGGTTGTTGTTTCATGAAGTCAAGTCAAAAGAGGTGTATAAGTCGCTGTTAGTGAGCCAAACGCCCGTTTTTTGCTGTTTGGTTTGGTATCATATCAAGCTGTAACCGTGTTAACGGTGTGCCACGAAATCCCGGAGTCACGGCAAACCGTGTTCAGGAAGCAACCCAAATAGAACTGACCCACGATATATGAGTGCAGTGAGTAGTATATGCCCTGGGTGATGATAAAACCATATACTTCCTTGTTTTCTTCCACTATCTTCTTACAACACATAGGAAATGAGCTGGGCACCTTACAGGACAATATCAGAACATCTTTTGTTAAGTATGAGTCACTGATGGATCGCGTCGGTGAGACGCGGTCCATCTGTGGCTCATGCTTGACAAAATAAAATTTCTTTGCAAGAGGTTCAGACTTCAATCTTGCTTAAAGAAAAGCAGAAACGTTGAACATATCACTATTATCACTCACCACACATAATAGGATCTTCATCCGATCCGTCCCTGCAGTCTTTATCCCTGTCACATCTCCAGGCGTCTAGGATACATTGACCTGTCGGTCCTTTGCATTTGAATTCATGTTCCTAGGTAAGAGTAATGAGGTTATTAGAAAAATTAATTGCATTTTTTTATAGAATTTATTCCAGGCTTGGTCTAAAAAAGCGCCTAAAAGACGAACAGTCACTGAAATAGCAAAGACCCATTACAAAATCTCGCGCCGTAGTGGAAATCACAGAGAGGGAGGATCGAAATGAAATGAACTTTATTTCACAGTATGCAATTAACAATTATATCTGGTTACGAGATTTTTTTGCGTTTTGTCAGTCACCGGTGTGGAACATGTGAGGAAACGGTGATGTTATCGAGCATAGTCCCAAGGCTGTGGGTTACAGTGCCTTGCCTAGGGGCATCCCGCATGCATTCCTCATTGAAGTCTTTTTTGTTTGCCGGTCCTGAACACAATTTGTTTGGGTTCGAACCTGCGTTATTCGCCAGGTGCTACGTTCAGCAGCTATTGCCGGGTTCATCAAGCCACCGCAGCCCATGATCTGCTCAGTAAATAGTTCGGGCCAAATTTAACACAGCTACAACCACCTCAAAAGGAGAAGTTGTGTAAAAAAAATAGCAGACAAAAAATTAATACAATTAGATGTATCTCGGTTTCAAGCACGCATAATAATAGTACAAGAGACATATTCTTATATAAAAGGTCAGTCAGTATGGACAAGATCACATAGACCTAAACACATGATGGGGAATGAACTTTAGATTAAAAGAATATTAATAAGATGTTAATACGAAAAGGACAACAAGCACGAAACAGTGACGGGAAAGATGGTACTTTGAATTAGAAAGTGACAGTGTTACATATACGTCACAGACATTTTAAGCAATGAAACTGCGACTGAACTATGGCGAACCACGACCTCTCATCCAAACACTAGTTTTAAGCCAGAAGCCAGAATAAAGGTTTTCGCGAACCTTCTACTCAAACCTATGAAATCTCATTATAGTACATTATATCACATACCTTACAAACAGTCTCATTGCAATTCTTCTCATCAGCTTCAGATTTACAGTCTGGATCCCCATCGCATAACCAAGATCTCGGGATGCATTCTCGTGGTATGACGTCATCAGTTGATGATGTCATATTCACTGCTATGTCTCCACAGTGAACTTCTCCAACGTCACATTGGGCTTTGTCTGAAACGTGAATAATTTGGACAGGTTTTTGAACAAATAACAAGCAAAGACGTGAATTTTAATTTACATGATTAGAGTGCTATAGTGTGCAATACAAAGTTCGTAACTTCTTGGCAAATTCGATTTGGCAAAGTTAAATGTGATGCTCTATTTAATAAAATCTAATGACACAGAGTAAATTTTTCCTTTTCCATTGTCATTCCTTTCCAAATCCAAATGATGTTACTACGACAATTTTGAAAAGATTTTCACAAAGCTCTAAATATCAATGTTCAAAACAAATTGATCATTCAAATACATTAGAAATTAACTTATTCGATACTTTGAAATTATTTGATGTCGTTTTTATCGCTTTGAACCGCACTGGATTGACAAAAAATTTGTGTCAAAGACTGTGTTTCTTTTCATCCTGTAGGAGAAGAAAGCTGGTAATTTTTTTTTTCGTATTTATGTTCACGTTAAGCAGAGTAGCAGCACCCAGAGAGAACTAAACTAACGCCCATTCAATAGCAAAGAACAACTACAAAATGCAGTACCAGCAACTGCACTCTAATCGGAAGAATATTCCAAACAAAACTAAAGTGCTATAATGCGGTACAATGAGTGGTATCTGCCCTGGGTGATGGTAGAAGTATCTATAATTATACGAGTTTTACCACATTGTGAAGCACTATCGTGTGTCGTCCGTATATCTCCCGCCTGTGATAGATCGCTAAGATAAGGAGGGATCCAATTGTGACTCATGCTTCACTAAACAACTTTTGATTAGCGAGATCATTGCCCCCCCCCCTCTAATAAAAACACTTACGACAATCAGTCTCGTCTTCTCCATTCTCACAATCCGGAGTGCCATCACATTGTTTCAAACCAGGAATGCAGAACGGGGGGTTGGAACGATGACAAGTAAACTGCGTCTCCAGACAAACATGGTGATCTGAAAAGATAGGATTTCGTTTTTACTTCGCAAGAGAAGGTGGGTGAGAACCACGACCTCTTGTGCAGATATGAGTTCCATGTCAGGAAATCAGGCGTCAGGATTTTTTGCTTAACTGTTCCTGAATTTTAAAAAATGGCAGAAAACTTTTCGTCAAGGATGTGTTGACAATTTAGAATTTGTTAAAGACTTCTTCGAAACTCGTTTTGAACGAATTTTCGTTGAAAGAAAACTAAAATAATTTTTACACTACGGCAATCCTCACTCACCACAATTAAGTTCATCAGAGCCATCAGGGCATTCCTTTTCACTGTCACATAGAGCAGGTGGGCTCACACAGTGGTAATGATCTTCTGTGCTGTTTAAGCATTGATATGTGCCAGGTTCACAGTAGAAGGGTCCTAGAGTAGAAAAAAGGATAAAATTAAAATATAAAACTTTTCTTTTAATAATGTCAAACACAGGATGGTCTCTGTGGGCGCGATGGCCTAATGGTTAAACATGTTGGCATCGTGAGTTGAAGATCTCGGATTCGAGTCCCCGGTGAGTCAGACTCGTTAATCCATGCCCACCACTCAGCCCAGGGTGTAATAACTTGGGTAGGCTAAGCCGAACAGGAAATAGTCATATCTTTCCGGCAATTGTAACCCTGTTCGTGTATAAGTGGCCACTGTTACAGGACTTGGGCAGGGCGATCCACTCCAAGTAGTGGCTGGAAAAAATAATCTCAAAACCATCAGCTCTTGATTGCAGTAGCTACTGCAATCAAGAGCTGATGGTATTGAGATTATTTTGTTTTACATTTTTACCCAATGGGAGATCTTTTTGTCGAATCTTTTGACAAGTATGAGGCCCACATGGCAAGCAATTCATCTAAGGGCCATTCTTAATTAAAATTAAAACTTTTAGAGTAGGTTTCTGCAAAGCTGGTTCAAAACTATAATATGCCACCTGATTTATTAACTTCTTCGAGATGCAATTGTTCACTACAAAGTGTTACAAAAAGGAAAAACCTCTGTTTTATCGGTTTCAATTTCAGTGTTTTTTTGTAACAAAAAATCAGTTGAGGAGAAAAATTCACCAGTTGCCTCCAGTTAGAATGCTTTTCTTTAATAGGATAGGATTTCATTTTTATTCTGCGGGAGAGGAAGGCTGAGAGTACGGATTAACCATCAGGCGAATCCATACCTTTCATGCAGACACCAGTCCCTAATTGGGGGTGAAGGTTTTGGCTTGCCATTTTTCCTTTGCATGGACCTGGTTGGTGGAGGAAGTCGTAAGCAGCGCTTACGTGAACCACCGTGCACCAGCGAGTCGTCCAGTAGACCTCTTGCATATAAGTATCCAACATGGGATTCTCAGGACGTTAGTGATGCATAACTTGAAGCGTATGGAGCCAACAGGGCACCCACGAACCCATGTCTTAGGAAATTTTAACTAGCATCATAAACACTACATTTTCAAAAATGAAAATGCTTGTCTGAGGAAGTCGGACCTTGGTCAGAGGAAACGTTACAGAAATTAATTTGTGCATGTGTGTAGAAAAACTCTTGTCTATCAGTTCATTCTCTTTCTATAGCATCCTTTCTTTTAGCATACGAAATCACTTACGAAAAAGCATAGAAGAAGGATAAGTAGTTAGCCCCACGTTAACCGGACCAAGAGCCTACTGCATTTTTATACATATTTTTGTCTATTGTGAGAGAGAGGGAGAGTTTGTTTTCAACCAGAAAACAAGGCAATATAACATATAAAAGTAGACACAAATACGATTGGATGGTAATGATACCTGATGACCAATTCAACTCAGTTAAATTTTCAAATCCAGAGTAACAGGTGAGTCACATACAGCACCGTTACCATCACGAACTAATATTTTGACACAAAAAAAAAAGATGGACGAAAATTAAAATTTTAAAATTTTTTTAAACTTGGCAAAAACTCACTGCAATTCTATAGTTATCCTTACTCAACTCTACAAATATTATATCTCTCAATCCCATGGCATATAAAACCTTAATCTCCAAGTTCTAAAAACGCAAGAGAGAATCCCTGATACTCACTACAATCTAGGGGTTCATCAGAATTGTCTCCACAGTCGTCCTCCCCATCACATTTCCACCAATGGTTGATGCATTTGTGGTTCTTGCAGGCAAACTGAAATATCATGAGAAGATTATTATCAGTGCTTGGAATATATATTCCACAGAGATGAAAGATTTCATCCATCAATTTATGAGTATGAAATGTGCAGTGCAGGCGAAAAAGCATGAATCAACTACTGCTTTATTTTCTTTATTTATTGAAATTCACTCCAAGCAAGGCCAGAAGCAGCTCACATAGGGAACCAACCAACGGCCACTGAATAGCAAATAGCTACTAAATGATGTAGTACCAGCAACTGCTCTCCAAACGGAAAACATCCTAAACGGAACTGAACCCTAATGGTAAAGTGCAGTGAGTGGTATCTGCCCTGAGAAATGGTAAAACCATCTACCACTTCTTTGCTTCCTTTTAGTCGCTTCTTACGACATGCAGGTTGTGGTTGCAAAAGTTTCAATGATATATTTTCAGCTCTCCCCCTACCCCCACCTGTCAGGATAAAAACGAAAAAAATTTAACATAGATCTTACCTGATTAGCTTTGCAATCGGCCACACACTGACCCAACCGGGTCATGATGTAGTTGTTGGAGCAAGCGCATGTGAAACCTCCTCCAGGAGTCACAAGGCAGAGATCACTGCAGTTTGCTTTCCCTTTCGTGCATGGGTGAGAGGGGACTGGAAAATGTATTAATAAATAGAAATATGTTTTTTGTGAGCGTCTCGTTTCCTACGGGTTTTTGAAAATTTTCCATATCATTTTACACTGTTTTTTCATAGTATATCAATGTAACTAACATTCACCTGGCCTTGTACCAGGTATTATCCACCAAGCTTATGATTTTATTGAATATTATACACATAGACATATTTTATTTCGACATCATTGTCGACACAAAAGGCGATACAAATAAAGATATCACATCAAAGAGTTATCAGGAAAGCAAACAAAACCTAAATTTTTTTTATTTTTTATTAAATTCGTACAGAGCAAGGCCACAGGAGACAAATCAAACTTGAAAATTCTCCTGAAGCCACTAAAGTGAAAAGAGCTACATGAAATGCAGGAATAGATAAAGTTCAAAAACGTGCCAGGGAATGAGTTTTTAAAGAAACATCCAAAGAGAGTAACATGTGTTTGCTCACCTCAAAAAAATATACAAATATTAATAAATTCGGCCAATCCAGTGATTAAATGGTCATTTGGCTTGTTGATAAAAAAATAATGGAAAATAAAACAAGCCATGAATTAATATTTAAATGAAACCTAATTTGAGAAAACCAATTTGAAAAGAAGCAAAGGCACAAGAGACATTTTTCTCCTACCTGGATACGGTTGTCTCAGGGGATGAACAACTTTTATATCCATTGGTCGGTGAATGAGGTTCTTGATCAGTTGATCTGGTTGAGAGTGGTTCAGACCTGAGGAAATTTATTAAAGGAACATGTATTATCATGAGACACTAAGCAAGAAACGCCGACTTTGCATTCCACTCATGGTTGTGAAATATGTGAATTTTTTTCAGATTTTTACCAATGTTATTCAATGGAAAAGATTTGTTTTTATGAAGAAATTTTGTAAAATTTGCAAAACATGCGTCGGGTTTCGTGCAACGAATTGTCTATCTTCTGCTCCTTGTGAAGATGGATGACTAAGGCGACAAGATTACTTGAATAAGATGAAGTTGAGAGTTAAACCACAAAAAATCAGAATCTTGTTTCCCATAATACAAGATTTATTTACCAATCTTTCGCCAGAGTGTAGTCTAGCATAGTTACACTATGCTCCAGCAAAAGTTTGGTAAATAAATCTTTCTTTTTAAATTCACTCTGAGCAAGGTCGGAAGCACTTAGAAGCAGAGAGCTACTAAAAGATGTGGCAACAGCAACAGCACTTTAAACGAAAAACATCTCAAACGGAACTGAACCGCCCTGGTAAAATGCAGTTAGTGGTATCTCCTCTGGGCGATGGTAAAACCATCTACCACTTCTTTGCTTCCTTTTAGTCGCCTCTTACGACACGCAAGAAATACGTTAGGACTATTCTAAATCCCGTTTAGGTGAATTCGATGATTCAAATCGATTCGAAGCACAGATTATTCGAATCAATCTTGAATTGGTCATATCAACAAAATCTTGCTAAATGAAGTGGAATTTTTTATTTTAACGACAAAATTCAATCGATTTTTACCCAATGTGACAATACCTGATGAAGCTAGACTATGCTGTAGCAAACGCTTGGTAAATTAATCTTGTATTAGGGATTGGTGAAATCTTGAAATATCAAAAAAAAAGATTCCGACCTTTTAAAATTGTCTAAATAATTTTGGATTCTTAAAGATTCAATTCGAAAATGAATGTATTTGTAAGAGGAAAACCTTGGTCAGGGTGATCCGCTACGAGCGGCTATAAAAAAGAGTTGGTGGACATGATTCAGCAAAAAAAAGAAATCTCAATTTAACAACCCTATTCAAAGCAAATATAATATTTTACTGAAACAAAGTAATGCCACAAACCTTTATATTTATGTATTGAGAATATTGAATTCTGATGCCAGTCTGTCCAATACAACTTATCTTCGAACAACGATAAAGCAAATATGTGAGGAACAACAATGGTACCTGCAGTTCTTCGGATTACTGAAATAAAAAGAGTAAACATAAGCCAAAAAGCCGAGATTTTTTATTTCTATTTCATCAGCAGAAGCATATTCCTATCAGCAAAAGCAGAAAGCATTCAAATTTCCGAGATTTTTTATATCTATTGTATCAGCAGAAGCCTATTCTTATCAGCAAAAGAAAGCAGTGTTCAAAATTCCGAGATTTTTTTATATTCATTTCATCAGCAGAAGCATATTCTTACCAGCAAAAGCAGAAAGCATTCAAAACTCTGAGATTTTTTATATCTATTTTATCAGCAGAAGCATATTCTTATCAGCAAAAGAAAAAAGCGTTCAAAATTCCGAGATTTTTTATATTTATTTCATCAGCAGAAGCATATTCTTATCAGCAAAAGCAGAAAATATTCAAAATTCCCAGATTTTTTTATCTATTTTATCAGCAGAAGCATATTCTTATCAGCAAAAGCAGAAAGCACTCAAAATTCCAAGATTTTTTATATCTATTTTATCAACAGTGCATATTCTTATCAGCAAAAGCAGAAATACATTCAAGATTGAACGTAACCATAACAGTATAGTTTAGTTCAAGATCAGAGTATTGTTTCAGATTTGCAAAATAAGGGTATATAAACTGATGTGGGTGGACCAAAGACAAGGGATGGCCAAAATCGAATATCATTTGGTTTCAGAATCGAACTGAATAATTTACCCAAATCAAATCCAATGTTTGAATCGAAGTCGTAAAATAAACAAACAAAGACATTCTTTTATCTGCTTATAATTTACGTAAAAAATTCACACTTATTTATGGAAAAAATTTAAAATTATAATTTTGTCGAATTGTTGCAGAAATTCGAATCGAATAATATATGATTTGAATATTCCGAATAGAATCAAATATTTTGATAGTCCTACCAAACACCTATTTTTTGTTATTTGGCTCAAAATGCGTCAATCTGTAACAGTTTTTAGCAGTATGCCTCTTAATCCCAGTGTCGCAAACGCACAAATCTGTGTCAAATATTGTATAATGTATAATGTGTATAATTGTATAATGTGCGCGCAACGGCCTAGTGGTTAAGCATGTTAGCACCGCAGGCTGAAGATATTGAGTTCAAGTCCCGGCGAATCTGGCTCGCTTATCCATGCCCACCACTCAACCCAGGGTGTAGGTGTATTAACTTGGGTAAGCTAAGCCGAACAGGAAAAGATCATATCTTTTCAGCAATTCCTTGAACAGGATGATCCAGAAGTGGTGATTAAAAAATATAAGTAACAAAGATACGCCTATAAAATTCATGTAAAGGAAATGAAACTTACCCATCCTGGGGTCAGTGCCGTCAGCATTGCAAAACGCAATATAATCTTCCTTGGCATCAGCCCAAAATAATTTGTTTGTCGGGTAATCGATTGTCAAGGCATTCGGCCACGTCAGCTTCCTACCTGGCCAATTTTCATTGTTGATTTTTTCTGAGAGACAAAATTTATTCAGCTGATGAAAGCGGGAAAAATAGAGAATGATACACAACTATTTCCAAGGTGCTGTAGAACAGCAGCAAACTATTTAACTAGCAATGCATTGCATACCTGTTGATTTGTGAAAGGGCACGATGGCCTAGTGGTTGAACATGATGGCATCGCTGGTTGATGATCTTAGGTTCAAGTCCCGGCGAGTCCGGCTCGCTCATACATACCCACCTCTCGACCAAGGGTGTAATACCTTGGGCAGGCTACCCCGAACAGAAAAAGATCCAATTTTTCAGCAATTGTAACTCTGTCCGTCTATAAGTGGCCGGTAGAGGGCCTAAGGCGAAACAGGAAGAAGAAAGAGATATCAACTGAATGCAATTGTAACCCTTTTTCCGTCTATCAAAAAGTGGTCACTCAGTTTAGGCCATTTTTGCTTGTATCAGGGGCGAGCAAATTTCATAAGAAGTTGATAATGAAACCGAGGCCGCAGATAGACAATGCCTTTTCAATGAACAATCAAAAGTGACCCATGTGTTTAAATCACGTTTTCAAATGGGGGAAAAAATTTACCCAGTATAGGGTTGTCCAGTTATTATTCTTTGCTGATTTTGGATCCCAATATAAAACAAATTAAATTATTTCCCCCGTAATCTGACCAGTATAAGTATCTGAAATGGAAGACAAATTGGTTTGATAGGATAGGATATCATTTTCAAGAACAATCCATCAGCTGTGAACCAGCTTAACCAAATAGCAAAACAACACTTTGAAATACCAATTCCAAATCCTTAGGTTTTTTTCTGTATTGTGGACATTATTATGGACTTCTCCGTAACCATCCTTGCCGATCCTACCACCGGTGAGGGTCCAGCAGACATCTCCCATATAATCATGATCCCTGAGTATTCGTACCTCTGTCAATCAGAGAATTTGTAGCTCGAAGCGGTTTTTTCTCAACCCGACCGATTCTAAAAGCTGACCAAGCTTGCATGCATAAACTTGTTAATCTGTTTATCAATTTTGTAGATCTTCATAATTATGGTAAGTGATATTAAAACTTTTAACCCACACCAGCTAATTTCTTGTCTACATCCTCATAAATATTATTGAAAAACAAACCAATGAAAAGCGAAGTGTTTTCCCTAGAGTACGGTGATTGCAAGTCACAACGGGAAACTTGAAGTGGCGAAATTAGGCACCCACACGTTAGGTGGCGATCTCGCTTTTCAGCTTTACTGAAAGAATACTTAGGAGTAAGAGTGATTAACAAAAAATCCAATTTGAAGACAGAAAAGCATATTTTTTTATTGTGGTGTGCTACCAGTTATAAATCTTTTCAATGTTCTTGGACATTGTTTTTCACAAAAGTTCAAGGCCAAAGCAGTGCCTAGACGAGCCAACTAATAGCCTAACTGCACTCATAAGTGGAAAACATCCCATACAGAACTGAACCAACTTGATAAAGTGCAATTGAGAGGCATCTGCTCCAGATAATAATAAAACCATCTACCACTTTTTTGTTTCGTTTTAGTCGCCTCTTACAACAGGCTTGAACTACTGCTAGGACTATTCTAACGCCGTCTACACATACAGGGACGAACATTTATAACGAAAGTATTATAAAACATTATAACAATAGTTTATAAAGAAAAAAAACTTATTAAAATTGGACAAATTTTCAAACTACCGTATTTTGCGGCCTATAAGCACCCTTCACAATTCGCTGTGGATCGGGAAAAAAACAATACAGAACTCATCATCAAATATCGATTGCGATTACAAGATCGTCACTAAAATTATTGATTGATTAAGGAAGGTTAAAAGTACATTTCAGTCCTTTCATCTCGACATCACAGAAAAGTACGGTTAGTGGTCACACAGTATACAATGCAATCTTACCCTAATTGAGGATTCAGCACCAAAGCTCTTGGTTCGTCCAAACCCTCATTGATCAGTGTTTTCCTGAATGCTCCAGAGGTCGAGGAAACTTCTATCGTTTCAACAACTGTAAGTTATCAACAGATGAAATTTATTACCGAGAGTCTATTCAACAGAGGCTTACGGTCTTTCTTCACACTTACGCTAATATATTTGTGTAACGTTTCGCCTGACCAAAGCTAGACTTCTTCAAACAAATTCTTTAAAAATGTGACGAAATGTTATAGAACTAAATTTGTGTAACATATTTTGCGGATTCTATAAGCACCTCTTTAAGCAATGGTCATATTTCCAAAATTTAGTTATTTTGTACATAGAAAGATGAAGCGACAAGAGTAATCCGGCGCAAAGATAACTGGTCTATCAGTTCTAAAGTTCGCCAAATTGTCTGTGAATGACTCCAAAAAACGCTGCAACACACACTGTGTCTATGTTAAAATGGTCACAAAAGGCCATTTTTAAAAAAAATTTCATTTTATACAGAGATATAACGCAACAGGGTAATTTAATAGTTGCAAAGATAACTGGTCTATCAGTACTTAAAGTTAGCCGAATTGTCGGCGAATGACTCCTCAAAAACACTATAGCTACGTTAGAAATGGTTGCAAAAACTCATTTTTCAAAAAAAATTTTGATTTTATACACAGATATGTCGTGACAGATTTATTGGATTGAAATAACTGGTCTATCAGTACTAAAGTTCTCCAAAATGTCGGTGAATAACTGCTTAAAACGGAAATACTTGTTCTGTGTTATCATACGCTTAATCTCGATGGTTTTTGCATACTGTAGATTACTGTAATATTTCACAGTTCAGAGATCCCAAAATGAGCATTTTTGAAGTAAATTAGAATTCACGGAACCAAAAACAAAAGTATCCGGGTAAATATACAAAAATATCATGTTCTCATTCCACAGAAATAAAAGTTTATTGTAAGCTTTCGTTAGAACGTATTCTAACATAGAACATGTCTAACATAGTCTATGTTCCAACGAAAGCTTACAATAAACTTATATTTCTGTGGAATGAGAACATGACATTTTTGTATATTAGCTTGATATTATCTCATTCGTGTATCCTTGTGAATTCTATCACACACGGATCCAGGATCCATTTAACGGATCCATTTAAGGAAACAAGGAGGAGGGATAGGTAGTTCATAGCAAGATATCAACAAATCGGGCAAATTTGTATCCGGGTAAGTTGGAGAGACCAATTAGAATGGGTCTTGTTTCAGAACTTCGAAACATATCATGACCTTTGAACTTTGATTATATCATTGCATAATGAAAAAAATCCCGATTTCTCTGCACATTCGAAGTTACATCCAACCTACCTCTATCGCTCCAATACAGATTTCCTCCAACCCAATCAATCGCGATACCATGGGAATGAACTTTGTTGATCGTCTCGGCATCAGTAGCGTCCAGAGTTTGATCGTCGGTTGGTAGGTTGTGCCTGAAAAATTGTGTGCGAATTATAATTTATCGCCCAGGGTAGATACCACTTACTGCACTTGTTACCATATTAATTCTGCATGATATGAAATAATTTCTGTTAACTGTTAGGCTTCTACATTTTACTAGGCTTTCAATAGTGAGTGAATTTCAATAAAAAAAATCTTTTTGTTTCAGAATCGAATATTTGAATCATAAGTCAAACAAACAAAGACATCAAATCATATAATAAACAAACCAAGACATCAGGTCCTTTAATAAACAAACAAAGACATCAAGGCATTTAATAAACAAACTAAGACATCAAGTCATTTAATAAACAAACAAAGACATCAAGTCATTTAATAAACAAACAAAGACATCAAGTCATTTAATAAACAAAGACATCCTATTATGAGCTTAAAACCCTCGTAAAATCTCCCCTTTTTCAAAATAAAAAATTCGATTTCGATTTGTTGCAGAGATCATATCGAATAATTTCTGATTTAAATATAAACAGGCCTACAGGTATCCCCATATGCTTGAGCCGTATTCTCTACTTTCCTCCTCCCCAGGATAAAAATGAAATCCTTCCCCATCCTATTGATTAGTATTTTTATTGTAAACGAGAGGAAATAAACCCAGCCACCACAAAAGTTAGCATAAAACATTCAATACAGTGGCTTTAGAAACTTAAACCCATAGTGGTACTAAACTTCATATTTGGCGCTGCTGATCAGAGTAGCTCAATTGGCAGAATGTTCAGGTCATTGTATTTCTTACTTCTTTGTTGCAGAGATCATATCGAATAATTTCTGATTTAAATATAAACAGGCCTACAGGTATCCCCATATGCTTGAGCCGTATTCTCTACTTTCCTCCTCCCCAGGATAAAAATGAAATCCTTCCCCATCCTATTGATTAGTATTTTTATTGTAAACGAGAGGAAATAAACCCAGCCACCACAAAAGTTAGCATAAAACATTCAATACAGTGGCTTTAGAAACTTAAACCCATAGTGGTACTAAACTTCATATTTGGCGCTGCTGATCAGAGTAGCTCAATTGGCAGAATGTTCAGGTCATTGTATTTCTTACTTTAAATGTTCTTAACGATCTTAAGTAATATGTGATGCACAATTTGGGGATTTTACTTGTTTGAAAGAACATTAAACGCATATTTATTTTTTTATCTTAGTCACCCTTTTGGGACTGCATCACCCTGTACTAGCAGCCATACATAGACGAACAGGGTTGCTGCGAAGCTATGATCTTCCTTGGTTCGGCCTAGCCTACCCAAGTTATTACACCCTGGGTTGAGGGGCGAGCATGGGTTAGCGAGGAGGACAAAAATCAGAGATCTTCAACCTGTGATGCCAATATAAAACCCGCCCACATTACATGATTTTTATATTTGCCAAGTATAGCTCAGAAACGAGCCACACAGAAGATTTGTTTTTTTAATATTTTGAAATACTCGCCGAATAGCTATTTTCTTCGCTTTACCTAAACAATTTGATCATTCCTAGTAACAGAATAGGATGGTCACTGTGTATTTACATTGAGATGTTTATACATAAACCTCCACAAAGAACAGCACAACAGCTAATGTAAAATGCACTGAATGGTGTCTGCCCTCGGCGATGATAAATTCACCTACCCTGTCCTGTTTTTTTAGTCGATTCAGAGCGATTCTAAACATTGTAGAACAAGCGCATTCATACATTCACAACGAATTGTGGGTGCGATGGCATAGTGGTTAAACATGTTGGCATCGCAGCTTGAAGATCTCGGGTTCGAGCCCCGTCGAGTCCGGCTCGCTTATCCATGCCCACCACTCAACCCAGGGTGTAATAACTTGGGTAGGCTAAGCCGAACAGGAAAAGGTCACATCTTTCCAGCAATTGTTACCCTGTCCGTCTATAAGTGGCCGATGTTACAGGGCCTTGGACAGGGTGATCCACTCTAAGAAGTGACTAGAAAAAAAAAGAACTCTACTCAATATCTTGGAAAAACTCACATTTCTATTGAACTTCGTTCAGCATCTACATCACTCCAGTATAAAGTCTGCAATGCCCAGTGGAAATCCAATGCTACGGCCGTATGGAGACCTTTAATATGAAGTCTGGCTGACGAGCCGTTCAACTTCATTTCTCTGAGATAGTATCTGTGTTCGGGAAAATTATTTAGAGCCGTATTCAGTGTGTGGGGGGACTTGGTGATCAAATTATGACATCATAATTAGGGCTGGGCAAAACCGGTTCATTTGGAATTCGAATCTGATTCGAATATTTTTTTCGAATCCGATTGAATCACTATTTTCATGTAAATGAAAAATATCCCTTTTTTACTATTACTATTTGTCACCATTATGAAAATCAATAAATTTATAGGTTATAGTATATTTTCAATTCACACTCCATGTCCGAGAGAAACAATTTCATATTTAAACAACAAAATAAAATCGAAATCGATTGTATTCTGTAGTTAAAATTGAAAATTCTAGTCTATTTAGCGAGTTTTTATATTTGAGAGCGATTCCCGATCGATTCGAATAAATTGTGCTTCGAATTGATTCGAATTGCCGAATCGAATTGCCCAGCCCTAACAATAATAATGAGAGTTCAACAACTGAACAAGATTGAATATTAGGAATAAATACATGACTTGTAAAACATTCTGAGGTTTCTTACATTTTTGAAGTGCTCAAAAGGCAATTTTGTGATTTTTTTTCAATCCGTCAAACCTCCCTCTAATCTTGAAATCTCTATTAATTCAAACATCACCTAATTTCCTAAAACTCACTTATTCGCAAACAGAATATAAGGTTCTCCTGAACCGTTGTCCACAATACAAGAGTCCGGGTGTGATGGGTTGATATGATATCCCGGTGCGCACGAACAGGAGTACGTACCTTGTTTGTTTGTGCAGACCTGAAAGTAAATTTTTTGTTATTGAAATTTACTCTTGAGCAAGGCCGGGAGCAGAGCCTAAAATGAACCAACTAATGGCCACTTAATGACAAAGAGCTACTAAAAGATGTAGTACCAGCAACTGCACTCTAAGGGGAAAACATTCCTAACAAAACTGAACCACCATGGTAAAGTGCCGTGAGTGGTATCTGCCCTGGGTGATGGTAGAACCATCTACCACTTCTTTGCTTTCCTTTAGTCGCCTCTTCCGACACGCAGGAAATACATTAGGACTATTCTAAAGCCTGTCCATATCCTTTTCTAGGTTTTACTCGTGATCGAGATATCTCTACACATGAAACTCGGTTGTTGGTCCGTGAGTATAAAATAAACAATGAAACATACCTGTGAGCATGGAGGGTAAGGGTCAGCCTCTGCACACTCGTCTACATCAACACATGTATAACCATCCTCTTGTAGCCGGTAACCTTTCCTGCATGAGCAGTTGTATCTGAAAAATATTCAAAATTATGGTTCGTCTGTTATTTCAAAGAAGTGGTAAATGGTTTTATTATCGTCCAGGGCAAATACTACTCACTGCACTTTATTTCATTTTTTTTATAGCCATTTCTTGGAGTGGATCACCCTGCCCGAGACCTTGGACAGGGTGATCCACTCTAAGAAGTGGCTATGAAAAAAACACTGCTACGAAATAGCAGTATTGATGGTTTTGAAGTTTGAAGAAAATGACACGAAAATTTCAGAAACCCGAAAAAAAACTATCTGAACTTACTTGAAGGTTTGCTCCACACAGAGTTGTTGACATTTATTCTCTCTTTTACATTCAGCGATATTGCAATGAGTTTCATCGCTATAGTCTGGACAGTCTTTGACGAGGTTGCAAGTCACCTCTCTGCTGATGCATGTACCTGAAAAAAGGGATTAGTGTTGAAAATGTGCGATGGAATTAGATTTTATTCTGCGAACAACAAAGAAGTGGTAGATGGTTTCATCATCGCCCAGGGCAGTTGCCACTCACTGGACTTTACCATAGCAGTTTAGTTTATTTGGAATGTTTTCCGCTTAGAGTGCAGTTGCTGGTACTACATCTTTTAGTAGCTCTTTGCTATTAAGTGGTCGTTAATTGGTTCCTTTTATGTACCAGCTTTGATTTCAGCGAACTTTTATAAAAAAAATAATATTTATCCTGCATTGGATTCGAACCCAAAATGTTAATGGTGTGTAGTTTGGAGCATATTCCCATTACCTTCACCAACCGAGCTAACCAGGCATCCATTGTTTGCCAACGAGATTGGCTACCAATTTTCACCTATTCACTGTGGAGGTTCTACAATGTCATAAACAGTTTTATGCAAGAAGCTTTGAATATCCTTGCCCTCTCACTGCTTTCCTGATTGCGTTGATCTTCGAGGCTTTAAAAATCGCGTTAATAGACATCTATCAGGGATGGGGGTTCCTTAGTCCTATTCCTGCATTTCATGTAGCTCTTTGCACTTTAGTGGCTGCAGGAGAATTTTCAAATACGATTTGTCTCCTGTGGCCTTGCTCTGAGCAAATTTTAATAAAAAAGTTTCGGTCGAAGATGAACCATCTGTGGCTCATGCTTGATAGAATAAAGTAAGAGACTCACCATCATCACATTTAACGTGAGTAGCATTGTGACAATGGCTGGGGTCAGGGGTCGCAGTCCCGTTCGTTTCTTTTTCACAACTGTCCTCATCCGAACCATCAGAGCATGAGTAGTATCCATCACACTCAAACGAGGCGGGGATACAGTTTCCTCTGCCGCATTGGAATTGATCAGCTCGACAGGTGATAGTGGCATCTGTAGAAAGAATGTCATAATCACTATTAGTAGACAAACCGGGATTTCGAATATCAGATATTTAGAATTTAATAGACAAGTTTTTTCGAGCATTACCGCCCGCGGCATTGAAAAGTGGGGACTTGTAGCTGTACAGATTAATCTTATGGAGAGCCACGACCTCTCGGGCAGATGCCAGTTCTGAATCGGGGTGAATGGTTTTTGACTTGTCATATTTATTATTTTCCCTGTGCATTGACCTGCTTGGTGGAGAAAGCAGTAAGCAGCACTTACATGAACCACCGTGCGCGCCGAGGGTGTCCAGCGACATCTCGCATATAATCATCATCACTCACGGGATTCTAACCTGCGTCAGGACGATCAGAGATATGTAGCTCGAAGTGTATTCCCAATGCTTTATAGATTGAGCTAACCGGGCCCCCACATAAATTTGAGAAAAAGGAAAAGGGAGTATCAAAGATACCAAGATAAGTTCAACTTTAGGATTCTTATCAAGAACAGATATGAGATAGAACTAACTGTGTCTTCCTATACAACTTCCTCTACCAACCATATTAATGCATAGGAGGAACGCCTTCATTCTAAACCTAAAGCTGGTAAACGCCCAAGAGGTCATGGTTCGCCATAGGAATGAGTTGTATTCTTTTGACTTCCCACATGATGATAATGGAATTCTGTCTCACAAACTACCAAGAAACTTACTGCAATGTTTCTCATCACTACCATCTTTACAGTCATTTTCCCCGTCACAAACATACTCCAGGTCAACACATAACCCAGAGTTCTCGCACTGAAAATCTGTATCTGAACATTTGTGATCTGAAATGAAAAAGCAAAGGTAAAGAACTTTACTATTCTGTATAATCCAAGGTACGCAACAAAGACACCCACCCCCCAATACGAACAATATATGTGAAATGACACAGTGACAATGACTTTAAATCATAATAATTATGCACTCACCACATCCAATCTCATCGCTCCCATCATTGCAATCTTCATCATTATCGCAGACCCATCGCATTGGGACACATTTTCCATTGTCTGCGCATCGCAGAAATCCCTTCCCACAGTTGGTTTTGCCTGTAAGACAGAAAGAATATAACGACAACTTCATCCATGTCTAGGTACTAGGAAAATTAGAAAAACGTTTGGTAAAAATACACAAAGCCAGTGACTGCATGAGAGGTTGTGGGCAGCCGCATAATTAAGCCATCTTCTTATCTTTCTTCTCCCCCTGGATAAAATGATAATATAACCTAATAACTCCAAAACGATCCTCTTTATTTTCATGGCTTAACACACCATAGAAAGTAAAACTTGAGGTAAATTTTCTTCATGACAGTCATTTCATAGCTCATATTCGAGAAATACCATAACCCAGGGCAGATACCACTCACTGCACTTTACCATGGTGGTTCAATTCCGTTTGAGATGTTTTTCGTTTAGAGTGCAGTTGCTGGCACTACATCTTTTAGAAGCTATTTTCAATCAAGTGGCCGTTAGTTAGTTCCTTCAGGCACTTTCTCAGGCCTTGCTCAGAGTGAATTTTAACAAGAGAGAAAAAAAAGTAACTAAAACTCCCGATGAGGATTGAAATTAATACCAACCACAATTCTCTTCGTCGCTTGAATCATTGCAATCCTTCTCCCCGTCACATTTCCAGCCAATGGGAATGCAGCGTTTCGGTGACTTGCATTGAAAATGAGTCTCCTTGCAGGTGAAATCTGAGAGTAAAATTAAAGTAAAAGTTGTGGGCACGATGGCCTAGTGGTTGAACATGTTGGCATCGCAGGGTTGAAGATCCTGGGTTCGAGTCTGGCTTGCTTATCCATACCCAACACTCAACACAGGGTATAAAAAACTTGGGTTGGCTATGCCGAACAGGAAAAGATCATATCTTCCAGCAATTGTAACCCTGTCTGTCTATAAGTGGCCGCTGTTACAGGGCCTTGGACAGGGTGATCCACTATGAGAAGTGGCTATAAGAAAAAAATAATTCACAGCGTTCTTGAATAATATTCAACTATTAGATATGGGCACTCACAAAGGCAAAATCTGGGAACCAGAATCTATGTTTTTTGAGTGTCTGAAACTTTATGTTGTTTTTTTTGGGTGACCAAAATGCCTCACACACAGATTCAGGATTTTAAGAGCGGTATTGATGATTTTAAACTTTTCCTACAGCTCGGTTGCTACCAGACAATCAAAAAATCATTATAATTTTCTACGAAGAGAGATGTCATGAATATATATTTGACAATGTTAAACACAGATTTTTGTATAGTGAGTGTACCTATCTAATATGTGAGTCAACTCTCCGTTAAGTGATTTGTTGAAAAGCAACAAAGCTTGACGGTATTGGCGACATACCCATCAGTTTTAGGTCTCACCCTGTAGCTCTGTTTTCTTGGGCTATCACCCTAATGCATTGTTCCTTAACCTTTTTAGCGCTCGCACCCTTCGAGCTTTCATGAAATTTTCTTGTACGCCCGTCTACAATGGTCGACGAAAATAAATAAAATTGTACTAATAGGAATTAAACTCAGTGTATTTATAACTTACGTGTTTCATGCATTAAAACATTCTTGTAAGTTCAACAAATTTACAGCACGCCAACATTCAGTCAAATTACTAACGTTTTTTTTCTCAAAGAAGCGATTCCTTGTAAACGCAGTTAGTGACTTTTTACGCATTCTTCATAAATAGGCCTAAATAGCCTATAATTTCACTTTGCTTGTCGTACCCCCTGCTTGGGCGCTTCGTACCCCTGGTTAAGAACCTCTGCCCTAATGTATGCTAACGCCTTGGACGTCATAAGGGACACCAATCTCATACGGCCCGCAGGAAATATGTCTGAACTGTTCTGGAACTCTCCGCATAAAAATTGTGTGTTAAATTTTTCTATGAAATATGATAAAACAAACTGGACTGAACTTGGAAAGAAATACTTACTGCATCTTTCATCCGATCCGTCTGAGCAGTCTTCTTCCAAATCACATCTCCAACTCTGGGGAATGCAATGTTTGTTCTCACATTGGAAGAAGTTTTTCGGGCATTCAACAACCGCTAAAGGTAAATATAGAATAATATATCGATTTCAACAAAATACACTGCAAAGTAATATAACAGAATTCTGTTTTTCTGAAGGTGAACGAAACCAAGAAAGCTCCATGTATAGTATGAAGACATTCTATTTCTTTAATGAAGGATTCCTCTCAAAATAGTACGAAACCACTTTTTTCTTTTCATGTAAATGATTTTCTGAAGAAAGGTATAAGGCCATGAGTATTTAGAATAGAATGTCAGACAGCAAAGTATGTAAAACATGCAAATGCTCAGGTAATGAGGAAATGCAAATGAAATGTCAGCTTATCGCAACCCTAATTTGCAGTTAGATTTAAATAACAAAAAATATGTGAATGAAGGGCACCACTTCTGAAATAGCTTTTTTGCCATATAAGTAATCGCAAGTTGAATCCTTTCATGTACTTCCTTCAGCACTGCTGAAAGCGAAATTCATCAAAATGAAATAAAAAGCTGACATACGTCTGGTAGTTCCTGAGTTTGTACAATTCTTCTCATCACTGTTATCCCCACAATCATTATCATGATCGCAGGTAAAATCTTCACGGACACATTTCGTTGTGTTTTCACAAGAGAATTCAGATGTTTTGCAATTCTGTTTGTAACGGACTGTGAGAGAAGAAAAAAAAATAAAGCATTATTCGTCCATCCTTTGGCATCGGGAAGAGGCAAAACTGTGTAAAGAGTTCAAAATCATCACTATTGCTATGAAATGATTACTGGAAATGGTACTAATGGTTTTGAAGCCTTTTTGTCCATCCGAAGAAAACGACGTAAAAATTCCAGATACCTGAACAAAAACAAGAAGATCCTGTCTCCCTGTTGTCACCTGTAACAAAATCCGAATTTGAAAACAAAGTAATCAAAAAGGGAAATTTTTCTCACAGCAAGTATTCCTCATATCTTCATCTGAGATATCAATCGTTCCGTTACGATGAACGCAGTCAAACTCCGTGTCACATACTTTAGATGAATGGATACATTGACCACTGCTCCGACATTTGAACTGATCATCATTACAAGCTGTTTGAAAAAATATTTGCTTTACTTCATCACTTTTCAGCAAAATATCACAGAAATATAATGATAGAAAAGCTGCCTCGGATTCAGTTAAATATTGTGAAAGATTTTCAGTATTTTTTTTTCAATAGCTACTTCTTAGAGTGGATCACCCTGTCCAAGACTCTGTAACAGCGGCTACTTATAGACGGCCAGGGTTACAATTGCTGAAAAGATAATGATCTTTTCCTGTTCGGCTTATCCTACCCAAGTTATTACACCCTGGGTTGAGTGGTGGGCATGGATAAGAGAGTCGGACTCGCCGGGACTTGAAATCACTTGACTAATAAGCTTGTGCCAACTATTTATTTTAAATGAGATTCACTCTAAGAAAGGTTGGAAGCATCACTTGAAGGGAACTCAAGAATCATTGGTCATCACAAAGAAATAACTACATGAAATAGAAAACTGACAAACGAGTTCTAACAGAAAAATCCTTACAAAACTGAAACGCTTTAAAACAACACATTGAGTGGTAGCTGCCCTGGGCCAATATAGGCAATCTGCAACTTCTCAAGCTAATATGTTTTTATTTTTTATTAAAATTCGCTCAGAACAAGACTGCAGGAGGCAAAAAGTTGGACTAGGCCTTAGCAGCTAGATATATTATCAAAATATTATTATGTCACCTAATGAATCATTTTTGCATATTTTAAGAAGTGGTAGATGGTTTCACTATCGCCCAGGGCAGATACCATTCACTGCACTTTATCATGGCAGTTCAGTTCAGCTTGGGATGTTTTCCGTTTAGAGTGCAGTTGCTGGTACTACATCTTGTTAGTTGGTTCCTTCTGCTTCTGGCCTCGCTCAAGAGTAAATTTCAAGGAAAAAAGAATATCATGTTGGCATCGCAGGTTGACCTTTTTGATTTCGAGTCCCGGCGAGGTAATCCAAGCCCACCACTCAACCCAGGGTGTAATACCTTGGGTAGGCTATAGCCGAACAGAAAAAGATCATATCTTTCCAACAATTCTAATAACCCTATCCGTTTATAAGTGGCCGCTGGTACATGGCCTTGGTTGGGGTGATCTGCTCCGAAGTGGCCATAAAAACAAAATAAAAAATATAATACCAACAAAAATTCAAAAGACTTACCGCAAGGTAATTCATCCGATCCATCTCCACACTGGTCCACACCATCACAGAAGTAATGTCCGGGCACACATTTAAGATTCCTACACATCACATAACCATCTCTGAAGAATAAAAAGATAGGATTTTTTTGGTTATCTTGCAGAGAGGAAAGTCAAGAATACGGCTTCTGTGCTGGTGTCCAGCAGATTTCTCGTAAATAATCATCCTCTCACAGAATTCAAATCTATGTCAGGACGAGCAGAGCTCTGAGTGTATTCCCAACGCTCTACCCATTGATCTGACTGAGAGCCAGGATAGGAAGAATGAGATTAAATTTCTGGATGTTAAAAGCTTATTCAAAATAAAATTAATTTTATTGCACAAGATTTCAAAATTTCAAATATTGAACTTTCTGCTTTAAATACAGGAACTGAGAAAAAAAGTTTGCCAGAATGGATCTTGTTAGAGTGTTGCGTGTTGAACAACAGTCACTGATGAGATGGGCCTCGCAATTCCGTCTTTTGGTAAATATGAGTCACTGATGGATGGTGTCGATTAGACATGGTCCATCTGCTACTGAAAGATCTAGTACCAGCAACTGCACTCTAAACTGAAAATATCCCAGACGAAACTAAACCATCATGGTAAAGTGCAGTTGTCAAAATCAAACTTTTGGACAATTGGTTAAACCAAGACCACTCCTATAAAACTTTTAGCCACCTCTTACCACACAAGAAATAAAAACTATTCTATTGCAGGAGCAAAAATGGTCTCTGCGCTGGAGGAAATCAACCAACCCCCACTTTTTAGTGAAAAACTGAAAAATCCACTTACATGCATCTTCTGACATTACAATAAATTGGGTCTTCATCTGCTCCGTTCGCACAATTGTTCTTCCCATCACAAGTCAACTCGTACGGAATGCATCGTAAAATGATAGCTTTGTTCGTATGATCTTCATATACTGACATGCGATCACCACAGTCGAATTCTTCGCTCGTCTGGCAGTCACTGATGTGAATGATTTCTGCTAGAAAAATGCATGTTTGTCTAAGCATGGGGCAAAGATGGATGGGGCTACCAAGTCACTCTCAAGGGTAATAGAATTCCCCCCTGCTTTGAGGATTTATTAAACCTCTGCCCTTTTTTGCTTAAAAAATTTCAAAAAAAACTTCTATGCATCTTGGCTAGAAAAAATTATAGTTTGTCAAATCATGGGCCAAAGATATACGAAGCAGCCACAACATTCCTAAGGCCACAATACACGTGAAATTGTCTTACCCATGAGTTGTATTACGTTTGGGGTAATAAAATAAAAACGGCAATACACGCCAGCATTGCTTTGTGTTAATCATATTTTCCATGCGTAAGAAGCACAACGCAAAAAAAACGAAACGAGCACTCTGCTATAGCAGTCACTGCAATGTGTTCTGATTTCTGCTAGAAAACATGCAGAGCATTGCTTCTAAGCGAAAGGGTAAAATAAAACAAACCTAGAAAAAACGCAACCTACGCAAAAGTGTAGTGCTACCATTAACGGTGACAAGATTCTCTCCAGCTTTAAGGAATTGAAAATTGATTAATTGATTTTAAGCCCTAACGACAGCATTGTGTAAAACCTTTTTTTTTCATTGAAATTCACTATGAGTAAGGCCAGGAGCAGTGCCTGGAAGTAACCAACTAACGGTCACTTAATAGCAAAAAATTATAGTTTGTACCAAACTGCATGAGCGGAAAACATCAAATTAAATGAACCGCTAGCTGTCGTGAGTGATATCTTCCCTGTATTTTCGAATGACGGATAAAAATCATTGTCTAACTTGTTTTCTTCAACGTGCTACCTATCTTGACAAAATGTAAGCTAGCGTACTCTGCTGCTCGAGAAACCCGAAGATTGCATAGAAAAAAAACCACGCCAGGCCAATGCTGATGTGTCTAATCTAGTAGTTTTAAATATCCCTTTTCAAGTGCTGGGTAACAACCAAACAGATTAAAAGGATTCAAAATCATCAATACTGCTATGGAATAGCCTTCATGGCAAAGCTTTTCTGTTTCGAAGTAAAAACATAAAAATTCGGGAAGGAAATACACAGCAAAAAACATTGCGCTGATCGCAGAAAATCAGAAAGGGTAAAATAAAACAAACCATAGAAAAAAGCTGTGCCCAACTTTCCAAACATGTTGAGAAATGCGTAATCTTATTTAACGGTAACAAGATTCAATGTGATGGCCAAGTGTTCATCAATGTTGACATCGCAGGTTAGAGATCCTGGGTTCAAGTCACAGCGAGTTCAGCTTAATAATTCATGTCCACCGCTCAACCCAGGGTGTAATAACTTGAGTAGGCAAAGTCGAACAGGCAAGATCATATTATCCCAACAAATCTAACAATGTCTGTCTAAAGGTAGTCGCCGGTAGAGAGCCTTGGCCAAGTGTTCCATGCCAAAAAGTGGCTATAAAAGGAGAGGAAAAAAAAAGAACGACCCTTTTACTCATCAACAAGCATTCTAATCTAAAAGAACACAGTGTTCAGTATCATCCTCTAAAAATCCAAGAGGATTACGAAAAAACCCCATTCCCCCCACCCAAAAAAATACCTTTGGTCAAAAACTATTCCTCTTACCGGCACATGATCCATTGATAGGCAATTCACCATCGTCACAAACACAATCGTACTGATCGTCGAATTTCCGGTAGCAAGTTTGATCTTCCCCACATGGACTGCTAAGACACGGGTCTGCTTGACCTGGATATGCAATAAAAAAATAAACACTGTGTAGCCAGCAGTTACTTTTGATTTTTCAATGCTTGCAGGCAGGGATGATCGGAAGTGAATATTATACTATTTCGAATAATTCTTGAAAAATAAAGCAGATCCCACTTACTACCCTTTACGACGTCGGCTCAGTTATATTTGTAATGTTTCCTGTTCAGTGTGCAGTTGCTGGTACTACATATCATAGTAGTTCTCTGCTATTGAATGACCGTTAGTTGGTTCCTTTTCGTCACTGCTCAGAGTGAATTTCATGAAAAAAAATTGGAATATGAAATATCGAATACATTTACTTGTGCCTTCGGCGTGCAGTAGTTGTTACGCTTATTTAGTCAATTTTTGGTCCTGCTAGCACATTTTTCAAAATTTTCTGTGCTTCCGGCATGATTTTATAGTGTGTATTTTTAGTGTGTATTTGTCGAATTTAACCCCCCCTTTTCAATTTTTAAATTCTTCACTGGTCGGGACATAGTAACCACTCACATGAATTATTATAAACAGCCAGAATTCCCATCGGTTTGTAGTCAGAATTATTTCTCAAAATTTCGAACTTATTTCCTGTGTATTTATGAACTCTCAAGACGTGTCGACGCGACCATTCCGTCCAATATAAAAACTCTCCCAGTACAGTAAGACTGAATGCATGACGAACGTCTCCACGAAGGATCACCTAAAAATAAAAAAAAAGGTAAGAGAAATTCGACTGGAGAGAAAATGTGATATATGATGCAGAAGCCACCAACAAGAGGGCATGAATTCAAGTCAGCCTGTTATCACTTTTAGCCCTGTAGGTACAGGCTTCAGAATAGTCCAAACAAACTTCCTACATGTCGCAAAAGGCGGCTAAAAGGAAGCAAAGAAGTGGTAGATGGTTTTACCATGATCCAAAGCAGATATCACTTAACATGGCGATTCAGTTCCATTTGAAATGTTTTCCGTTTAGAGTGCAGTTGCTGGTACTAAATCTTTTAGTAGCTCTTTATCGGTTTCTTTCAGCTACTGCTTCCAGTCTTGCTCAGAGTGAATTTCAATAAAAAAAAAGTTTGCATCGAATGTTGAAGATCAAGTGTCAAGTGTCAACAAGTACGAGTTGTTCCCAGAACTCAAACCAATGTGTCATTAGATAAAACTTAGATAGGCCCAGTCTAACTAAAAGAGTTCATATCTTTTTTTTTATTGAAATTCACTCCAAGCAAGACCCGCAGCAGTGCCGAAAAGGAACCAACAAGGCCACTCAATAGCAAAGAACTACTAAAAGATGTAGCATCAGCAACAGCACCTCAAGCGGAAACATTCCAAATGAAAATGGACCGATACAGTAAAGTGCAGTGAGTGGTATCTGCACTGGGTTTTCAACTACACAAATCTTGTGGCTGGAGTTATAGGGTCTCCTTGCTCAAGATGATAAACTCAAATGAGTGGCTGAAAAAAAAAATCCAAGTTTAAGCATTCTGTGAAACAAAATAAAACAAACCTACTTTTCTATTATGTCCTGTAAAATCACAGCTCTCAATTTTATCTAACTTCGCATCAGCCCAATATAACATCTTCATATTGACGTCGATCGCAAGACCATTCGGAATAGCGATGCCCGTCGATATGATAGTTCTATTCCCGCCTCCATCCGTTCGGGCGCTGAATATTCCAGGAGATTTCTTGTTCCAGTTTGTCCAGAATATGAGATTGGGCCTGAAAATAAAAATATCCTTTTTTTTATTGAAAATCTATCTAAGCATGGAATAACTGAAAAAAGATCTTATCTTTCCAACACTAACCCTGATCTCCACTTGGTGCCCACTAGTACAAGGCATTGTTCTAAGTATCCACTCAAATCACAGGCTATAAGAAAAAAGCAAGGCCGAAAACAGCATCTTAAAAATACTGACCAACAACCAGGTAACAAAAACTATTAAAATATGCAGTCCAATTGGAAAAATCCAAAGCAGAAATGAACCACTTTGATAGAGTGATTTAATAACAGAGAGTGGTTTGGCAAAAAGCAAAATAATCGCAATCACTTTCATGATTTCTTTTCAGCCCCTAAATTGTTACTAAAAATACAGAAAAATATCAACTTTGTAATGAAGTAAAAAGTGGTTTTATATCTGTAGCTTCTGTATACTTTGCAGTTAAGTGCATTTTTTGGTACTCATTTTTTATGTTCAAATATCTATATTTCAGCTGGTGTAGAACCCTTGACCCTGAAATTTAATGGAGACATTTCAGATAATATATGCCGTATTAAAACATTTTAAAGATATTTGATACCATGGAAATCTTTGGAATGAATGGCAAGTAACCGGTAATCAGATTTTTTTATCAATACTGATTTTTTATTAAATAATACTGCAATAAAACCTTCAAAAATCAGTCTAATTTTGCTGAAATAAACATGTTTTGATATCCCAGGTGTAAAATTAAACCCTTCAAGTATACAATGGCCAAAGGACATACTTTTTGTTCAAGAAATTTGTCAGACACGAGAGAATAAAAGGCAGCGTGTTACAGGACATGAAATCTATGGATTTAAAAGAGCATTGTGTCAACATTCTGATGTGTTTTTTTCCTATTGTTACACAACAATGGCTCCGTGGAAACAATATGAATTTTACTCTTCTGTGTGTCAAGGAAACTTTTAATGGTTTGACTGGAGTTTTGAGCTGATGCAGATGGCTTATTAATGTGAAATGAGTGTGGACAGTTGTGAAAAAGGTTTAGTGGGAGATAAAAAGTAATAAGTAGCAGTGTGTAACCTAAAAAGTATGCCAGTGAGGTCCAGGTTTTAAAATACAACTTTTGCAGTGTTGATGAATATGAAGCTTTTCGTACAGTATTATTGCTACAAGGCA
Organism: Styela plicata; assembly: GCA_963675895.2. NCBI lineage: Eukaryota > Metazoa > Chordata > Ascidiacea > Stolidobranchia > Styelidae > Styela > Styela plicata. The sequence continues at coordinate 427,877 of OZ023149.1, forward strand.
CTTAAAATAATATTTCAATCTAGAATAAAAATGAATAATTTGTCATAGAAATGGGGTTTACGTAAATTTTTTTGATGAGACTCATTTTATTCGGGTGTCTGGGTAGCCGAGCAGCTGATAATATGCCAGTTGGGATCCAGAGCCAGAAAATTTGTCCTGTTAAGTATAAACCACTGTGTATTCTGCCGCTAAAGCATAGTGGCTCATATTTGAAAGTTCTAATTCGGGTAAACTATCTTCATTTGGACGATCAGAGATGTGTAGCTCGAAGTGTATTCCAAACACTTTACCGATTGAGCTAACCAGGCACCCAAATTTATCTCGTTGATGGTCTATTACTTTACACAATGGAGTTACTGTTTGAATAAGGAGTGTAATGTTGACATAAGACTTAATATTGGCAAACTGATAAGCATGAGCCATAGATGGATCGAACCTAATAACAAAATATTTCTGATTGACTGATAAATTTATGCCAAATTTTTCAGGGAGTGGGGTTCTTCATTTCCTATTTCTGCATTTCATGTAGCTCTTTGCACTTTAGTGGCTTCAGGAGAATTTTCAAGTATGTTTTGTCTCCTGTGGCCTTGCTCCGAGCGAATTTTAATAACAAAAAAAATATATATATATATATTTTTGCTGTAATCCGGCACCTTTATTATATTTATGTGGCATGACACACAACACTGGGTACATAGTAAGAAATGTTTAAGATAATCGTGTTTTGTTACGTATTGGTCACTGTTGTATCCTAGCTAAAGTCCAAAGGGGCTTAATCTTGGTTTTTTGTGCTGTCTGAAATGTTAATGACATTTTCTTCAGATTGACAAAAAAAAAAACATTAACACCAATATTTAATAGCAGTATTGATGATTTTGAACCTTTTTTCTACAGTTTGGTTATTACCTAACACTCATAAAGGACATTTAAATCTTCTAGACTGACATTTAAATCTTCTAGACACAGATATATAAAATAATGCCAATTTTCTAATTTTTTTTCCGGATGGCACCTATTTTATTTGAGAGTTGTGAGCGATTGGTATTCTGCATTTGTGACACAGTCTGCCCGTGACCCAAACTAGGTAAACTGGAGATTCTGATTGAGCTAAAACTAACTTTATCATGGTCTATATTCCACACAATAGACTTACTGTTTGTATAAGGAATGTAATATTTACATAAGACTTAAAAATCGGAAACTGTCAACCACGAGCCATAGATGGGTCGAACTTAATGGATATTTATGTCAAAGTCAATATTACATAGACTGTGGATATGGATTGACAAGCATGGACCATAGATGGGTCGGTTCTCATACAACAGATCATGCTTGTTTGAACATAATAATATTGGCAGAATATTTTATAGCAACGACCTAAAATAATATTTTGTCAAGTATGAACCACAGATGGATCGCGCCTCGGCAGCGCGATTCATCTGTGACTTATACTTGACAAAAAAGATTCAGGCAATCTCTTCTGGTTGGTAAAGTCAATAATATACGGTAACTATGGTGTCAGACTTATTAAAGTTTTTGACATCTGGAATAGAGTTTGTATGCGTAGATAGGATGTTAAGAATTTCCCGTTTTAGCTAAGATTATGAATAGGAGAATATAGATATGTGTGAAGAAATATTTCTTCATTATAGTTAGGGGCTCCAACATCACCCAGGGCAGATACAACTGCATGCCAGAGAAAAAGACATTAAGCTGAAAGATTACTTCTACTTTTATGTTTCATTTTACCATATGGACCAAAAATGGGTTTAGAATCGTTAAAATAACGCTATTGCACAGTAGTATTAGTGATATCCTGAATCCGGTTCTCTCGGGTTCGAGCCCCGGCGAGTCTGGCTCGCTTATCCATGCCCACCACTCAACCCAGGGTGTAATAACTTAGGTAGGCTAAGCCGAACAGGAAAAGATTATATCTTCCCAGCAATTCTAACCCTGCCTGTGCCCGTCTATAAGTGGCTGCTAGTACAGGGCCTTGGGCAGGGTGATCCAGTCCAAGAAGAAACGATAAAAAAACTGTTTTGCCATATTTTTTAGCACTGTTATTTAGGCTCAAACATCGCTACAAATTACAAATCTATGTTGATTGTATTTGGATAAATAATTTTCAGCTAAGTCTGTCTTTTTCTTCCGATGTCTGAGAGAAAAAAGATCCTAAATCTGTAAAGAATAATTCAGTTCCTTGTGAAATTGCTGGTTTTTAATACTTTGGTCGTATCTTGAAGTTATATATGTTTTTGCCACCACACAGGGTGGATGGATGTTGTATATATTCATCACTTTAACATAGAGATCCAGTTCTATTCTGAATGTTTTCAGCTTCAGATACAGTTGCCCGTACTCTACACCTTGACCGAACTCATGAAAAGATAGAAACTAAGAAAATAAACCTGTTTCTTCCTGATGGGAACATTGAAATCGTTATGGACAAAAATCTAATGAATAATTTATATTAAAAGACACAACTGTGTCGTGATCAATTTGCGATATCGGTATTTATACTTCAGGTTTTGCATCATAAAATATCTCAATAACTATGCATACGTCCTGTAGGTACAGGCTTTAGACTAGTCCTAACATATTTTCTGTGTGTCGTAAGAGGCGACTGAGAGGATACAAAGAAGCGGTAGATGGTTTTCCCATCACACAGGGCAGATACCACTCACAGCACTTCACCATGGCAATTCAGTTATATTTCGAATGTTTTCCGTACAGAGTGCAGTTGCTGGTGCTACATCCTTTAGTAGCTTTTTGCTATTAAGTGGCCATTAGTTAATTCCTTTTAGTCACTGATTCCGATCTAATTTTTTGTCCTTTCTTAGATTCCTTTAAAATCTTTTTATACCTAAAAATAAAATGAGCGACAGCGGCAGACCAGACTCGGGAAGTCGGAGAGCCTCAAGTATAGAGATACGAATTCCACAGGCGGAAACCAGCGGTCCCTCAACTGATCCTACACAAACTCCTGCTGCTGACACACAGCCTCAGGCTGAATTTGCTGACAGAAGTATTCCCCAGCCTGAAGAGGCATCTGAGGAACAGAAGAACCCAGAAAATCAAACAAACGGAGAAGAAAAGGAATCTGAAATCCCCAAAACCAACACCAGTGCAGAAAACGATCCACAAAAACCATCCGAATCAGAAAACAGCAATGTTGATAAAACCTCAGATAATTCAGGTAACCAAGACCAGCCAAAAATAACTGAAGACGTTAAAGACAACATCGAAGTCCCAGAACATGAACAAGAAGTCAAACAAACAACAAGTGTTGTGGAACAGCAAGAGAAAACCGACCCATCAACGCAACAAACTGACCAGCAAAACAGCGAGGCTACTATTGAAACTGACCCACAACTAGACAAGGAAAATATTGAAGAAAACAAAGACTCTGTCGATAAAACAGATCAGTCAAAAACTTCTGAAGCACCACCAAATTCACCAGAAGTTCAAGAACTTAAAACTGATGACTCAGCAAAAGCAGATAAACAAGACACTGGGGAAAACAGCAGCAGTGAATGAGGCATCCAATGGACCAGTAGAGGATAAAGTAAAGGTAGGTAGGGATTTGTCAAGAAAAATTTATGTATTCGTATATGTGTATGTGGGCGCGATGGCCTAGTGGTTAAACATGTTGGCATCGCAGGTTCGAGATCTCGGGTTCGAGTCTCGGCGAGTTCAGCTCGCTTATCCATGCCCACCACTCAACCCAGGGTGTAATAACTTGGGTAAGCTAAGCCGAAAAGGAAAAGATCATATCTCGCCAGTAATCGTAACCCTGCCAGTCTATAAGTGACCGCTGTTAAAGGGCCTTGAACAGGGCGATCCATTCTAAGAAGAGGCTGTGAAAAATTAATCAATTTTGCACACTCAAGCTAAAAGTGCAACACTGAGAACAATTTCAACTTGAAAAGTAATCTAAACTTTGTCCTTTGAAACAAGGAGCAGTAAACTCAATAACATTTGTTTAATTTTACAGGCGGAAATGGAAGTTAAAAGTCCGACACTGAAATCGCACAATCTTGAAGCCATGCAGGATGCATTGGATACACGAAAAGAGACTGGGTTTGTCTTGTCGAGTCAATTTGAAGAAAAAGAAGGTGATAATCTGGTGAGTTAAGTTTTCTTTTATAAACAGAATCTATATATTGATTCGCGTTTCCTCTTTAAGAACCATTAAGCTTAGAATTTATTTTCAATTCAGCTGATTCTGATACTACTTTCTGTGTGATTTGATATCATTTCGACAAAGATGATTTTCTTTCAAAATTTGAAATTTCATTTTGTTGAGCATCACTCTCGAGCTTAACATGAGTAATGAGGTTTGGTCCATCTATGGCTCATGCTCGACAACTAAAAATTTATTTGAACTCTCAATGAAAAAGCTCTCATATATATCTTGAAAATATTGTTTAATTAGTTCAAATCAAAGATTTTGATTAACGAGCAGTTGATAACTTGCAAATACAAAAAGTCAGTTAGGTTGGGAAGTTCGCGGATCAATCTATGCACGAAATAAAATTGTGTATGTGTAAAAAAGACTTGAGAATGCGATTTATATTTTTTATATATCATCCTTGCCTTCAGCAACCAGATCAACTTAGAAAAAAGCATAGAAAAAGGATAAACAGTTGTTTTTATATTTTTTAACAGCCACTTCTTAGAGTGGATCACCCTGTCCAAGGCCCTGTAACAGCGGCTACTTATACACAGACAGGGTTACAATTCCTGGAAAGATATGATCTTTACCTGTTCGGCTTAGCCTACCCAAGTTATTACACCCTGGGTTGAGTCACACTAATTATAAGGTTTTTAAAATTAACCAAAATGAAATTTTTCTTTCATAAATAGGAGCAACCAGATCAGTTACCAGCAAGAGAATTACCAGAAGGTGGAGAAGATGAAGTGCAACAACATGAACCAGTTAAAGAACCAAAACATAATCTGGCAACTACATCTGTAAGATTTCAGACTCCACAGAAGACCAAAGATGAAGATGAGGTAAACTGCTTGGTTTTGGATGGTATTAGAAATTTTTTTATTTATAGCCACTTCTCAGAGTGGATCACCCTGTCCAAGGCCTTGTAACAACGACCACTTATAGATGGACAGGGTTACAATTACTGGAAAGATATGATCTTTTCTTGTTCGGCTTAGCCTACCCAAGTTATTACACCCTGGGTTGAGTGGTGGGCATAGATAAGCGAGCCGACACGCCCGGGGCTCGAAGCCGAGATCTTCAACCTGCGATGCCAACTTGCTTAACCACTAGGCCATCGTGCGCAATATGGATAATTTAATCACAAGTTTTGTTAAGTATGAGTCACTGATGGATCGCACCGGCAAGGTGCGATCCATCTGTGACCCATTCTTGACAAAATCCCTGATTTTGATAGGGTAAGCTTCCAAAAGTCCATTTTTTTTTTGAAAAAATTCACTCTAAGCAAAGTCAATTGCAATGCTTAAAAGAAGCCAACTAGTGACCACGTACATAAAAAATACAAAAGAGAGAGACTACAAACTGGGGTAACAGCGAATGCACTCCAATTACAAAACTAGTATCTGCCCTGGGCAACCACAAAAGTTGCGCTCTTCCTGACATCACTTAAATATTTTATAAATAAATTTACAATTACGGACCAAAAATTATAACTCAATTTTCAGAATACATACATGACTGAGGCCCCTGATAGTGAATTTACTCAAGATGGAAGAGAATCCAGGGAGTCACGGACATACAGTCCTGCGTATTTCGATACAGGAGGTCGAAGGTCGCCTGAGGGCCAAGAAACAAGTAAAAAGACAAAGAAAGAAAAAACAGACCCAAAAAGGTAAGAAGACAATATAAAAAATATGTCACTAGTCCCTAGTATGCAGCTAGAAGATCTCTTTAATTCCCCATTCAAGCTATACTTGGTGGGATAGCTTAAATCTTGCAACTGGATATGTTAATTTAATTCTGTGTATTAAAACTCATGCAGGAGAACATGCATGGCAACAGTATGAGCCATAGCGGTATCCATAGCTGAAAAGATCCTTTTTGTTCATCCAAAAAAAGGTGCTATAGTAATTTTATAGGCATTCAAAGAAGTTGTCACTCTTTACCATACCAACCTAGTAGCACATTTCAATTAAAACAATTTGATAAATCATATTTTTTTTTATTAAAATTCACTCTGAGCAACGTCGGAAGCAGTACCTAAAAGGAAACAACTACCAGTCACTTAAAAGCAGAGAGCTATTAAAGATGTAGTACCAGCAACTGCACTCTAAACGGAAAACATCCCAAACAGAACTGAACCGCCATGGTAAAGTGCAGTGAGTGGCCTCTGCCCCGGGCAATGGTAAAACCATATGCCACTTCTTTGCTTAATTTTAGACATCTCTTACAACACGCATGAAATATGTTAGTGACTATTCTCAAGCCCGTACCCAAAAACCTGTTAAAATTGATAAATATTTTTGCAGATCTGAAGCGCTGGCGAGACTGAACTTATCAAAACCTCCACAAAAATATGAGCTGAGACTGAAACCATTGAAAAAGGATCCTGATCCATTGAATAAGGTGAAGTAAAATTGACTCTTTTGCTCTTTTATATGGCAACAGAGGTGCAAATACCACAAGACCAGACACTCGTCTTGTGAAAATGACATCAACTCAGAACAAGGTTGTCTGGAAATGTTTCGTCAAGCATGGGTCACTGATGAATCGTATCGATTTTTTTTATTTTTATTTATAGCGACTTCTTTGAGTGGATCACCCTGTAACAGCGGCCACTTATAGATGAACAGGATATGATCTTTTCCTGTTCGGCTTAGCCCACCCAAATTATTACACGCTGGGTTGAGTGATGAGCATGGATAAGCGATCCGGACTCGCTGGGGCTCGAATCCGAGATCTTCAACCTGCGATGTCAACATGTTTAACTACTAGGCCATCGCGCCCACGAGATTAGACGCGATTCATCTGTGGCTCATGCCTGACAATAATAAACAGTCACCCAATAAACCAAAAGTTTTAGACATTTTGTGAGCACATTAACACAAAAAAGAGGATCAGACACTCGTCGTGTAGACAAATCTGTAAGTGATTTCAAATACTAACGGAAAAAGCAAATTTTTCGAACTTATATATTTACGTATTGAAATGTGAATAAAATTTTACGTTCTAAACCAGCTTATATTAAGATTATTGTTATGCGAAATAAGAGAAGAGTTTTTTTGAATCATCAGGACCCAAAATAAGGGATCTTTTTCTTTTTTTCATACTTCAGGCCCCACTGAACCCCAATATATACTATGCTGAAGTACCAAAGCAAGGCGGCCCTATCAAAACACCGTTCTATATGCAAGTTGATATACCCGATGGAGCACTGGACGGCAATGTCAGATTGAAGTTTGAAAAACAAGAATTCGACAGGTAGGTCAGAGAGCAAATCTCATCGATATCTGGAGTTTCCAGTTTCATCGTTTTGTTTTTGAATAGAGTACCGGTATTTAATTACATAGGATTTAGAATAGTCTTAACGTATTTCCTGTGTGTCATAAGAGGCGACTAAAAGGAAGCAAAGAAGTGGTAGATGGTTTTACCATCGCTCAGGGCAGCTATTACTCAGTGCACTTTACCAGAGTGGGGTTTCATTCATAACGTTTTTTCGCTTCGAGTGCAGTTGCTGGTACTACATGTTTTAGTAGCTCTTTGCTTCTAAGTGGCCGTTAGTTGGTTCCTTATCTGCACTGCTTATGGCCTTGCTCAGAGTGAATTTAATCAGAGTGAATTTAAATGAAAAAAAAAATCTTTTCGATTCAATTTTCGTTCATAGCTCAATGTGGAAATTTAGACAAAAAAAAACTGATGGTTTTCAATATTTTGGTTTCAAAATCATCATCATAAATTCATACTTTGGAAATTCGGTTGGAGTTCCCACAGAGTTGATTCAGGCCAAGTTTGAACTTTTCGAAAAACATTGTAACTATCAATTCTATTTATTCAAATAGGGTAATTTATACTTGAAAGATGTCGTTGTGCTTGTTGATATATATTTTGATTCAAAATTTGATTAGATCTACGAAATAAATTCGATTTCAGAATTGGAATAAAATCATAAAATTTCGATACATTAAACAACTTTTTTTACAGGATGAAGCTTGGGCTTTCAGAAGACGACATGCTTTGCAGTTACATAGTAGATTTGAATATGGATCCATCAAGTTACTGCCTCAGACAGAAAGCTACTTTGAAAATGAGGATATTAGATAAGTGTTTGAATAAGTAAGTACTTTATTTTTTACTATGTTGAATGTCTCTATTATCACCCAGGGCAGATACTACTCAGTGCACCCTTTTATAGGTTTTGTCATTTTATGCAGCTCTTTGCACCAGTGATCTCTGGTTACTCCCAATTATTTTGTTTTGTTATATAAACTTATCATATATGACCTATTGCTTACTTTAAAAGCACAATCAAGGCAAAAATTATCGCAAAACAAAAAATATTGAATCAGACTAGAAAATGGTATCTGCTCAAGAGGTCCTCGTTTGCCATATGGATAAGCCATATTCTCAGCACGTCTCCTGCAGGATAAAATGAAATACTGTTCTGTCAAGCTCTTAGCGTAACAGTGCTTGTTAACTTTTTTTTATTAAAATTCACTCTGAGCAAGGTCAGAAGCAGTGCCTGAAATGAACAAACCAACGGCCACCTAATAGAAAAGAGCTACTAAAATATGTGGTACCAGCAACTGACTCTAAACAGAATACATCCCACACGAAACTGAACCGCCATGGTAAAATGCAGTGAGTGGTATCTGCCCTGGGCAATGGTATAACCATTTCCACTTCTTTGCTTCCTTTTAGTCGCCATTTACAACACAAGGGAAATACGTTAGGACTATTCTAAAGCCCTCACCTACAGGGCCTTATTAACTTCTTGGCATATCAGATTCTTGGCATATCGCCTAATTGATCAAGACTGAGCAGACATTTTCAATCTGCAATGGCATCATTTTGCAACATCTGAGCAGTATAAAATTGAAAGAAATCTGAATTACACAATCATTCTATCTAGATATGACGACACAGTTATCCTAATGGCTCGGCATTTTACGTGGGCGAGAGTTGAAACAAAGATAGAATCAAAGAACGTAAATGGAGAAAAACATTACTACGCTGTTACCGACTCACAGGCTTTTGGTAAGTTTTACGAAATTCCTGATTCAACTTAATAATAATAAACAAGATTACGCAATCAAAAAGTGTGTAAATTTGTTTTTTTATTGAAATTCACTCTGAGCAAGACCGGAAGCAGTGCCTAAAAGGAACCAACTAACGCCCACTTAATAGCAAAGAGCTAGTTAGTCTATGCCGCAGACAGGGTCTATGCCGCACACTGTGTCTTAGGCCCAGGCTGTCTTGTGTATACTTTCTGGCCTTTTATATGAGATTGTATATTTTCTACTGTTATCATGCATGATGAGGCAAAATAAATACATACATACAGCTACTACCAGATATAGTACCAGCAACTGCACTCTATCTGGAAAATATTCCAAATGAAATTGAACTGCTCTGTTAAAGCGCAATGAGCGCTCTGGGCGATGGCAAAACCATTCGTATTTTATTCATCACATTTACTGACATATCATGCCACTGAGGCACAGAGCATCTATATCGACATAAAATAAAAATGATATCCTATCCTCTAAGCTCCACTGCAGAAGTTCCAAAGATTTACTCAGAAATAAAAATCTAAACCAAACAATTCCTTATCATCACTCCAGGTAAATTCGTCGTTATCAACACAAAGAAGCTTGACAGATTTATCATAGCAACTGGAGGGGGAGTTTTCAAATCAACAATCGTACCAGGTAAACAATATAGAATCATGGGTGCTTGGGGTGCCAGTGAATTATGTTCCTTTATAAAATTACCTTGTCTTCAATTAATTAAGGCGTATGGACACTACCGGTACTGATGATGTCATCGTTCAAATATTCAGATGTTCCCATTAAAATGCATTCAATTACGTTTCACAGTACAATTCATAAAACATATCTATATACTGCATTATCCAATTAGATGAGATATTCTAGCGTAGCCTTTACCGTTGTACGAGTCACTGATGTATCGCGCTTCAATTGCAGCTAATGCTTCAACTAAAACACTCGATTGAGAGCTGACTATATAGAATCATGGGTGACTATCTAGTTTCCTTCTGTTGCCCAGCAGCTGTTATTGTCCCCAAATGAGGCCTCAAAACCGAAAACCTGGTTCTTACCATTTTACATAATCATGTTACTGCCAAATCCTCGACCTATTTTATTCTCTTTTCAAATAGTTCATCATGAAAGGCAGAGTGTTACATCACAAATTTTATGCTTTTGAAACTTCACTTTGAAATCAAATTTTTTTTAAAAATATTTTTAAAAATTTCAGAGCTCTAAGATTTTCGAAGTTATTCATAACTTTTTTTTAAATGATTTTTTTTTTTAAAATATTTCTAAAAAAATTTTTGAAACTTGATTCTATAAAACGAATCAAAATTTAAGATACACCGTTGGAAAAATCTATACCCCTAACGCAGAGTGACAGATGATTCAAGTTTTTCTTCGGGTGTCTGAAATGTTCATGACATTTTCTTCAGCTGAATAAAAAGCTTCAAAATCATCAACACTGCTATTTCATAATAGTATTAATGATTTTGAATTTTGTGAACACTCAAAAAGAGAGATTTTAATCTTCTACCAAAATATTTACATATATCATCATATATTGCCTGTTTGCTGAATTTTCTTCTGATGAAGCCCATTTTCTTCGAGTGTCAAGTAGCAGAATAGATAGCATTCTACCAAGCCGTCCCTGACATATCTAACCGGAGTTCGAATAAAAAAACCTAATATTAATTCCAGAAATTCAATTGAAAGTCGAAGATAACTACTTATTACATCATTCTCCACAAATGCTTCAAAAATCAACACCGTATTTGTAGCAAAGAATTTTTTTTTCTACGAAAGATTAAGCATTCAAAAAGAAGACATTTCAATAAGGAAGTCCAAGTTGTCAAAGGTAAAGGGGTTCTAAATCTTGACCCCTCTGTTAGTGGGTAGGGAATACAGATTCCAATTATTTAGGCTTTTTTCATAGCTTTGTTCTGAGCAAGGCGCGAAGCACTGAACTAAGTCACTAACAATAACTAATATCAAGTAAGAAATAATATTAATAATGTTGGAAGTCCAGTTATCGCACTTGGAGTGGTTACTATTGAAAAAAAGTGTAAAAACGCTTTTTATCTAAAAAAAATATGGTGCTTAAGTATCTGAAGCAATTATTCAAAATTATTGAGATATTTGACCAAATAACTGCAAATAATAACATATACAACAGTTGGTATCAGCTGTTAACAAGCCTTGCCAAAGTGACCGACTGATTGTAAAAATTTAGCCTTTTTTGATAGTATCGGTATCTGAGCAAGGTGTGAAGTATCAGGAAATTTATCATCACTAACTGAATACATCTTTACAACGGAGCGTACAAATTCGCTTTATTTACTGATAATAAATGGAAAGACCTCGCATTCCAATGCCCTGAAAAATAATTAAAACGGGGCATGTCTCGCGTGAACAATGTTTTTACACTTCGGGCTTTAATAAACAAAACCCATCAATCCACCGACTATATGCTCTTTTTGATGCAGGAAAAGGTTAGGTGTCCCGTTAGTTGTGTAACCACAAACGAAGTATTCGGTATCGGCGGTATCGGAATATAAATTACGAAGGTGGTATCGGTATCAGCGAAAATTTCGGCCCATCTCTAAAAAAAACTAATCTATCCACTCTTCACACAGGTGTTGAAGGCAAGCTAGTGGCAGCCAGCCCATTGATCGAGATCAGCAAAAATTTGATGGGTCAGACGAGCAAAATGAAACATGGAATGAGATTCCCGGACAAACTATCATTAGCAATACCGTTGCCGATACCGCCGCAGCCCAAAGACAACGGCATTCTTCCGAAACGAAATGTAGTGGTGATGCAGAAGCATACTAACATACATCCAACTACTGACAACGGTGCAAGATATTCAACAAATGCTTACTCGAAGAATTTAACACATTTCTGGAAGGATGTGACACAAAGTAGCAAGTTCGTATTTTTTTTCTAGAGTGGATCACCCTGTCCAAGGCCTGGATCACCCTGTCAAGGCCCTGTAACAGCGGCCACTTAGAGGCGGACAGGGTTACAATTACTGGAAAAATATGATCTTTTCCTGTTCGGCATAGCCTACCCAAGTTATTACACCCTGGGTTGAGTGGTGGGCATTGATTAGCAAGCTGTCAGTTAGTGTAAAATTCATGCATCTATTTCAAGTGCAACTTAATCAAACAGGAAGACGCCATATATATAGCCTAATAATCAATCAGTTCAATTTCCAAAAAATCCAAAAAATATCCAGTTTTGTCAAAAATACACTGTAAAACATGATTTATGATGTCAAATTTTTTATTTTTACTTTGAAACTTTACAACTTCTACTTTATAGGCATAGTATATTATCATTATTTTACTGTGAAATTAACGAGATTTTAAAATACAAATTTCTAATTCAGAATGGCAGTCGACATGGTAAATTTCGAACCCAACGAGATTTTACCAATCAAAGTCTCGATACCAGGGAAGTACATGGTACTGGTTTTTGAAGAACCAGAATTCCGAGTGAAAAGTGACCTTGAAGTAGAGATTGATCTAGACGACGTAACGAACGCCGTAATTGAATCAAGCCAGGAGTACGAAGCAAATATTATGATCCACCAGAAGGTCTCACAGCCAGATATTATATGTAAGTTTGCTACACAATCAGACACACATATTTTATCACATCTTTGAATCAATGGTCGACAGCTGTGACACAGTGAAATTTTTTTTAACTAATCATATTTCGTCGAGTGTGAGTCACTGATGGATCTTTCACTCATGGTTGAAAAAGAAATGAAACTCTTGCCTGAAATACCAATGGATTTCGAATATTTTTTTTCATAAAATTAACTCATCTCCAATTAATGTAGGATAAAGGAGTACACAGTTGCCACTGATGTCAACATTCGAACAATCAGATGTTTCGATTAAAATTCATTCCATTCATTCAATTTCGTTTCAAAATTCAATTCATAAAATATACCTATATAAACTATTATCCACTAAAATAATATTTTATAACATAGCCTTTACCGTTGTACGAATCACTAATGTATCATGCTTCAACTGCAACTAATGCTTCGACAAAAACACCTGTCGAAGGCAAGTTGAGAAAAAACAAATTTTTAAATTTTGCAGTCATCCACATGGTAACATCAGATGCAATCCAGCCGATTCATAACACAATGAAAAGCACAAATGCATGGAAGCAAGTCTATGTTAGCAGACAACTTTTCATGAGTGAGTGGCAACCAATCAGATTAGAGTTCAAAGGTGACTTGAAGCCAACGGTCAATCAGATGTCTCCTCATATGAGATTCTATTCCAGAAGATGGCAAGGCTATCAGGTGAGAGCAGTGAGTAACATGTCGGACATAAGTCACAGAAGGACTATGCCTCTGTCCATCGTTATTTCATATAGTACTTTTTTTCCCCATTTTTTTTATTGAAATTCACTGTGAACAAGGCCAGAAGCAGTGCCTTAAAAGAACCAACTAACGGCCACTGAAAAAGCAGAGAGCTACTAAAAGATGTAGTACCAGAAACTGCACTCTGAATGGAAAACATTCAAAATGAAACCGCTGTGGTAAAGCGCAGTGAACTCTATTTCTATACCAGATCAGGATGACAGAATCTAGTTTTCCTTCGGGTGTCTGAAATGTCTTTTCCTTCGAATATGCAGTATTTCATAGCAGTATTGATGATTTTAAACCTTTTTTCTACAATTTCTTTGCTACTATTAACTCAAAGAGGTATATTTTAATATTCTAGCAAGAGATATATTATGAAACATTGCCAATTTACTGAATTTTTTTCTCATGAAATCAATTTCCTTCGGGTGTCTGAGTAGCCGGCATTATGCAAGTGCCTACCAGATGTCTGTACAAAGTAAGATTTCGAAAGCATTCCTGGAAAATGTCCGTTGCTCATTCTATTTCATCCCCTAAACCCAACACTTGCTCATTCACAACAGCTCTGGGCAGCAGCTAGGATACGGCTTTGATTGGAAATATCATAAAAAAAACTAAATCAGAAAACCAATGTAAATAATCAAGTACAAAACAGTAAAACTGCTATAATATCCTATACCAATGTTTGAGAAACTGTATATACAACATAAGTAAAACTGATTACAAAATTCTAGATTCAACTTGAAGCAACAGACGAAGCATTTTCATCGAGCGAAGATAACTTTACCGGTAACATCTCATTTGTCGAAGAAACCGACAAAACTATCAAAAAGACCAGATCATCTATAAGTGTATCTAGTGCGGATGAGCCACAAACGATCTGTTCTGTCGATATAAAGATCGAGAGATCTCATGCTAAACCATATAAACCTACTGTGGTAAAGAAGATAATCCCAAAAGGTAATTTATCCGGGGTTTACCCCAATCAGAAAAACTTTTTCAAGATATCTTTTGTTAAGTATGAGTCACTGATGGATCGCGTCGATGAGACGCGGTCCATCTGTGGCACATGCTTGACGAAATAAAATTTTGGATTTAATTGCCCAGGTTCTAATTGACTAGCTGAACTCGCCGGGGCTCGAACCCAAAATGCCAACATGTTTAACCACTAGACCATCCAATTTTCAAAAAAAATGATGTAAGACAAATTTCACAGTTGGTAAAATATGGCACATAACATAATTTTTCCGAAAAATCACTCCTTTTTCATCCTAAATTCAATATTTTAGCTAAATTTTCTGATTTTCTGTCAGATGTCTGGTTGCCAGGCTAACTCAAACCAACACAAGTTGTAAGAACTGGTAAACTTTCACCAGAGTCCGATATTTTATTTTTTTCCATTCATACGCCACAGGATAATCATGTCTTGGCATTGCAATCATCAGATTTGTCCAAAATGGGTCGAATGTCCGAATACTTTCAGAATCGACATACTCAATATTTCAAAATTGTTGATTTTAGATATATTTCAGAATGGTGGCCTGCGAAAATCTGTCCAAGTTAGACAGAAAAGTTCACTTTTACTCCACAAATTGATAGTGTTTTATGAAATGAAAGGAATTGTGACCTATAGTGATGGTTTTCTAAATTTTGTAAAAAATATTCCGCCTTGAAATATTTGAAATGGTTTTTCATTAGAAACATAGCTGAATTTAGAATGTATTCGCCATTTCATATATGAAATATTCTAAGCAGTAAAATATACAGTTTTAGCTATCTCTGACGATCATAAACACCTTTTGATAAAATGAAACAATACTTGTTTCTTCATTGAGCAAAAACCAAACTTTTTATTTTATATATTTCAGCAACAATATACCGGGAATATAAGATGAAATGGCTTCAACATTTATCAGAAGAGGAAATCGAGAGATACAGAACAGCTCATGGGATTTAGTGTGAAATCAAAGACAAGAACATTATGATAAAACTAATTTCACCCTGGTGCGCAGGCTACACCACATAAAAACTCAATTTGAACTCCTGATGGATTACAGGGGCATGACGCCTGTTTGACAATAAGAGTTTAGATAAGAATTATCATCGGGGAAGAATTTATTTACGATTAGGGCTGGGCAATTTGAATTGATTCAAAGCACAATTTATTTAAATTCATAGTGAATTGTTTGTAGGAACAAAGACTTGCTAAATGAACTAGAATTATCATTTTTGACGAGAAAATGCAATCGATTTTGGCCAAATTTGACCCAAACTGTTTATATTTTTGCGTCAAAATAAGAAAATTGTTACTTTTAGACATGGAATGCAAATCGAAAATACACAATAAACTATAATTTTATTGATTATTACAATCGAGACAATTTGTAATACCAGAGATGGGGAAAATTGTTATTTACATCGAATTATTGATTCGATTGGAAATAAATATTCAAATCAGATTTGAAGTCTAAATGATTCGGCTTTGCCCAGCCCTACATACGATACAATAATAATACAATGTTGACCAAATCACGATTTTGTAAAACGACGACTTAATTGAGTAGAACATAACGCAGCTAATATGAATTTATTACGGTTTTTAATAAAGGCTTAGCCTTTGTTGAATGCGGGTTATACCACATAGGGAACTTCGTCGATTTGCTGCAATTCCACTACAACTGTTCGAATACAAGTCGACCCCATGAACTTAGTAACTTTCTGTTCACTGCACTTACTGATATAAATTTAATATCTTTTATTTTCTAATTTTTCTAATTTCACTTTTATATATCAATTTTTGGATATAAATTAGATAAAATATGTTATTAATAAATGTTCAATAGTTGAATTCGTTTTCAATATTGAATTAGTAATGTGGGAGAAGAATTCAGTTAAGCAGGGAGACTTCATTTCAGCGAAACATAATGAACCACGAAATGAAAGATACCACAACTTTATGCGACAGAAAAAGAACCGGCAATATTACTAAATACACTTAAACCGAGCTATATAAGCTTTAGATGCTTAAAAACACGTCCTAAGTACACAGGCAAGTATACTTAGTTGTATGTTTTTAAAACTTCATTTGAGGTTTTGTCTACTCGCCTGATTTCTCTTTCTCTAAAAAGTATATATGATATTTTTCTTAATACTAATATCACGGACTCAACAGAAATCTATCAATCTTCTCTCTCGTGGTCTAAACAAACTTTAGGAAACTTATTAGCAAAGAAAGACTGATCTTTTTTCACACATTAAGATTAACATATACAAATAACTAACGACCAGAAATTCTTTTTCTCAAGAACGACTTCCCAGCACGAAATTCAAATCTAACTTTTAAACAAGAAATTCTACCTGAAAAGTACACTAAAAAGTATCAATAATATCAACACAACTTACGTGAGGCATTCGCTGATCACTAGCGCCCTCAAGTTATCATCGTCACTTCGTTTCGGCACAATGATCTGTTTCTTGAATGAGAATTTTCCGTTTCCTAACGAATGTCGCATGATAGCAGAAAGAGTAAAACTTGTCCAATAAATGGCGTCTTCTCCGTGATGATACGCAATGCCTTCCACAGTTTGAACATCTGGAAATATGTTCATAAATGCTTCTAAAACTATTAATGTGAACTAAATAGGAGAAAAAATCAAGCGGTTGCTCATAGTTGGAAAACACTTGTTAACAACCCAGCGTTTTTTATTATTGAAATTCACTCTGAGCAAGATCGAAAGCAGTGCCTAAAACGAACCAGCTGACGGCCACTTAATAGCAAAGAGCTAATAAAAGATGTAGTAGCAGCAATTGCACCCTAAACAAGAAAACTTCTCAAACGGAACTAAATCGAAGTGGTGAAGTGCAGTGAATGGTATCTGCCCTGGGTGATAGTAGAACCAACCAATACTTCTTTGCTTCCTATTAGTCGCCTCTCACGACAAATCCTTTCTCTTGGAAACAGGAGAAAAATTGCCAAAATATCTAATGCTAAAAGTAATAGCGTTTTCTACACATTTTGTTTCAAATCATCATCTATCAATGAACATAGTGCTCAAGTAACGCAAGGGAAGCTCTCATAGTTCGAAAACCACTGGTTTAAAATAAACGTATGCGGTCCAGATATGCTGGGACAAGGAGCGTAGCTTAGTCTGTAGCTCATGTTTGACAAAAAAATTTCGTTTCGCGGACCATGGTTGAGTTATGAAACCAGTAATAGCTGCCTAACGTAACACCAAAATGCACGAAGATGAAATTATTTTTATTGAAATTCACTCTCAGGGCAAGGCTGGAAGCAGTGCCTAATAGGAACATACTAACAGCCACTCAGTAGCAAAAATCTAATAGTAAATGTATAACCAGAAACTGCAACTCAATTTGGTAAAGCAGTCAAGATTCGGGGACCATCACTTACCGTTTATAACAGCTTTAGGAACCCTCTCCTTAGGATCTGGAGAATTGGGTTTCACCATATAAATGCTTCGAGCCATCATATCACTGTAGAACACACGACCGGTTGAAAAATCTTGAGTCAATGCAATCACAGACTTGACATATGAACGATGCTGGATATGAAAAAAACACAAGAAGATGAAATTATTTTTTTATAATATTAAGATTCACTCTGGGTAAGGCTGGAAGCAGTGCCCAAAAGTAACCAACTAATGGCCACTTAATAGCAAAAACCTACTAACAGATTTATAACCAGCAACTGCACTATAAACGAAAAACATCTCGATGAAACTGAACCCCCATGGCAAAGTGCAGTGAGCGATATCTGCCCTGAGCAATGGCAAAATCATCGACCACTTCTTTGCTTCCTTTTAGTCGCCTCTTATGACACGTAGGAAATACGTTAGGAATATTCTAAGCCAGTACATGTAGGGTATGAGTTGAATCAGTAACCAAAATGGTACAATGCCACTCAGCACCATTACAACCATTGATTTGATGCAACAATATGGGGAATAGAAGACTAATAGTTAGAAGATATTATCAATACACTGTAAGGATACGTTGTAAATGCGTCGGGGCAACTGATTATTATAGTCACACTAGGTGGTTGAGCATTAACAGTCAGGTATGATGTCATCAGTTATGCTCGACTGCTCATGATCACCCAACAAGCATGAAGGACAGTCAGACCATGTGGTCTGTACTCGATGTGTTCATGGACATTATTAGACCAGTAGATGTTTTTCTTCTGCTGTGGTTACATTTATTCTATGACTATATACAATATATTGTGACTAACATACAGGATAGGGACAGGATTTTAATTTTTATCCTGCGGGAAAATAAAGCAGAAAATACAGCTTAACCATATGGCGAACCACGACCTCTCGTGCAAATACCAGTTCCGACCAGGGCAAAGGTGTTTGGATTATCATATTTCTAATTTTTCTTGTGCATGAACCTGGTTGGTGGAGGCAGGATTCGAACCTGCGTCATTACGATCAGAGATGCGTAGCTCGAAGCGTATTACCAACTCTTTACAGATCAAGCTAACTGGGCATAGATTGGAAAACTTACCCATATAGGAGGAACAGGACCATTAGGATCAGTCGGATCTTCTAAATTGATACTTTCAAGTGTGTTTCCCTTGGAATACATGATGTAGGTAGAATACTCTGAAAAAGTAAAAGAACATAATTACCTCCATAATAAAGCTGAAGAATGTTTGATCGATTGTCAAATGAAATAAACGAAATTTTATTACCGTAATACATGCAGTTACTCTTCACTCTACGTAAGGATGAACGCAGTGCTCGAAATAAGCAAATTATTAAAGAAATGGTAAAACAGCTACTACAAGATGTAGTGCCAGCAACTGCAAATACATCCCATACCGAACTGAACCACCAGAGTAAAGTGCCACTTCCCACCTACAGTGCCTCACTTGAGTGCCTTGCATGTTGCTGTTAATATTCTGTTTATTGACATCAGTAATCATCTCATTATTATTAGGTATACAATTTCTTTGATGAACACTTTCTTTCCATTGTCAAACTTCTGTTCCATTCTTATTTATGACTCCCATAATTATGACCTTTGACCTTGCTAAAACCTGTTCTGGAAATGGGTCTTCTGAAACTGTGATCCAGGTGCATGGTGCTCTATTGTTAGTGTGTGGTTTTTATCTGTTGTAATCGATCTATATTAAATAATATTGAGAACTTTTCAAATGTCTCTTTCTTCCACTGATTCAATCTATTCTTCGCCATGGATCAAACCTGTGCCTTTTGTTAGGCGTTGGGTAAAGCGACCACTTTACACCACTGACACCCTCTAATTAAAAGCCCAACTGAGAATTAATCCCATATACATATGTGAAAAGTACTCGGCACTACTTTTTTAACTGATTTTTAATTTGTAAAAACTTACGATCGCATGCAGATGAATTTGTAGCGTTAACTTTCCCGTGAGAACACCCACACTTCATTCCTTGCTTCTCTCCAAGATAGAAACATAAATGCTCACATCCACCTGAAATAATTTTAAAAATACTCCTATTTTATATAAACATTTTTCTTATGTATTAAATTTGGGCCAAAAGCCACATCCAGTCAAATGGCCCAGAGCTCAGTTAGTTCAATCGGACGCTCAATTCCGAACTCGACAGGGCTAGAACCTGAGATCTTCAACCTGTGATGCCAACATGTTCATCCACTAAGCCATAGAGTCCATCTATGTGATAGCATCTAATCTAGCTGGATAATTTGATTTCATGATTTGAATCGATTGGAATTGTCTTTCTTGGACAAATTTATTTGTGCATTGAAAGATGACGTGAAAAATAAAGATACATTGTCGTTTATATTCTGTTGATATAAATATTAGTAAATTCCTAGCTATAGATTTCTTAATATTGTTTTCGAATAAGCTACTACGAACTACGAACAGCAGTTTCGTATATGAAGTCAATATTTTCAGACTTTTGGAAACTAAAGTATAAAGACAACCCAAGTTATGGCATCAATAATGAAAAAGAAGTGGTAGATGGTTTTACCATCGCCCAGGGCAGATACCGCTCATTGCACTTTACCATGGCGGTTTAGTTCCGTTTGGCATGTTTGAGGCTTAAAGTGCAGTTGCTGGTACTACATCTTGTAGTAGCTCTTTGCTATTTAGTGGCCGTTAGTTGGTTCCTTTCACGCACTGCTTACCACCTTGCTTAGAGTGAATTTCAATAAAATAAGATACAAAAAAAAGGGAAAACGACATACCGTTGTTGATACTGCAAGGATTCGTTCCATTTTGTCTCGATGGACTGTAGATCTATAAAAGGAAAACAACATTGTTCAAATATATATATCAATATGACTGAAATCATCAAATTATTTGATATAAATTAACTCTAGGCCAATTTTATTTATGGCAACTTAGCAACTTCTTGGAGTGGATCACCCTGCCCAAGGCCCTCCACTAGCAGCCACTTATAGACGGGCAAGATTAGAATTGCTGGAAAGATATGATCTTTTCCTGTTTGGCTTAGCCCACCCAAAATATTACACCCTGGGTTGAGTGGTGGGCATAGATTAACGAGCCGGACCTGGCAGAACTCGAACCCGAGATCTTCAACCTGCGATGCCAACATGTTCAACCACTAGGCCATCGTGTACAGAAAATGAAGCAACAAACAAACTCTCATACGGCAACTGAGATTTTGTTCTGTCAAGAACCGGTGACAATCGGATCATTTTAAAAAAAGGTGGTAAAAGGTTTCACCATCGTCCAGGGCAGACACCATTGCTTGCACTTTAGTATAATCCAGTCCTTACAAGATTGTTTTCCCCATTTTTTTCGATGAAATTCACTCAGAACAAGGTCGGAAAAACCATTGCCTAGAAAGAGCCAACTACCGGTCACTCAATAGCAAAGAGCTACTAAAAGATTTACCAGCAACTGCACTCTAAACGGAAAACATCCCAAATAGAACTGAACCGCTATGGTAAAGTGCAGTAGTGAGTGGTATCTGCCCCAGGTGATGGTAAAATCATTTCCCACTTTGAGTTCAGTTACTAGTGGGCAAAACCGAATCATTTGGAATTCGAATCATATTCGAATAGGATCGAATCACTAATTCTTTGTAAATAACAAATATCACATTTTTATTATTATATCTTGTCCCCACCGTGAAAATAAAGAAATTTATAGATTGTAGTGTATTTTTAACTCACACTAAGAGCAACCATTTTCATATTTTAACAACGAAATATAATCAATTTTGGTCAAATTTGACCAAAATCGATTGCATTTCGTCGTTAAAAATGAAAATTCTAGTTCACTTAACAAGTTTTTGTTCCTATGAACGATTCACGAATTAATCGTGTTCCGAATCGATTCAAATCACCGAATCGAATCGTCTAGCACTACTTGGGACTGAATTTCTGTAAAAAAAAAACTGACCTGTATCCCTTTAGGTTGACCTCTGCTTGCTGTACCTGGTGTGTGCCTCTTAATGGATTTCACATCACATTTAGTTATATTACTGCAACTCATAATAGAGCCTTCCTGACCAACTTTGTACCTGGATTACAGGAAGAGAAAATAATAAATTAAATGCAAAATGCAACTCCCCAGGACAGATACCACTCACTGCACTTTACCATGGTGGTTCAGTTCTGTTTAGGACGTTTTCCGTTTAGAGTGCAGTTGCTGGTACTACATCTTTTAGTAGCTCTTTGCTATTGAGTGGCTGTTAGTTGGTTCCTTTCAGGTTAGGCTTCTGGCTGGTTATTAGTGTAAAGTTAAGTGAAAACGAAATTAAGTTTTGATGTGCACTCTGCCATCACATATACTCAACTAACTAACACAGAGATAAACAACACAGCCAATCACATAAGGTAGACAATCAAGTAATCAAAACAATCAAAGGTAAACAACTAAAGCAATAGGTCAACAGCAATTCAATCCTCTTGACAGTTTCACAAGATATCAATAACGAACAATTCAAATTCCCACGTTTATCACAGTATGGTATAAGGTTCACTTTTGGTCCATACTATAAAACAATAAATTTCCACAATATATTTTTTCCGACCGATTATATCAATTTGAACATGGACACTGTCCTACCTTCAAAAATTTTCAAGTATTTTTTGCCATAATTACCACATTGAACGAGAGTTATGCTTCATAAAAGAACAAAAATGGTCAGGGATCTCATCTGGTGACTTTAAACGCCATGCAATATTGCAAAACAGTGAGCAAAGTGTAAAGATAAAACTTTAACTTCAAAAAAACTTAAAAAAAGGGTTTGGGCTTCATCTGAAGACTGTAAACGCCATGCCTAAGCAAAGTGTAAAGATTAAAACGTACTGTTCAACCCAATATATTTTTCCGTTGAATATTGACAAGCTAGTAGGCTTGATGTTTTCGTTTTGTATTAGCTCCACGCGGTTCATTCCGTCCAAGTCAGAGTGGAAAATGGCTTTCTGATTCAAGTCTGACCAATACAGTCGGTCGCTCTGTAGAAAAAATAAATAAAGAAATAGCCCTTTGAGTTTCGTGTCCATATCTGTTCTAGTAAAATTGTGATAAAATTATAATGATTGACCAAAAATTACATCTTTGCACATTAGAATGTATAAATCTTGAATATTTTGCGCTCTTTCTGGCTGAGATTCTACTCTGTTACTATGCTCAACAGCCTCATTTCGATCCTTAAACTCACATTTGGTATCTCTGATGACCTATTGACAGGTCTTTTCATGGCCTCAGTCGACTACGAGCGAATCTATTATTTCACATGTTTTTTTTTATTATATCCACTTCCTAGAGTGTATCATCCTGTCCAAGGCACTGTAACAGCGGCCACTTATATATGGACAGGGTTACAATTACTGGAAAGATATGATTTTTTCCTGTTCGGATCAGCCTACCCACATTATTATACCCTGTGTTGAGTGTTGGGCATGGATAAGCGAACCCGACTCGCACATTCCTCTAAAATATTTGAAGAAACAGAAAAAGGCAGGGACTAAGTTGTCTCATATCGTGCAGTTTGGGTAATGATCGGAAGAGCAGAGATTTCCAACCAACCATTAAATAGAAATACTTCACCAAGAGCATTTGAACCAAAAAAGTGGCCCGACCATTCACACTGGACATCTTGCACCACAAAAGAAAAGATTTTGCATTGGTTAATCATTGATGGTCCAAATGCCTGTGGGTCATACTTATCCATCACATACACAGACAAATATTTTAGAAACTTACCTCGAAATCAATGGTCAATCCAGATGGAAACTTGGTGTGAACGTGAACGATCTGATCAACGTTTGATCCATCTAGATTCATTCGAATAATACCTGGGTGACTGGAAGCCCATTCTAAAAAAGAATCACTCCTTTGGTACAGGCTTTAGAATAGTCTTAACGTATTCCGTTCTTGTCGTAAAAGACGACTAAAAGGAAGCAAAGAAGTGGTGGATGGTTTTACTATTACCCAGGGCAAAAACCACTCACTGCGCTTTACCATGGCGGTTCAGTTTTGTTTGGGATGTTTTTCGTTTAGAGTGCAGTTGCTGGAACTACATCTTTTAGTAGCTCTCTGCTTTTAAGTGGCCGTTAGTTGGTTCCTTCAGGGGCTGCTTGCGAAATGTTTCAGAGTGAATTTACAAAACAAAAAAGAACATAATGCCATATCGCAAAAGACAATAATTGCACAGTTGGTCAGAGATCCCACGTTTTGAGCCCATTGCATGGTTTTTACACAGATGCCTACCACTCAACTACTCAGATGTAACAGGACAAGATCTAGTAGAAGCTCAATGAAATTTCATCTTGAAAAAAAATCATTTCCAACCAGGCACATGTGTAGCACACATAAGAATTAGTAATATTGAGTCTGGTGAAGGTCTATGAATGGAAAAAATGAAAAAAAGCCAAGCCAAAACCTCTACCCCCAATTCAGAACTGGCGGCCCCAGCTGCATTCTCGGCTTTTCTTTTCCTCCCAATAAAAATGAAATCCTATCCCTATCCCAAGTTTCATCTTGAAGAAAACATTTTAAAAAAAGTGTAAATCAAATATTTTACCTGTAACAAATAAAAACCCTTTTGCCGGATGTAACGCAAGATGTGTAGGCTTGCTCTGTCTCTTGTAGACAATTCTAGAGTATTTTCCATCCATTCTGATCATCTAAGAAAGATAATCCAAAACTTACTACCTATTACAAAGCTTATTATGGATTAAAAAAAATACTTAGAAATAAGCAGCAGTGGCAAAATATCTCCGACATTGGGGGGGGGGGATCCCAATTGGCTATGAAAAAAAAAGAAAACCAAAAGTGCGCAAAAAATTAAAAATTTAGCGTCAATTTGTCAAAAACGGCCAAGGTTTTAGCTAAAAAACATACCACTCATATAAACAATCACTAGAAGAAAGTAGAAAGAATAAGGTTTAACCATATGGCCATATTAATAATAATTTATTCCATACGAACCTCGATAGTCTTCATGCATGGGTTTGTCCAATAAACATTCTTTGCCATCCAATCAACTGCCAAACCTCTGATGCAATCCTTCTCATGCAAAAGTCTGTGACATGAAAAACAAGTAAAAAAAATTTGCCAATACAAGGCAAATTATTTCCAACTGTTTTAGTTATTTTGAAATAAATTCATTAAATACATTGAATCAATCATGAATATTTGGTCAAGCATGGTTGAACCACCAATGAAATTTAGGAAGTGGTAGATGGATAGAACATCACCGAGGGCAAATACCACTATCTGCACTTTACTAGATCAGTTCAGTTCCATTTTTTTTCATTGAAATTCACACTGAGCAAGGCTATGAGCAGCGTCCAGAAGGAACCCATAACCGGCGACTTAATAGCAAAGATCTGCTAAAAGATGTAGTACCAGCAACTGCACTCTAAACGAAAAACATCCCAAACCAAACTGAACCGCCATAGTAAAGTGCAGTGAATGGTATCTGTCCTGGGTGATGGTAAAACCACCTTCAACTTCTCTGCTTCCTTTTAGATGCCTCTTACGAGACACAGGAAACATGTTAGGACTATTCTAAAGCCCGTACCTACAAGGCATAAAAATTTGAGTTGCTTTGTGTCTTAAGTGTAGTGCTTGTAGGACATTTTCATAGTAGCTCTTTGCTAATGTTTTCCTACCAAAATAACCAAGGAAAACTCAAACGAGCAAGAATTTGAGTTGAAAAAAATTAGTTTTTATTTCTCATACCCTCCCCTGTACTACCAATCCATTGTGGATGGCCATCAGAGTAAAAGGCGACGGAAAGGAAGCAAAGCGGTAGATGGTTTTACCATCTCCCAGGGGAGAGACCACTCACTGCACTTTACCATGGCGGTTCATTTCTATTTGGGATGTTTTGGAGTGCAGTTGCTGATACTACATCCTCTAGTAGTTCTCTGCTATGAAGTGGCCGTTGGCACTGCTTCCGACCTTGCTCAGAGTGAATTTCAAAAAAAAAAAAATTGGTATTTTGCCAACGGAATAAAAACATATGAACATGATTGCTAAACACTTACCCAACTGGAATATATTTTGAATTGGATGGAGTTTTGACAGAATATAGGATACTTTGTGACGACATATCGCGATTTGCTTTATAAATCTTGTTTTTAGACGTGTCCACCCAAAAGATTGCGTTGTCAGCTAAACAGAACAAAATAATTAGTTTTTACTATTTTGTAATCAAAATTTAGTATGAGCGAATTTGAAAGCATCGTCTGAAATGTAGTTGTTAAAGAGTATTTAGTCGTTTTACTATTTACCACGGGACACAGCAGCGGATCCAGGGGTGGGTCACATGTCCTTTCAAAACTTTTTGAAAATTAGGAGTGTAAAGAAACGCAATAAAACGAGGAAAAAACGCTAATTTTGGATGAGTATTTATGTTAAATTACAAAAAATAGCAAAATTCATTTAAAGTCATTCTTCTATTTATCCAGAGACACTTGGAAGCAACAAATCTTTTTATTTTATATGTGATATGTACAATATATACAGATTACCTACTATTTTTTGGAATAGGAGACAATGAGACATGTTAATTTAAATAAACCATATAGTCATATTTAAGAGGCCATATTGCTTTATTGATTTCTGACATCTTGAAATATCACTTTTAGTAAATTGTAACTTCGTAAAAAAGAGAACGAAGCATATTATAAGCTGGCAGAATACCAGCTACTCTGCTACTTAAGACACCCGAAAAAAAGGGGTTCCATTCGAAAAAAATTGCAATAGTGCAATATTTTGAGATAAATATGTGGCTGGAAGATATAACTGCCACCTTTGGAGTATGTGGAAGTAATCAAACCGTAGAAAAAAAAGTTCAAAATCCTCAATACTGCTATGAAATAGCAGTGTTGATGATTTTGAAGCTTTTTGGACAGCCGAAAAAAATTTCGGAAACCCGAAGAAAACCAATATCCTTCCACCCTGTTATACTCCATACCTGCATAGAAATCCACAGAGAAAACATCGACCAACTCGATGACCGGGATCATGGCCATCGTTGACATGTCATTGATATCGTAACCATATATAGTCGAGCTGGTGTAATAGAGCATGAAGTCCTGCATGCCTGAGGAAAATGAGGTTGAATCAATGAAATTGCTAGATTAGCTCAATCGGTAAAGCGTTGGGAATGCGCTTCGAGCTACACATCTATGATGTACTGGGTTGAAACCCTATTGAGGTAAGATTATATGCAAGAGATCTGCTGAACGCTTCGCCAGTGCACAGTGGTTCACATAAGCGCCGCTTACAGCTTCTGCCACGAACCAGGTCCATGCACAGGAAAAGTGAGTAAAACGTCAAGCAAAACCTTCTGCATGAGAGGTCGTGGTTCGCCATATGGTTAAGCTGTATTCTCGGCTTTCCTCTCCCTAAGGACAAAAATAAAGTTGAATTAATGAAAGTTGACCACTCAATCAAAAATTAGGGCGCTTGTCTGAGCGATATTTTACATAAATAAATTTAATTTTCCCAATTATTTTGAACTGAATTTTAACTGAACTGAATCTAACATCATAATATTTCAAAAAGAAATTTCCACTTGCTCAATTTTTCATAATCATTCTGAACTCGTTCAATTTACTGTAGGATTATGACGAGGTTTTTTTTCAAACCGAATCTCAAATCATAATATTTCATAAAGAATTCTTTTGAATTCATGAAAATTCTCTTTTCAAAAAGATATCACACCCAATCACAGAAAGGAGTATTCGAATCATCCGTGTATCCAAATCGAAATGAATATTAATTTTGAAAGTTGCAACCCTTATATAGAGTGTTTATCATAACTAAATTTTTACTCTTTTCTCATAGTAACTTATTTTGATTGAGCGTATCATCCCGAGCAAGGCCCTGTACCTGCTGCCACTTATAGGCAGGCAAACAGGGTTGTTGGTGTTTTTTCATATCACAAATGTGGAGGAGCAACAAAAATCTGTGCAAGGTACAAAACCAACTTTTTAAAAACCAAAACCGACAACTCGATCATAATAGTAACAGTCGCACAGCTTACCATTGCATTTCTTTCCATCCGGTTGATATCCAGTGGTGCATTTACAACTAACCTTTCCTTGGTATAAGGGCAAGCATAGATGAGCACAACCCCCATTGTTCGTAGAGCAACTAAAATTGAACATAAATAAAGAGTGAGATATATCTCTGTGGTTTGGGGGCAGGTGGCCTTAAGTCTCAGTTACTCTGGTATTTAGACACCCAAAGAAAATCACAGAAGAGAAGGTTTAAAAGCATTTTGTGAGGCGCGATGACCTAGTGGTTAAACATGTTGGCATCGCAGGTTGAAGATCTCGGGTTCGAGCCCCGGCGAGTCCAGCTCGCTTACCCATGCCCACCACTCAACCCAGGGTGTAAAAACTTGGGTAGGCTAAGCCGAACGGGAAAAGATGATATTTTTCCAGCAATTGTAACCCTATCCGTCTATAAGTGGCCGCTGTTACAGGGCCTTGGACAGGGTGATCCACTCTGGCAGCAAAAACTGCCATTGCATAGCGGTGTTGATGGTTTTGTAGCCTTTTGAATAAACCAAAGAAGATAACATCAATCTCACTAACTCAGTCAATGATAATATCAATCTCACTAACACAAAGTATCCAGTATCAATATCAGAGTCTTTAGTTAGTGATATAAACCAAAGCCCCAGTGAAAAATTTTGTTCGCGTTCCGAAATTAGAAAACCTTTACGTTATGGATGCCCAGCAATTTCAATACTCTTTCAGAGAAAACCTCTTTTATGGTTTTCTCTGCAAGATGGGTCTTTCTGGATTAATTGAAAAGCACCCTAATTATGTTTAATCAGTATTTCCCAAAATCGGACTGTGAGATCGTGTAAGTACTCGCACTCGCATACATATTTTTTTATAGGAGTTCGCTCGAACCAATGCAGTGAGGGGTGTCTGCCCTGGGCAATGATAAAACCATGTACAATTTTCATTTCAGTGGCCCTATTAACACACAAGAATTATGTTAAGCTATTCAAGACCTAAAGAAGCAGCTAGATGCCATCAAATCAACGACCACGCAAATTGCAAAGACCTACAAGATGTAGAATAACAGCAAACTGCACTTTAAAACACTCCATACAGAACTGAACCACCCTGGTAAAGTGTAGTGAGGGGTGCTGCCCTGGGTGATGATAAAACCAAGAACAATTTTCATTTTAGTGGCCCCTACAACAAGCATGAATGTTGTAGCATGAATGTTGTAAACTATTCAAGACCGAAAGAAGCAGCTGGATGCCATCGAATAAACGACCATGCAAATGGCAAACACCCACAAGATGTAGAATACCAGCAACTGCTCTTTAAACGTTCCATATAGAAACTGAGCCACCCTGATAAAGTGCAGTGAGAGGTGTCTGTCCTGGGCAATGATACAACCAAATACAATTTTAATTTTAGTGGCCCTTAGAGCAAACATGAATGTGTTAAGCTATTCAAGACCTAAAGAAGAAGCCAGATGCCATCAAGTCAACAACCACGATGACAAAGACCTACAAGACGTAGAATACCAGCAACAGCACTTCAAAACATTTCATACAGAACTGAACCACCCTGGTAAAGTGCAGTGAATGGTGTATGCCATGGGCAATAAAAAACCAAGTACAATTTTCATTTTAGAGGCCCTTACAACATGCATGAATTATGTCAAACTATTCCAAAGCCTGTATCTACTATATACGAATAATTTAGTACAGCCAAATGAATGAAAATGTCTTACAACCTACCCAGTTTCATGGAATGTCATCTCAGCATCGTAGAATATCAAATCTGAAATCTCTGATGGAAGGGTTGTTCTCTTGGTGAATGATCCAGGATTGGAGGTGTGTGAGGTATATAACGTGTATGGATCATCTTCTTCAGTAGCACCACCTGCGAAAAAAAATTTGGTGAGAAGAATGTCGCCCCAAATAATCAATTTGGAGACAAATTCAATCTTTTGTGAACAATGTGGTCGTCTTGGTGGCACAGAGCAGCATTCTCCAACGTTATTACAATAATTGTCTTAAGATTCTAATTGAAAATTAAGTCTGATAACCGTTGATTTCTAATTACTGAATAATTAGGGATTTATGGATTTAGGGATTGAAGTTGATTTAAGGATTAAGGAGTTAGCCCTGCTCGGTGGCTCAGTCGATTAACCACGATCGCATTGTCTGGAAGGCCGATGGTTCGATGCTTGACCGTTTCACTACCGAGCGTGCCCTTCAGCAAGGCACTTCGAGGGTAGCTGTAACATAGAACAGATACACAGTCACTACAAAGGTCCGTGCCTAACGGTTGTTGGGTATATGACCCCTGGTAGATTCACGAACAGGCCATAGCAAATAATTCGAAAAAAAAAGAATAATTTCGGATTTCCCAAATAACGAATGGAAAATTTTTAGCATTAAAAATATTTTTGAAAATTGCCATATGAACTAAAGGTTGGGACAGACACGATAAAGATTGAATTCAAAATAAGTTCAAAATTCTAAAAACGTTAATTTATGCGAAAAAATTTAAAATTGGTCCACCAACAGCCCATAATTGGCATAAATCTCATTAACATTTTTTTTTTAATTTGTTTGACTTTGGTGTTTTTTAATTTTGGAAAACATGCAATTACTGCAAATCACTAGTAAATTTACCGTACTTTTGTTACAGTGAATAGAAGGGACTTGTGGCTACGCTAACCACCGTGCGGCGCCGAGGCATTGTTGAAAAAGGGAAAACCACACAACACAAGATGCCTAAAACCTATTCAAGAATGAGTGAAAACGTTACACGAAACACGACAACACGAAACAGTCCAAAATTTGACGAATCATAAACTGTTCCGACTTTCGGAAAAACATAATCGTAACACCTTGGCACATACCCGCGACTATATAGATCACATCGTCATGAACTTCCAAAGCCCTTATTATTGATATCGAAGATGAAATATCAATAGTCTCAGAACTCGCTTCGTCCCATTCCACATCAGATGTGTTCAGTTTCTTGAGGATTCCGTCCTGAAATAGGTGGAATTATTGATCTATTGATATCGGGCGATTTTTTTATATTGAACCCAGTACCAAAAGCCACTCAGAGACATACAGGGTTGTTGGAAAGATGTGATCTTTCCGTTTCAGTTGAGCTTAACTGATAACTGATAATAAATTTTATCTCTGTGGGTGCGGGCGTTAGAACAGTCCAGACATATTGCGTGCATGTCGTAAGAGGTAACTAAAAGGAAACAAAAAAGTGGTAGATGGTTTTACCATCACCCAGAGCGGACACTACATCAATATGGTCGTTTACTTCTCTTTAAGATGTTTTCCACTTAGAATGCAGTTGCTGGTACTTTATCTTGCAGTAGGTCCATGCTACAAAGTGGTCGTTAGTTTCAAGTGTCTTCTTGATGACCTACCTTGGCTCACAAAAAACCCTTTTATATAGACTCACGAAGCAAGACATTGTCAACTGCTAATCTAAATCTTACTTTTTACTAAAACCTTAAGTGGCCGTTAGTTGGTTCCTTTTAGGCACTGCTTCCAGCTTTGCTCAGAGTGAATTTCATGGGTCTTCTTGATGACCTACCTTGGCTTACAAAAAACCCTATTATATAGACTCACTGAGCAAAACATTGTCAACTGCTAATCCAAATCTTACTTTTTACTAAAACCTTAAGTGGCCGTTAGTTGGTTCCTTTTAGGCACTGCTTCCAGCTTTGCTCAGAGTGAATTTCATGTGTCTTCTTGATGACCTACTTTGGCTTACAAAAAACCCTTTTATATAGACTCACGAAGCAAGACATTGTCAACTACTAATCTAAATCTTACATTTTACTAAAGTGGCCGTTATTTGGTTCCTTTTAGGCACTGCTTCCGGCCTTACTCAGAGAGAATAGCAAAAAAAGAGGTAAAAAAGCATGCGTTGATCACTTAAGTGCGATGCACACATGTGGGCTACGACAGCTTGCGAAGGGTGTCGCCCATTCCCAATACACACATCCCCGATTTTTGCTGTCCAATGCGATTGACATGGCTGCTGCTATGGTATACAATTTCAACTTTGTCGTAGAGCCTTTCGACTGACTGACCTTTTCTTGCAGATTTTGCAATTGTATTGACTTGTTAGTAAGGTTTTCAAAGAGTAGATGTAATATTCAATATCTCCGGGGCTGGGGAGATAATTCTGCACCGTATTACTTAGTAATAGCACATGTTACTGGTACAAAGTAGGCTACCGGTACTAGTAAGCGTTTGCTTGTAGAATCATTGAAAATATTCACGTTTTAATGGATTTAGGTTGTAGTTTGTTAAAATATTCATATGCAGCTATATATATCAACTGCAGAAATAAAACAATTTGTAGCCTTCGGCCATCATATCTGGGACGTGTGTATCAAAATCGCATGCAGCCACCATCGGCCTTAAAATGGCAGATCGGGAATTCCCCGATCGTT
Organism: Styela plicata; assembly: GCA_963675895.2. Lineage (NCBI taxonomy): Eukaryota > Metazoa > Chordata > Ascidiacea > Stolidobranchia > Styelidae > Styela > Styela plicata. The sequence continues at coordinate 460,437 of OZ023149.1, forward strand.
GTCGTTTTAACGGTTATGTGGACAGCGCCCTTTAATTACACATCAACCAACCTGCACAAAATACAGTACATCTCTGTATGTCCCATCACCATCCGTTGAGTCATGTTTATCAAATCGGACGTGTTGTACGTTTTCACCGGTGTAGATCTATGAAAAAGGAAGCAAGATGAGGGTTAAATAAGTTGAATTTAATGACTCTGTGAACACCAGTTAGTTTGTCTGCAAACATTTAGTGACAACCCGTAGTATCAAAACAAACAGTGGGGTTTGTAACTTAGTTTGGTATGAGGGGGAGGGGAAAAATGCACATCACAATATGGTTCAGACAATGCAGAAAACTAAAGTCATTCCTGCTGAATGCACTTCAAACGAGATTGAAGAAGCATAAAATTTTATGCGACTTATTAAAAGATTTCTAAAACACTTTTTTGGGCATAATTAGACCTTGTGAAGCAAAATAAAGTGCGGTATGAAATTCGGTGCGTATGCGTTTATGCAGTGAAACAAATAGTTGAAAATTGATTAAATTTTCAACCCAATCCCATGATATTTAGCGAAGCGGATATGAATATTCCTTACCAAAGACAAAGCAACCTTGAAACATGACTTAAGAAATGGTATAAAAAGGAAACACAGTAAATATTCCACTAGAAAAAATGAGTGCTGCCAATATAGTAATGATAGAGCATGTATGAAAACACAGTGGACAGAGCATAGAGTCAGCTTTACCTGCTGTGAGGACAACAGAGACAAAGCTGTCACAATAAAACATGCATCTCTGACAAAAAAGATTTCGATCTGTGCTTAATATTGTTATCTTATTAATAAAACATTATCTTTTTTGCAGATACTTGTGACCCCAAATCACAAAAAGGTTCACATTCAGATAGAATCAAGGAGTTTGTAGGTCTTTGCAAGATATCAGTGACTTGCTATTACGGTGGTTTTTGTTTAGTTGTCAAATATTCAGAAAAAATGATTCAATTTTGTAATGTTCGAAAATTTATAAAATGCTTTTTCCATTTTTGGGAACAGAGAGCTATTTTTAAACATCCTATCATTAAATATGAAAAAATAGAGCCACGAATGAAAGGTTTGTTCATAAACCTTCGAAAAGAGAAAAATCTGCTGGCCGTATTTTGGCAACATTTTTTGACCAAAACTGATAAATTTATAGAGCAAATCATGTTGACATGGCTAAAAAAAATAGGTTCGATAAAGACCAGAAAAATTAGCATTTTTCCACTAAATTTGGGTGGGATTATAACACGAATACGCATGAGGGTAAGAAGATATTTAGGAATAGATTTTATGGACCAAATGCGAGCGATTGAGTATGCCCTGTAGGTACGAGCTTTAGAATAGTCCTAATGTATTTTCTGCGTGTTGTAAGAGGTGACTAAAAGGAAGCAAAGAAGTGGTAGATGGTTTTACCATTGCCCAGGGCAAAAACCACTCACTGCACTTTACCATGACGGTTCTGTGCCGTACGGGATGCTTTCCGTTTAGAGTGCAGTAGCTGGTACTACATCTTTTAGTAGCTCTTTGTTATTAAGTGGCCGTTGATTGGTTTCCTTTGGGAGCTGCTTCCGGCCTTGCTCAGAGTGAATTTCAATAAAAAAAATCCAGTATCAGTTCAAGCATTCAATAGGTCGCAGTGAAGAATTCTTAAATATATGGATATTTCTGGTAGTACCGGATGATCAAAATCTTTTTTTTCTTTCGGATGTAAGGGGACATATCACAAATAAGATTTTCTTTGGATTGACAAATTGACTTTAACCTGTGAACACAGAGGCCTCACGCATATTGCAGGGACATTTAAATCTTTTAATAAAAGGTTTATCTTGAAATAATGTGGATGGAGCAATCTATTTCGAACATCTGAGTAGCAGAGTAGCTGGCATTTGCACCGACGTTATAAACTCTAGCCTATACTAGATGACAAAAATATCTGGTATAATTCTCTTTATAAAGAAGCCATATTTTTAATTAGGCCCCAATCTACAGATATAACCAATCGGAGAGCTTTCAATTGATTTTAACTCTAGGTTCAATTTTTATTTCCATATTGAGATTCACTCTAAGCAAAGTTGGGAGGCTTAATCAACAAAACATATTTTTCCATCAGAGATTTTCAGAAAGTTCAAGGATTTCTTCTTCTTCAAAAAAAAAAAAAATGTATTCAAAGATATTTCAAAATTGTTCAGCTCTGCCTGTCTATGATCAGGATCAATATATCACAAAACTAGAAACTAACTACATCTTTTAGTAGCTCTTTGTTATTAAGTGGCCCTTGGTTGGTTCCCTTTGGGAGCTGCTTCCGGCCTTGCTTAGAGTGAATTTCAATAAAAAAAATCCAGTATCAGTTCAAGCATTCAATAGGTCGCAGTGAAGAATTCTTAAATATATGGATATTTCTGGTAGTACCGGATGATCAAAATCTTTTTTTTCTTTCGGATGTAAGGGGACATATCACAAATAAGATTTTCTTTGGATTGACAAATTGACTTTAACCTGTGAACACAGAGGCCTCACGCATATTGCAGGGACATTTAAATCTTTTAATAAAAGGTTTATCTTGAAATAATGTAGATGGAGCAATCTATTTCGAACATCTGAGTAGCAGAGTAGCTGGAATTTGCACCGACGTTATAAACTCTAGCCTATACTAGATGGCAAAAATATCTAGTATAATTCTCTTTATAAAGAAGCCATATTTTTAATTATGCCCCAATCTACAGATATGACCAATCGGAGAGCTTTCAATTGATTTTAACTCTAGATTCAAGTTTTATTTCCATATTGGGATCTGCTCTAAGCAAAGTTAGTAGGTTTAATAAACAAATCTTATTTTTCCATCAGAGATTTTCAGACAGTTCAAGGATTTCTTCTTCTTCAAAAAAACAAAAGTATTCCAAATATTGTCCATCTCGGCCTATGATCAGGATGAATATATTATAAAACTAGAAACTAATTACATCTTTTAGTAGCTCTTTGCTATCGTGTGGCTGTGTGTTGGTTCCCTTTGGGAGCTACTTCCGGCCTTGCTCAGAGTGAATTTCAATAAAAAAATATAAAAAAAAGTTCTAAATATAAACCAAACAAAACGTGATATTACAAGGGCTGGAATCCAGTCCTCTGTATAAAACGAATGGCACCACAAGACAATAATAAAACAGAGCCTGTAGGACGCAAACAAGTGAACATGGCTTCTTCCCCCGATTCAAAACCAGCATGTGACAAAAGTGATGAGCGTATATTGCCATGATGAACTATATGCAAAGCAGTTTTTGACAGAGCTATGCCAGTTCTACTTTACCTATTTCCTATCGCTCTAGAAAGTCTTAAATTATCGAAATTGGTCAATTACCAGTCCCAAGGCTTATTTTGAGAAGCATAAAAATGTTATAGTCAATAAAGTAAAATTACTTTAGCAAATATTTTTTAAAATAATTCTGAACAATTTCGCTGAACACTAGCTATGCCTATGAAAGTCAAAAAATTCAAATGCATCAACATGCCATATGATAATACAACCAAACGATCATAACAGTACATCGCTCTTCAACCGAGGTTTTGTAGGGTCTTGATTTAATGAAACGACTGAATTAAAATGATTAAAGTGCAAATTTTATGCATATGTGAATCGTCTTGTCTTATGCACTCCAACGAAGCATTCATTAGAAAGACGGGCTGATGACTGATTCCGCCCAACAAGTATATTATGTTGGGAAATCGAAATATTAGATTTGATTCAAGATTTTCAAATTCATTTTTTTTCCTACCAAATAACACCAAAAAAGTATATTTTCAATGATAGAACGAGTCCACAAAATTCAGAACAGAGACCTCAGAGGTCTGCGTAAAAAACGGTTGAAGAGTGATGTAGTTGTCAATATTTAGTCACAAACAAACATCTCGCAGTGTAGTTAGTCGTTCTTTTGCCTCGTCTAGGGGTGTCCTTGACCCAATTATTAGTTAATAAGTATTCTTGTTATAATGTATTTTCGCTTTTCAAGAAACCCAAAGTTGTTGGTTTTTTAGAAAATTGAGAATTTAAAAAAAGATATTTTGATATTTCGTATATTGTGAATCAACCTGATCTGATAATAATAAAAAATAATAATTTAAATTAAATTACTGCGTTGAAAATTTATACTCTGGATTGGGTGGAAGTTGGGTGGAACACAGCAAAATTAAGATATAGCGAAATAACAGTTTTTTTTCTATGTGAAATTTAATTTTATCAAGCATGAGCCACAGATGGGCCGTGACTCACCTACTGGATATATCAGTGTTTATTACATCACAAAAAATGTTTGCCAGAATTTTTACTAGGTCACATAATAAGTGAATATTGATGCAATAAAACAGTGATCCCAAAACACAATTTTCTATACAAAAAATGTTCAAACTAAGTTCTTCTGACACCCTAGCATCACCCATGCATTTTGAAATCCTCCCGTGCCGTGCCGATCCTGAAAAACACAAAAAATTGGTTTCGAAATATACTTTTTTGAATCCCACTTGCAACAGTTCAGAACCGTCCATATATAGCATGTAGATTCCATCGTCATCTGCGTAGAATAATAACGAACGCTTGAAATCCGCTGTCAAACTTCGAGGTCTGTTGAGATTCGCTTGGGTGTCTGACGGTACGATTCTGTGTGTTAATCTGCAATAACAAAATATTTCTGTTTTCCCATTTAAAAAAGTTACATGGTTTTCAGAAGTGCCCAGTTAGCTAAAACGGTAAAGCGTTGGGGAGACACTTGCTAGGAATGGGCGCGATGACCTGGTGGTCAAACATGTTGGCATCGCAGGTTGATTATCTTGGGTTCGAGTCCCGGCAAGTCCGGCTCCCTTATCCATGCCCACCACTCAACCCAGAGTGTAAATACTTGGGTAGGCTAACCCGAACGGGAAATGATCATATCATTCCAGTAATTGTAACCCTGTCCGTCTATAAGTGGTCACCATTACAGGATCTTGGACGGGGTGATCCACTCAAAGAAGTGGCTATAAATAATAAAAAAACTCTGATCATCCTGATGACGGCTTGAATCCCATGAGGGATGAGGACTATATGAAAAAGGTCTGTTGCATGCCTCGTCGACACATGTGAGCGCTGATCAAAGGTTACTCCACAAACTAGTTCTATGCACAGGAAAAATAAGATAAGCTAAAAACCTCCCCCCCCCCCCCTTCTTATCCCATCCCGGCGACCAATAATATGACAAAGAGCGAGCATGAGGGCTAGCTAGCGACTGTACCAGCTCTTAATCAATTCCTATGCGTCATAAGAAGAGTCCAGTTTGAAGCAAAGAGAATATGGTTTTGTCACCGACAGGGACAATAGCGCTAATTGCACTCTACCTTAACTGTGGTTTATATAAATTTCCCAGCCTATAGTACATTTGCTAGTACTATGTATGTAGTCAATTCCTTTCCCCAACGGGAAATTTTATTTTATCAAGCATTGGTCACTGATGGATTGCGTCGACTGACGTAATCCATCTATGGCTCACTTTGCACTTTGCAAATCTTTTTCTTTGGGTCAGGTATTGCTTGTCGCCTTCTTCAGAATGAATTTTAATAAAACAAAAAGCTTTGCAGTAGTTTAGTCAGCATATCACAATCTATCCATTACACATGCTCAATAAAATAGTTTTTATATATATATATAGAGAGAGAGAGAGAGGGAGGGAAGGAGAGAGAGAGAGAGAGAGGGAACGAGAGAGAGAGATTTATTAGCAATTCGTCGATCAGAAAAATCGATATAAATATTATGAATGATCACACTTAAATTGGTACTAACTTTCCATCCAGTCTGGCAACACTGATATGAGCGTTGACTGTTTTATTTTTCTTCCGAACATTCGTGTACGACGTCCAGTATATCGTGTCCGATGTCGGGCTGACAAGCAGACCGTGAGGGTTATCAACATCTTAAAATAAAATAATTTGAGTTGAGTTTTTTAGTCCATGGGTTGACGCATATAAAATTGGGAAATGTTCGAGTGTGCTGAAGATGCAATAGACTGTAAAAATGTCACAAGCGTTGCATTACTTGGTTTGGTCGAGTATTCATGAAAAAATAGGGTAGCACGGCCCTACCATTTAAAAACTACAATTTTTTGTATTTGTTATCTAGCATGCAAACATGAAAAATGATGAAATGACGTACAGCAAAGTGATGTCACAAACACTCCGAAAAGGATTGCACTATAGAAAAGATTTAATGGTTAATATCTTGTTGGACACACAATTAATTGTTTGTGACGTCACAACCCTGGGGCTCGACGGCGAGAATCAGCGAAGTGCAGCTTCGACCGAAACCTGAAAACACCTTTAAACTCGGTCCAGTAACTGGGCTCGAATCTTTACTGTCGAATCTGTATTAAACCGTTACAACTTTTGGTTACTATTACAAGCCCTAATTTAGTCAAGGTCGAACAAAGAGCCCGGATAATATGATAATGAGAGCTGAAAATATAGCACTGCTAACTACATCCGAGATTGAACAAAACCACTATCATAGCAGTGAGTGGTATCTACCCTGGGATAAAGAAAACCCGTTGATGATTTTTTTTCCTACTTCACGTCACTTTTTACAACAAGCAGAAACGCAACAAGTAAATTCCAAACTTCCAACCTACCGGCAAAGAATCCTGATTTTGCTACCTTACCTGTAGTAATAACACTCTGCAGGCCACTTCCATTAACAAAAGCACTTCTTATCGATCCTCGTTCGGTATCTGCCCAATATATACGGTCTTCTGCACTGTTGAACGCCAGTACAGTAGAATTTGAGAGGTAGGGTGTCGTTAGCGCCACCGTAGCGCTGTAATTCAGATTCTCTTCATGCAGGCCACGGATCTGAAAAAAAAGTTTAATATTTATAGAAGCTGAGGCCATTTTGTGGGCACGATGGCCTAGTGGTTAAACATGTTGACATCGCAGGTTGAAGATCTCGGGTTCGAGTCCCGGCGAGTCCGACTCGCTCATCCATGTCCACCACTCAACCCAGGGTGTAATAACTTGGGTAAGCTAAGCCGAACACGAAAAGATAATATCTTTCCAGCAATTGTAACCCTGTCCGTCTTGGGCAGGGTGATCCACCACAGAAGTGGCTATAAATAAAAAATTAGACAACTGGAAGCTACTGAGATACCTTTTACGATACACATAACTAAATCAGGGTAATTTTAAAACTCGTTCCAAATCCAGTCGGAAAAATTTTGTTCAGATAATGTTAAGTATGAGTCACTGATGGATAGGATAAGATTTATTTTTATCCTGCCGGAGAGGAAAGCTGAGAATACAGTTTAATTGTATGGCATGACCCCGACCTTTTTTCAGACACCAGTTTCGAATTGGGTGAAGATTTTGTCGTATCAATTATCACATTAACCCTGTGTGTGTACAAGGGTTGGTGGAGGAAGCTGTAAGCGGTGCTTACGTGAACCCCCGTGCACCGGCGAAGCTACCAGCAAACCTCTCACATATATGTATCCCTCATGGAATTTGAACCTTCATGAGGATGATCAGAGATGTGTAGCTTGACGCGTCCCCAACGTTTCATCGATCGAGTTAACCGACCACCCCATGGATTGCGCAGGAGTGACACAGGGCATGAAATTTTTGATTAGGATAGGACAGTTTAAAAAAAATAGAAGAAGACAATTAGTATAATGTCTCTACCACCCACCACACTTTGTTGCTTCTTTTTAGTCACCATATACGACACATATGTAAACACATCGGGGCAATTCTAAAACTAGCTCTCACAGAGTGGTTTGAAATATTTCTACAAGCTTAACAGGACAAAGCATCAGAAAAAGTGACTCACCTCTCCTGGAGCAACGTAGTAAAGCATCTTGGTTGATTTTCTGCAACTGAATCCGTCGTCAGCAAGTACGGATCCATAAGGACATTTACAAACATAATTTCTTCCAGGATGCAAGTCTTGTCTATAGGATATCAAACATATGCTCTCACATTTGTTGTTCTCGCATGCGTTAATTGCATCTGGAAAATATAAAGGATAAGAATGATATCCTCTTACAAATAGCCAAGTTGTCTAAGGTGCAGGCTTTAGAATAGTCCTAACGTATTTCCTGCATTCCTGCGACTAAAAGGAAGCAAAGAAGCGGTAGATGGTTTCACCATCGCCCAGGGCAGATACCACTCACAGCACTTTTCCATGGTGGTTTAATTCCGTTTGGAATGTTTTTCCCTTAGAGTGCAGTTGCTGGTACTACATCCCAAACGGAACCATCATGGTAAAGTACAGCGGGTGCTACCTGCCCTGGGCGATGGTAAGACTTGATCCATGAACATCTATCGCATATATTTCATATCTATTCATGCATATTTGAAAAAATTCATGAAAAAAGTTCACCAGTTCAAATTTTTCTGTAAGTTTTTTTGAGTAGAATCAGATTCGGATGGATAGACTAAGAGGAAACGAAGGAGAGGTACAGAGCTGATACCACTTACTGCACTTTATTATGATGGTTCAACTGCCCTCAGGATGTATCTGAGTTCAGTTGCTGGTATTATGCATGTCTTTGCCGTTGAAGTGGTTAAAGCCTGCTTCTGGGTGTGCTTTAGCCAAATTTAAAATAAAAAAAAACTATGAAAAAAACTTTTAACTAAAAAAAACTAACATTCCGTTAACATGTATTTTGTATTTACGTACCTGGTTGTCTACTCTCATGATAGACTTTGATATCGAAAGGTTGCACGACAGATAACTCAACAACAGTGACATTTTCACCAGTCCATTTGTTGGCCGACACAATCATTGTCGTCCTCCAGTCAGTCCAGAAAATATGGTGCCCGTATATCGTAACTGAGAACGGGTGGCTCAACCATTGTTGGTTTTTCAATATAATGTAGACGTCAGTACCGTCATATTTCATTGATCGTAGTATGTCTGACCTAGAAATGAAGATTAGAGAAAAAATGCTAAATAATGACAGATTTTTTATCCTTGAATTTTTATCATTGATTTTTACTCTTGAACTATGTAAATATCAATGTACGTTTATTTTTCTCGAAATGACGATAACAGGAAAAAACGATTAAAAAGGTATAATTGAGACAGGCTAGACCCGGTTGACCCAAAACACTGACCAGCGACATATACCCCCTAGCAATTACAAACGATTTAATGCAAATATGCCATATACGCATGCAACATTGGGGTGCACGATTAGCTCAGTCAGTATAGCGTTGAGAGATCGCTTCGAGCTACGCATCTCTGATCGTCATGACGCAGGTTCGAGTCCCGTGATGGATGATGATTATATGCGAGAGGTCTGCTGGACGCCTCGCCGGTACACATCGGTTCACGCAAGCACCGCTTACGGCTTCCTACACCAACCAGTCCATGCACAGGAACTATGAGAAATACGATGATAAAAAATAAAAAAAAACTTAAACCAATTCGGAACTATTATCTGCATGAGAGGTCGTGGTCCACCACATGGATAAGCTGTATTCTCGGCTTCCCTCGCAAGATTAAAATGATATCCTATCTGTGAACTTTCGTAGTCTGGACATTGTGAATGTTTTGGTTTTATTTGGAATGTCTAGCTTACCTTGTGATCATTACTATCTGCTATTGTTGTCAAAACCAATCATTTGTTATTGTTTACATTCTGTAATTACTTAATTACTTTGGTGTCTGCCCAACTGTATCATACTGTTGAGGCTCATTGTTGTTTGACCTAGCATAGAGTGAGGAGCTCTAGTGTGTTTGCCTTGAGGGCAACTTAACTTTTCACTATCCTATCCTAACATATACATGATCCACTGCGTTGACCAGTTTATGTTAAATTTCATTGCTATAAATGTAGATAAATAAATAGAGTATTTGCAGTTTGCTGTGTCTAGCTTAGTTGTAGGAAGTAAACAACAACCAATCAATGGCTGACAGCCACTGCAAAATGAATCTTCTTTCTACTAATTGTTAAGCCAAAACCTTCACACCGGTTTGGAACTTGTATCTGCATGAGAGGTCGTGGTTCGCCATATAGTTAAGCTGTATTCTCGGACACCAAGAAAAAATGGATTACAGGATGAATTATGTGTAGCTCCCTACACTTTAGTGGCTTCAGGAGAATTTTCAAGTATGATTTGTGTCCAGTGGCCTCGCTCTGCGCGAATTTTAATAAAAAAAAATCAGAGTTGTATCAGAATCGCAAAATAGGGTATATAAACTCGCCCTGAGCGAATTTTAATAATAATGAAAAAAATACTCACTTGGCATCGGCCCAGAAAACCCTGTTAGACAAATAATCAACAGTTAGGCCATTTGGCCACCCATCTTCTCTAGACTTGGCCACCCATAAAACCGTTCGATTTTCCCCAGCCATGGTGCTACGTTCTACTCTTGCTTTGGTTTCCTCCCAGTCTGTCCAGAACAGTAGACTATAAAAAAGAAACAAAAAATATATTTATTAGCACTATTATTTCGCAACACTCAAACCAGGGGGCATAATCTTTTTTCTTCGAATGTCTGAGATGTTCATGTAATTTTCTTCGGGTGATCAAAAGCTTCAAAACCATCAACACTGCTATTTCATAGCAATGTTGCTGATTTTGAACCTTTTTCCACAGTTTTGTTGTTACCAGACACCAAATGGATGCTTTCATCTTTTAGCCTAAGACATTACGAAGATTTTAAAAACACATCTTTTTTAAAAAAATACCATGATTTATTATGCCAAATTTTATGTCATAAATTTGTCATAATTCAAAATTTTCTAAAAAGCTTCAAAAGTCTTGTTTCACACTATAAAAATTTATTTCTGTAACGTTCAGTCCGGTCAGACTTTGGTCAGGCTAAACGCTACAGAAATCATATGTCAAGAAGAACTTTGAACCTCTCTGCCAACTCAAGATGGAATCGAAAGATATTGAGGATGGTTAAGTAGTTAGTCCCTGTCACACTAAACAATAGCAATCACGATCTTGTCAACAATTGCACATGTGGGCTTCGATGCAAAATGCTGTTGAGAATCTGGAATCTTATAACAAGGGTGCAAATAAGGATTTTTCTGCGAGAGCACTAAGCACTCCCGTTTTTTTTCAACAACGAAGAAACAAATCTCGCCAGTTTTGTATATAAAAAACTCTCATTTCACTACTACTGGGGCTGGGCGATTCGATTCGGTGATTCGAAGCACAAATTATTCGAACCAATCGTGAATCATTCATAGGAACAAAAACTTCGTTAAATGAACTAGGATTCTCAATTTTAACGATGAAATGCAATCGATTTTGGCCAAATTTGACAAAAATCGATTATATTTCTTTCTTAAAATATGAAAATTGTATCTCTTGGTGTGAATTGAAAATACACTATAAACTATAAATTTCCTCAATTTCACAATACGATAAGTTATAATAGTGAAAATGGGATATTTGTTATTTACATGGAATTAGTGATTCTATCAGATTCAAAAAAATAATTCAAATCAATTCAAATGATTCAGTTTTGCCCAGCCCTAGCTACTACAATTTTTGAGCCCTAATATTAGTCCATAAATTTCATTGTAGAAGAAATCGTACAATTCTGATCCATACCCGTTCTATACTCACCCGACACGGGGATCCAAAGCTACAGATATAGATCTGAGCACATGTTAGCATGAAAAAATGATACAATACGAGTAAAACAGAACTTTCAAATCAACTATTATTAAGTAATCGAAAATATTTATTTATTTATTTTTTTTCCGTGGAATATTGTATATTTTTAGCAAATAATCTTCTGGTAATGAGTATATTACTACTGGTATATGTAACCAGCGATCCTGCTAATCTTTTCTACTTGTACAAAATAATTTAAATTTTTTGCAATGAAATATAACTTGATCTTGCTTTATTACAGCCACTTCTTGGAGTGGATCCCCCTGCCCTGTATCAGCAGCTACTTACAGACAGGCAGGGTTAGAATTGCTGGGAAGAAACAATCTTTTCTTGTTCGGCTTAGCCTACTCAAATTATTACACCCTGGGTTGAGTGGTGGGCATGGATTAACGAGCTGGACTCGCCGGGAACAGAGATCTTCAACCTGTGATGCCAAAATGTTAACCACTAGGCAATCAAGCCCACTGACAGATGGCCTAGTGGTTTAACATGCTGGCATCACAGGTTAGGCATCGGGTTCGAGCCCCAGCGAGTCCGGCTCGCTTATCCACTCAACCCTGGGCGTAATAACTTGCCTAGGCTAAGCCGAACAGGAAAGATGATATCTTTCCAGTAACTGTAACCCTGTCCGTCTATAAGCAGCCGCTGTCACAGGGTCTTGGACCTAGGGTAATCCACTCTAGGAAGTGGCTCTAAAAAAAAACACGCTTAGGCGGACATTTTTCCTACAGAAAATATTCACAAACAAGATAATCTCCACAGTATCGAATCAATCCGCAACTCAGCATAACTTACCCAAAGTTTTCTCTTGGATCCAGGGCAACAGCTCGAGGGCTGTGCATATCACCAGCAATAAGCACTGTACGATTGGAACCGTCAAGGTTGCACACTTCCATCTGGTCAAGGTGAGACTCAACGAAATATATGTGACCTAGGGAGTAAAATATGAAAAATTTATGAAAATTCTGTGTGCAAACGGCAGTATTTTTTTATTATTCAAAATCCGCTTGAGGCCAGGTCAAGAAGCAGCGACAAACTCTCGGTAATGAGCGCAGAAATGGTGAATGAGAACACAAAATTTAAAACCAGCAACTGCGCTCTCATGCAAAACAGAACCGAATCGCTATAGGATAGAATTTCATTTAATCATGGGGGGGGGGGGGGGTGGAAATTTAAGCATCTCATGCAGGTAGTGCAATTCTTTACTTTTGTTTATTCGCCTCCTACAACACGCAGAAAAAGAGTTAAAGTAACAAAAAAGCATATATATGCAACCCAACAAATAGGAGTGAAAAATCTGGCAACAACACCTGAAATTTGAGTTGAGCTGAATTTACGTTATAACCCACTAGCACAATGGTGGCGAATTATGTAATGCAGGACACTTACATAATTGAGTTAATAAGAATGTTTTTTTTTAAATTACTTTCGTATAAAATTTCTCAATAGTTTGCGTCGCTGCCACCATTCATTTTATACGAAAGATCGATATCAGATTTAAACTATTATGAAAACTTCTGGTTTCGATGACACACTTCTGAGGCTTCCAGTATGATAGTAGGGCATGCGCACTGCGCATTACTATTTTTTTTTTCATTGCAATTCACTATAAGCAAGGCCGGAAGCAGATCCCAAAGGTAAGCAACCAACTGTCACTTAATAGCAAAGAGCTACTAAAAGATGTAGTACCAGCAACTGTACTTTGGCGTGAACATATTCTTTGGATATGTATCATGCCAAAATTTACAGGAATAATAATCTGACATAACAACGTAAAGCTTGCATTAACCACAACCAAACTATATACGCAACAACCCAACAAAATGAGATTCTTTTGCTTTCGTTTGCTCGTCTTCTGGGTCATAACCAAGAAGCCTATATATGCAACAACCCAACAAATAAAGGTGATAATAAATCTGGCAACAATAAATCTGGCAACCCTACCTGCAATCCAATCCACAGCCATTCCCTCCGGTGTCGACAAACCTTGATTTATCAGAACTTCCTTGTTTGTCATCTTCAAATGCTTGCTTTTCTCTGAACAAGAAAAAAAATTTAGAAAATATGATAATTTACAACTAAATATAATATTTTATCATTTTAAATGTCTACATTGATGTGATTAGGCATATAATGTTGGTAATTTACAGACTATGAGTTTTCGGCATTAGGTATGTTTTGTACAGGCATACCACCAACAAAAAGCCGATATTACCGGTAAGCCAAGCCATTTCCTGCTATTTAAAATCATGCTATTGTGTCGTTTCTAAAAGCCACGCGATGCGCGACCTAGTTAAAAAAAACAGGTGCATACCACTAAATATGACGAGTTGTTGTTCCATGACATTGCAAAAGTTTAATTGAGTCATACCAGCAGATGTAAGTCGTCTAAAGACCCTTTTTTGTGCTACTTGACGCGATAATGCATCAACTTGTAACCATTTTATGCGGTATGTCAGGAAATACCCGTATCATGGCAAACCAACATTGCAAAAATTAACGCGATATAATATTTTGGAAAACTCAATACCGGTATTTACCGTTTTACCGATATGCCGCCTAGCTCTACCCTGGGCTAAGTGGTGGACAGGGGTTTATGTGTCGGGTCTACGGGGACTCAAAATCTGGTGAAACAGAGGCCCATTGGAACATGTATTCATTTCTTTATAATTAAAAAGAAAATATTTATATTTTATTTACTTTTTGTGTTATTTATTTTTCTAGTATTATAAAAATATGGAACAATATTATTAATGTGATCATAACTATAACATAACATTTCATTTTTAGCCCTGTAGGTACAGGCTTTAGAATAGTCCCAAAGTATTTCCTAGGGGTCGTAAGAGGCGACTAAAAGGAAGCAAAGAAGTGGTAGGTGGTTTTACCATCACCCAGGGCAGATACCACCACTGCACTTTACAATGGCGACTCATTTCCGTTCGGGGAGTTTTCCATTTAGAGTGCAGTTGCTGGTACTACATCCTTTAGTAGCTCTTTGCTATCAGTGGCAGTTAGTTTTTTTTTTCAGTCGTGCTCAGAGTGAATTTCAATAAAAAAATGTCGCATTAGAAGAAGGCAAGGGTTAACAAAATATCAAAACCAAACATTCCTACCGTCATATTCCAAATTTCCTCTCACTATGTGATCGTCCAAAACATCAGAGTAATAAATCAGCTTGTCTTTATAATGGAAATCGATCGCAATGATATGCTGGAGCCTACTGGCTACGACGGTTGACAAGAGATTGTACTCTGGTGCACTTTCAAGTCTATCCATATTGAGATGAACACTGAAATAAAGAGTTTTAGAATTGAGTGAATTTGAGTCGTATTTGATGAAATCAAATAAAAAAAGAGCCTGCAAACAGCTAATGATCTAGCAATATTGAAATTTAAACAAAATGGTCAGATAAAATTGTCGAATTTTTTTTTTTTATAGCCACTTCTTAGGGTGGATCACCCTCTCCAATGCCCTGTACCAGCAGCCACTTATAGACTGACAGGGTTACAATTACTGGAAAGATGATCTTTTCCTGCTTGGCTTAGCCTACCCAAGTTATTACACCCTGGGTTGAGGAGGTCTCAATAAAACAGAAATGAAGATCATATTCTAATCTGAATCGTTGAATAACTACCTGTAGTCTATATTCACAAAGTGGTGAAACGAATAGTTATTGAGACAACACAATAAAATGGGTTCCAGCAAAAGAAAATTCAGCGTTATAATTCATGATTATCTGTGGTTAGAAGATTTAAATTTATCTTCCGAGTGTCTGGTAATAACTAAACTGTGTTAAAAGATCAATTAAAATTATCAAAACAGCTATTAAATTGCGGTGTTAATGGTTTCAAAGCTTTTCTGTTCATCCGAAGAAAATGTCATGAACAATCCGGACACCCGAAGAAAATCAAGATTCTGCCATCTTGGGTTCAATAATCAATCGGTAAAGCATTGGGAATACGCTACGAGCTACGCATCTCAGATCGTCATGATGCAGGTTGGAATCCCGTGGGAGATGATGATTATATGCGAGAGGTCTGCTGGACGCCTCGCTAGTGCACAGTGGTTCACATAAGCACTGCTTACGGCTTCCTCCACTCACCAGGAAAATGAGATATACCATAATCCAAAAACCTTCAGCCCGATTCGAACTGGCATCAACGCGAGAGGTCGTGGTTCGCCCTATGGTTAAGCTGTATTCTCAGCTTTCCTCTCCCGCAGGATAAAAATGATATCCTATCCTATGAATTACGTACAACCTCACGCAAATAGCTATTTCTTTCGGATTTTTTCCAAGAATTCGAAAATATTCTTAAAGACTTATTCGCTGATAATAATAACAAAGACAAGTGTCGAATTTATATGTTGCAATATTTAACATTTATAAAGACTTTAAATAAAATTGTCCAAATTGAAGAGCACTAATTTTCGATTACCGGTATTTGAAAATTTGGGAACCTGATTATGAAGGTTAAATTATATTATAAATGTTGATGACACTAAAAACTCTTAACAATCTCAGATCTAGCTATATCTCACCCTGGGATGAAACTTTAAGAGGAAAATATAGTTTAAGTGAAAGCTATGGCCACGTGGTTATCATGATGGTTGAAGGTCTCGAGTTCGGTTCGTTAATCCACACACACTACTCAACTCAGGGTCTAAGAAATTGGGTAAGCTCAGACGAGCTAAAAAGGTATATAACTAACAATGTCCAGCGATTCAGCAGTTCCTGGTACAGGGCCTTGATCAGGTTGATTCACCCGGATGAGAGATTTAGACCAATGTCTGGTTCGGAAAGAATTGAATACTAATTTTTGCGTACTGGTATTCAAATCACCCTAATGAAGTTCACCAGTAATTCAATTTTGAATATTATTTCAAAAGTTTTTTTTTTATCTTAGCAATGACGGTAGTAGTGTCTAATAGGAGCAAACATTTACTTAAATAACAAAGAGTTAATAAAAAATGTAGTAACAGCAACCGAACTCTAAGTAGATAACATACCTAAAAAAATGAACCACTATAATGAAGTGCAGTGAAAGGTATCTGCCCTGACCGATGATAAAACCATCCACTGATAACATTTCTGAAAAACTGAACCACTTTAATGAAGTGCAGTGAGAGGTATCTGCCCTGAGCAATGATAAAACCATCCACTGATAACATTTCCAATAAACTGAACCACTTTAATGAAGTGCAGTGAGAGGTATCTGCCCTGAGCAATGATAAAACCATCCACTGATAACATTTCTAAAAAAACTGAACCACTTTAATAAGGTGCAGTGAGAGGTATCTGCCCTGATCGATGATAAAACCATCCACTCATAACATTTCTAAAAAACTGAACTACTTTAATGAAGTGCAGTGAGAGGTATCTGCCCTGAGCGATGATAAAACCATCCACTGATAACATTTCTAAAAAACTGAACCACTTTAATGAAGTTCAGTCAGAGGTATCTGCCCTGAGCGATGATAAAACCATCCACTGATAACATTTCCAAAAAACTGAAACACTTTAATAAAGTGCAGTAATAGGTATCTGCCCTGAGCAATGATAAAACCATCCACTGATAACATTTCCAAAAAATGAACCACTTTAATGAAGTGCAGTGATTGGTATCTGCCCTGAGCGATGATAAAACCATCCACTGATAACATTTCCAAAAAAACTGAACCACTTTAATAAAGTGCAGCAGTTATAAGGTATCTGCCCTGAGCAATGATAAAACCATCCACTGATAACATTTCCAAAAAACTGAACCACTTTAATGAAGTGCAGGAGGGGTATCTGCCCTGAGCGATGATGAAACCATCCACTGATAACATTTCTAAAAACCTGAGCCACTTAAGGAAGTGCAGTGAGAGGTATCTACCCTGAGCGACGAAAAAAACCATCCGCTTCTTCTAAAATTTCTCTAATCATAATCTCACCTTCTAATAGTGTGTCTATTCGAGAACAACACGAACGGTGGGGGTTTTTTCTTCTCATATCGACAAGTCTTTCCATCGTTCTCCAAAACCCATCCCGGGTTGCATAAGCACACGTAGGAAGGACGGAGAGGAACGCAGAATTGAGAACAGATTCCATGCTCCGAGCAGTACGGGATGTCTAGAAAAAATGTAGATATGTTAGTGATTTATTTTTATTCTTATCTAAATACACTCTCAGCAAGGCCAGAAGCAGTGCCTAGAAGTAACCAACTAACGGCCACTGAAAAAGCAGAGAGCTACTAAAAGATTTAGTACCAGCAACTGCGCCCTAAACCGAAGCCGCCCGCCCCAGTAAAGTACAGTGAGTGGTACCTGCCCTGTGCGAAGTCATTTAACACTTCTTTGCTTTCTTTAGTGGCCTCTTACGACACGCAGAAAATATGTTAGAACTATTCTAATGCCCGTACAGAGTTAACCCGCACAATGATAAATTTGGGTGATCAGGATCAGATCAGTGGAAAATCGTCAGTCACATATCTAAAAGTGGAATCTATACGCAACCTAGTTAGTCAAATCGTACCTTCGCACTTTCTTTCATCCTTCATTAATCTTTTACCCGTTGGACAATAACATTCGTATCCGTTCTTAGTCTGGTTGCATCTGTATTCACAGTCCGCATTTGCACACGTGCTGTTGTACACTGTGATATAAATACAATATCATAAACATTGTGTGACTAACTTTTATTTAATTATTTACTGCCCTGATGAAGCTTGTCTGAATAGATATTCATAATGTCGACAAATTCCATCGTTTCGAGCATATTTAACCGATTGGCATTATTTTGTTTTTCTTCGGGTGTCTGAGATTTCATTTTCTTTACATGTACAAAAGCTTCAAAACCACCAACATTATTATTTCAAAGCAGTATTGGTGATTTTGGACCTTTTTCGACCACTTGGGTATTATCAGCCACTCATATACATAGATACATATGATTATTTTAGCCCCAGTTCTATTTGGTATGCTCACCCGGTGAAACACAAACGACGTAATTTTCCAAATTACATCGTTTGTGTTTCACCGATTGAGCATACGAAATAGACACAGACATAGGCATAGTTTATTTCGACACCTCTGTAGACAAAAAAAGGCGATGCAAATAAAGATATAACATTACAGAGTTATCAGGAAAGCAAACTAAACCTAAAAGAAAGTTTAAAAACATGCCACTGAATAAGTTTCAAGGAAGCATTGGAACAAAGTAACACGCGTTTGCTTACCTCAAAAAAAATATATATATTTTAAATTCGGCCAAACACATCATACGGGATCCCCCTCTCTCACAAAACAAAATAATAAAGCACCAAACACACACACTCACACTAAAAGTTAAAACACAAGCGAGAAAAAGAAATTGGACTGTACCGGAGAAACTGTACATGAACTATGAGTCTACCCGGTGTCAACCATTCTCTAATAACAGTGTCAGCATTTGCTTAATTGAAGAAAGCGAAAATGATATTTTTTGAGTTCTGCTTATGATCAGAGTATTATCATATACAAATGTATTGCAATCAGTGCGACTTTTGTTGAATGCTTATTATTATCACTATTTTTGGTAGATAGTAGAGTGGGGCTGAAATCACGCTATAACAGAATTACGCAATGGAGGCAGAATTTGGTAATTGAGCTCAAAAAGGTGTTTTTTTCAAATTGCCTATAAATTAAGTCCTTCAATAGTTTGCTGAGCATGTGCATCGGGTTATCGTCACAAACATATATCGCTTAGGGACGTATCATAGAAATATTTTCAAAAACTAGAAATGTTAATATTACGGAATTACGTAAGCAAATCTGGCGTAATTATTTAAGGCCTACATCAATTCCAACCTAACTATATAGTAGGCATGCCTGCCGGACTTGCGTTAGCGTTTAACGCTTTTTATGTTTTTGGTTTTTTCCTGGCTTGTGTCTTATTTTGTATGCATTATCATTACTTGTATTTTGTGTCGTTAACACGAAAAAAAAATAGAAATAAACTATGCCTATATTAACATATTTTTTTATTGAAATTCACCCTGAGCAAGGCCGGGAGCTGGGCCCAAAAGGAACCAACTAACGGCAACTAAAATGCAAAGAGCTACTAAAAGTACCAGTAGTGCACATGTTGCCGTATAAATTTTCGGACACGCTGAAAAAAAAATTTTTGAGACTTTATCTAGAAACAATAATACAAAAATCAGAGAATGAAGAGACTGTCAACTACTCTGACATCTGAAGAAAACGGGTCCCATCACAAGTAAATTCAGCAAATGTCCAATATTTTATGATATATCTCCTGATAAAAGAATATAATGTCTCTTTTTGAGTGCCAAACTGAAGAAAACAGTTCAAAATCATCAATACTGTTATGAAATAGCAGTATTGATGAATTTGAATTGTTTCTACCCATTCAAAGAAAAGGCCACAAACATTTCAGACACCCGAAGAAAAACATGATACTACCAACCTGGAGAGCTCAATATATAACTTACCACAACCCTGTTCATCAGATCTGTCCATACAATCAGCATGTCTATCACACTTCGGTACACAGTCGTATGTCCCACTGGAGGCTAGGCAACGATGCTGTAAATAAGATAGAGACTTTCTAAATTCACTCTGAACAAGGGCGGAGGCAGTGTCTACGTAAAAGGAACCAACTAACGGCCCCTTAAAAGCAAAGAGCTACTAAAAGATTTAGTACCAGCAACTGCACTCTAAATGAAAAATATCCCAAACGAAAATGATCTACTATGATAAAATGCAGTGAGGGGGATCTGCCCTTTGGCGATAGTAAAACCATCTACCACTTCTTTGCTTCCTTTTCGTCACCTCTTACGATATGCAGGAAATACGTTAGGACTATTCTGAAGCCTGTACTCTTTCCCAGGGCAAAAACACTCATTGCACTCTTTAAAGCAATCTCCTCCTGTTCAGGGTGTTTCATATCTTGAGTGCAGTTGGTGGCAGACTTTTTTTCTTCTGTTCATTTTCTTCGGGTGACCAAGACTCACTTAGATAAAGACTCGCTTAGGTAAAGACTCGCTTAGGTAAAGACTCGCTTAGGTAAAGACTCGCTTAGTTAAAGACTCGCTTAGTTAAAGACTCGCTTAGTTAAAGACTCGCTTAGTTAAAGACTCGCTTAGTTAAAGACTCGCTTAGTTAAAGACCCGCTTAGTTAAAGACCCGCTTAGTTAAAGACCCGCTTAGTTAAAGACTCGCTTAGTTAAAGACTCGCTTAGTTAAAGACTCGCTTAGTTAAAGACTCGCTTAGTTAAAGACTCGCTTAGTTAAAGACTCGCTTAGTTAAAGACCCGCTTAGTTAAAGACTCGCTTAGTTAAAGACTCGCTTAGTTAAAGACTTGCTTAGTTAAAGACTCGCTTAGTTAAAGACCCGCTTAGTTAAAGACCCGCTTAGTTAAAGACTCGCTTAGTTAAAGACCCGCTTACAAACTCAGGATTATACTTAACAAGGACCAAAATAAACGGAGAAAAAATTTTCTCAAAAAAGCTTCCTCTTCCACAAGATCCGATTGTCAGAGACAAATTACTTACCATTGCTTGGCCATTTTCTCCGAAATCACATGGGCAATCTGTTTCATCAGAGTTATCATCGCAATCGGGGTCATGATCACACCACCATGACGCAAATATACATTCAGTTGTGTTCGCACATTTTGCTTCATTTGGAGCGCAGGTACCGACTAAAAATAAGGAAAAATGAGTCAAAAAAGTTCAACGATGGGTTAGTAGAGATTAGGAACGAGTCCATACACCCCCAAGTCCCAAGTCGACAACTTACAAAAATTTAAATTAACAGTCTTGATTCAAGGTGAGTGTGAGTCACTGTACTCTATAATATTGCGAAATACAACAACTTTAACTATGTCAATTTGTAGAGCGAAAACAAACTTTTTTTGTTGATTCTATCCGGATTTTTGCCATAAAAAGTGACATATTTTCATAACGCACTGTTTTGAAATATGAATGTGTCCGAATATTTGATTCGTTTTAGATTTCGCTGTGATAGATGATAGTAAAAGATAGAATCAGTGGTTGATTAAACCACCCAATTACAAATCATGTGTCTGTATGTATCACTAATGACAAAGACAGTCAATATATTCAATTCAAATTGATTATTCCATGATTTTTTGCAGCGATTTATATTTGGCAATTTCCAAAAAATAATATATTATTTTCTTATCCCTAGGGATAGCCAAACTCTAATATCTGTCGGTTTCAGAATCGACTTGAATAAATTTCCTGAATCGAATATTCGAACTGGAAGTCAAATAATAAACAAAGATAGCTTATATAATTCACATAAAAATCCACGCTTATTTTTGAAGATTATTCAAAATTACAGTTTTGTTGCTTTTGAATTGTTGCAGAAAAAATTGAACAATTTATGATTCGAATATCACAAATCGGATAGAATATTTTGGTCAGCCTCAGTCACCACACGGCTTCGATTCAGTTCAAAATCAGAAGACGGCCATTTTGGCCACCCCCATAAATGATATATCATGATTTTGTTGTGCAAAGGCAACTAACCTTTACAATTCCCTTCATCACTCCCGTCCATACAATCCGGATCCCCGTCGCAAACCCAGCTCTTAGAGATACATTTACCCTCTCCAACGGCAGATAAAGATGCGCCGAAGCCGCACTCAAATTCTTCCTGTGGGTTGCATTCTCGGATGATGGGAGGCCTGTCAGAGTCCGAGCAGTCCAGTTCATCTGTGTTATCACCTGTGATTGGTTGTAAAATTAGGTTTTTTTTTGTTTTTTTATTGAAATTCACTCTGAGCAAGGCCGAAAGTAGGGCCTGAAAGGAGTCAACCAACGACCACTTAATAGCAAAGAGCTACTAAGAGATGTAGTACCAGAAACTGCACTCTAAACAAAAAACACCCCAAACGGAACTGAACCACCATGGTAAAGTGCAGTGTGTGGTATCTGCTGAGTGATGGAAAAACCATCAACCTCTTTTTTGCTTCCTTTTAGTTCCCTCTTACGACATGCAGGAAATATGCTAGGACAATTCCAAAGCCCTCACCTACAGGGTGTGATTGATTGATTAATATCGAATAAACTGATTTCAATTCTTGAATTCAAGAAACTCAAAAGTCAATAAAAGAGATCCAGATATCTTCCGCCACATTTCACGAAGTCACGGTTTGGACTCTTGCTGCAGCAAACCTCTTTGATTTGGAAAATGTGTAGTACTTATGGTTCTGTAGATTGTTACAGACTTTACGTAACTATTTCTGATCGTCTTCCTATTCTGACTCCTAATTCTAGGAGAAGGTTGGCTATTCGACGTGTCCCTACGAATTCTCATCGTAAGACATGATGGTTTCCATATAGCAATATATTCAATGATAAAAGAATATGATGATTGTAGAGATCAAGCAGACTTTTTTTTCCACGAAAATATATAACCTGAATAATATTATATATTTTTGTGCAAGCGTGTGACGCGAGACATTTTCAAAGAAAACTGTAATACTAAAAGTTCATGTCATATCGTTGTGTGATCGCGAGAATTGCTATAGTGTCGCACAAGAAATATTAAAGAGAATATTCTAATGGATCTTGCTTGATAATGATATATGATGTCGCGACCATCATTAAAGGCTTATTCTTGATTTTATACACTGGAATGTTGTCCACTTAGGATGCAGTTGCCTTTGGCTGCACCTGTGTGCTAATTGTTATCACCAGTACTCACCGCAGTCATCCGCCTCGTCACACTTCCATCGTGTAGGAATACATTTCCCGTTTGAGCATTTGAATTCTGAAGATGGTTCGCAGCCATAGGTACAGCCTGGAATGAAAACAAATTGTGTGTGATCTAATAGCCAAGCGTGGCAGTGCGGTACGGTACGAAATTTTTATCGTACCTCGAACCAGCATAATAGTTTCGTACCGAACTTCGAACCGTACCTTTCAAAAATTTTCCGTGTTGCACTGTTCAATATTATTTTTTCGTACATCATACTGAACTTCGTACCACTACGAAAACAGATACGATTCGGCCCCCGCGAGATACATCACCAACATCTTAGATCGAAGTGATACAGTTTTATGCTATCTGGTTTAAAATACAGGATAGTAAAACCGATATACGACATAGCTCAACTAATCAGCTCAAGTGAATCAATTGCATATTTTATTGCCCTACCTGCATCGCTTTAAATATTTTAAAATTGCCCTCTAGTTTAAAAAATTCTTTAATAGACACAATCTATTTTATCTGCGCCCGTTATGAAACGGCATAGATGTTTAATGAAATTATTTTTTTGAATTCATCTGAGACAAATAATATGTAACGCGTAGGTACAAAAAGAGTACGGTACGGTATGTAATAAATATCGAAATCAGTACTATCGTGTCAGAAAATTCAATCGTACCGTACCGAACTTCGAACCATACAGTATCGTACTACCAGCCTTGCTAATAGCCCTGTAGCTTTAGAATAATCCAAGACTCATAAAGAAACTTTTTATTCCTTTAGAAAGAGACATATATATCATGAAAGAATGTGTATTTGCAGAATTTTCTTCTGTTAACCCATTTCCTTCGGGTGTCTGAGTAGCAGGGTAGCTGGCATTCTACCAGCCTTGTCCATGATATTAGAACCTGCAAAATGGACGAAAAGATTAACCTGCCAGAATCGGGTCCTCGTCGCTATTATCCACACAATCGTTCTCTTCATCACATTTCCATGACAACGGGATGCATAAACCCGTCTTGCACTTGAAATCAGTGACATTGTTGCAACCAGTGAACGCTGGAAGATATTTAAAAACAATTAACTACGCGGGCACAATGGCCTAGTGGTTAAACATGTTTGTTAGCATCGCAGTTTGATTATCTCGGGTTCGAGTCCCGACGAGTCCGGTTCGCTTATCCATGTCCCCCACTCCACCCAGGGTGTAATAACTTGCTTAGGCAAAGCCGAACAGGAAAAGACTAGATCATCTTTTCAGCAATTGTAACCCTGTCCGTCTATAAGTGGCCGCTGTTGCAGGGCCTTGGACGGGGTGATCCACTCCAAAGAGTGGCTATAAAAAAAAATAAAATAAAAAGGGAACATTTAAATCAGTAGCTCTTCGGGTGTCCAAATTACCCGTGCCATTTTGAAACGAATGAAAATGCTTCAAAACCATCAACACTGCTATTTCATAGCAGTGTTGTTGTTCTTGAACCCTTTTCTACAATTTTGAATCAACGCCCACTTAAAAGGTAATGGAATATAGACTGTTAGCTAAATTTTCTTCGGGTAGAAAACATTTTTTCAGGTGTCTGAGTGGCTGGCAATCTGCCAAGCTACCCACACTCAACTGCAATTATCTTCTTCGTTTGAATTCCCCCTGCAATCGTTGTTCAAAAACATCCGACCCCCCAAACAAGGGGGAAAATAGAGGAAGTACACCCAAATATTCTACAACTATTTTTTTCATCAAAATTTTCCACACACATCCTAACTAGGGGAGGCCAAATATCGGAAATCTTTTGATTCCAGAATCGAACAGTTTTCCCCAAATCGAATCGAACTCGAAGTCATATAATAAACAAACAAAGACATCTTTAATCAGCTTATAATTTGCATGAAAATTCACACTTTTTCATAAAAAAAAGGTCAAAATTATCATTTTGTTGATTTCGAATTGTTGCGGAAATCGAATCCAATAATTTATGATTCGAATATTCTGAATCGAATCGAATATTTTGGACAGTCCAAATCCTAAGAAGAAAAAAATTATTAAAAATTAAAACTCACTGCAATTGGCCTCTTCATCTGAATTATCACCGCAGTCGTTGTCCAAGTCACAGACCCATTCTTTAGGTATACAAGCTCCGTCGTTGCATAAAAACTGCGTATCAAGGCAAGTGCGTGTCCGAGATTTACATAATTTTTGGTCCTCATCCTCCCCAGCTTTCGGGCAGTCTTTATCGCCATCGCACAGCCACTGATTTGAGATACATAAACCGGCTTCTTGGCATTTGAATCTGTCGTTGCCGCACGTCGAGTTTTCTATGAAAAATAATTTTGTAATTGAAATTCACTCTGAGTAAAGCCGGGAGCAGAGCTTTAAAAAGAAACAACTAACGCCCACGTAATGGCAAAGAGCTAGTAAAAGATGTAGCACCAGCAACTGCACTTAAGCGAACCATCGAGAATAGAACTTCTGCCTTGTAGGTACGGGCTTTAGAATTGCCTTAACGTATATCCTGCGTGTCGTAAGTTGCGACTAAAATGAAGCAAAGAAGTGATAGATAGTTTTACTATTGCTCAGGGCAGATACCACTCATTGCACCTTACCATGGCGGTTCAATTCAGTTTGGGATGTTTTTCGTTTAGAGTGCAGTTGCTGGTACTACATCTTGTAGAAGATCTTTACTATTGAGTGGCCGTTGGTTGATTCCCTTTGGAAGCTGCTTACGGCCTTGCTCAGAGTGAATTTCAATGAAAAAAACTGAACCGCCATGGTGAAGTGAAGTGAGTGGTATCTACCCTGGGAAATAGTAACACACTCTACCACCATTTTTTTGTTTCCTTCCAATCGCCACTTACAGCACAACACACATGAGATATATTTAGAGCTGTTATAAAGCTCGTAATTAGAAACAATGATATTGGTATATTTCCTAACTGGCTTCTTTTACGTGTGTGTTGATTAGTTCATATATCAAGATATCAGAGCCCTATTCAACATGATAGAAGAAGGTCTGTTTACATCCATTGGCAAATTAATCCTGTAATAAGTGGCATAATACCCTAGTTGTTCATAGTCTAGAATTGTAGAATAACTAACTAATCTAATCTCTGATAAACACGACCCTGAAAGCCCACAATACACATAAAGTCTTACTGATGTGTTGCATTATGTTTCGGGTAATAAAATAAAAATGGCAATGCACAAGAGCATTGCTTTTGGTTGATTGCGTTCACTTGCGTACAAAGCACAGAACGAAAAAAGCGAAACGAACACTCTACGTTAACTTTCATACCAAACCGCTCTGTCTCGTTGGAAAACGCGAGGTAAATGCATGCAGAGCATTGCGTCAGCGTAAAAGGCAAGGTTAAAATAAAACAAACCTAAAAAACGCAACCTACGCAAACGTGTAGTGCAGCCTTAATTGGTACTCACGACAAAGCTCCCAATCTTCATCACTTTTATCTGAACAGTCATTCTCTCCGTCACATTTCCATTGTTTCATAATACAATGACCACTCTTACAGGCAAAATCACCATCACCCTTGCACACTTGGGGTGGCGTATAGTTCTTTTTATCTGTTGAAAAGAGATATTTTAGGTTGAAATTGATTAGTTAAAAATTAAAACGCATTTTAATGAAAAAATATGTTACAGAATCATTATTAAATTTCTCCACTATTCGCGGCAAAAAAAGAACACATGCTGTCTTGTTGACTGCAGGAAAAGGAAAGCTACGATACATTGATTATCAGGATCGATTTAGCTGCTAGATATTTTTTTATAGCCACTTTTTGGAGTGGATCACCCGGACCAAGGCCCTGTACAAGCGGCCACTTATAGACGGACGGTTAAAATTGTTGGAAATATATGATCTTTTCCTGTTCGGCTCAGCCTACCCAACTTAACCACTAGGCCATCGCGCCCACAAAATATAATTCAACAAATGACATTGCTTTTGTCTGATTCATATATTACTATATTCATTAAATTTTTTACGTACCACTGTCTTCTTGTGTTGCCAGATTTTAAATCGTTCTAACAAGATAAATACAATCAAGATTAAATTATATTCAAATTCCAAACTCACCAGCACAAGTTTTCCCATCCCTCTGTAATTCTCTGCTATCAGGACATTGGCAGACGTATCCAACAGTTGTGGGCACAGGAAGACAGAAATCACTGCACGGTTTGGATGAGCATTTGTTTGTGCCTCTTCGCCGGTCAAGATCGAAGACAACCGCCTGGAAGCATAAATATGTTGCTGATAACAAAATAGAATTGCTTGCAAAATTGAGAAAACTGATATCGAAATCAAGTCCGTAGATAATTTCGTTTACCCAAAAATAACAAGATTCTGTCAGCCAGATCCACAGGGAAAAGGAATCCAAGGAAAACCCTAAAAACTCACCCCATATAATTGCGTATCATAGAATTGCATCACAGTCGAATCTTTCTTCGTGAGTTCTTTTCCTTCGTCCAAAACAGTGAGGTTCAATCGCATGAGGTAGCCGGTACGATACTCAGTCCAGAAGAGAAATTTATTTTTTGCACCGTCGTTATAAACTGCTAATCCAAAAGGATGGACTAAATCATGGAACTTTCCACTGTAGATAAGCTGGAATCAAAGCAGAGATGTCAGTCAATAGGTTTGTAAAAAAAAAGAGAAGTTCTTTTACA
Source organism: Styela plicata (assembly GCA_963675895.2). NCBI lineage: Eukaryota > Metazoa > Chordata > Ascidiacea > Stolidobranchia > Styelidae > Styela > Styela plicata. The sequence goes on from OZ023149.1 coordinate 488,492, forward strand.
AAAAGGGTAATAATTTCAACCAAGCAGTTTCATACTGAACCAGGCTTAGAATCACCAACATGTCTTTTTTTCCACTGGACCGTACTCACATTAAGAGACCTTTTCATAAATTATCCTCTAAACAGTATTGTACCCACAACATAATTTTTCACCATTGAAACGTACCCATTATGGGGTTGGTAACTGAGTCAGATGCCCGAAAGTTCATATCGTTACCATCCTGTCTTTACTGGAAACATAAATCATATTTTATGTCTATATTTATATGTTATACCGCCTTGTTTTCTGGTTGATAAAAAAACACTCTCTCTCTCTCTCTCTCTACAAGCCATTTACAAAGAGGTTATGTGTTTGACAAGGGATGAAAGAGAAGGCAAATTCAGGTACACGAGACACCATTAATTTTTATTTTATATCGAATTCTCAGCATCGGCAATATGGAAAACAAAATGTGTATTGGAAAAATTTATCATCTTTTGGTATGGTGCCTGTTAAGCATACTCGGCTTTGTCATAATCCTGCCGTACAACTGAACAGAGATATCCAACAGAACAAAACTTCCTGACAATGTTAAAACAAATACCATTTCTTTACCTGCAAGGGCCAAAACCGAATAATTTCAAATATGAAATATCAAACACATTCTAAACTTAACCATATTTTGAGGAAAATCAGAATGCAAGAAAAACTATATATCATAAAATCTAGAAAACCCTAATTGGCCACAATTTCGTTAGTTTGATGGAATTACGTCAATTTGGTTGGCATCTTAAGCTATTAAAAACAAGAATTTCACTATATCAAATATTTATTGAAGGGAACATATTTAAATATTAGATTTGCTCCGGACACCCTTGATCCTTACCTCTCTTTTTTTTCCGAGTATGTGTTTTCTTTCAATTCGATCAAAATGTCCATCTGCCCAGTATACATAGTTGGTTGTGTAGTCAATCGTAAGACCATTGGGCCAGAGAAGATGCTCATCTGGATAAAAAGGAAAAAACTTTGATATCTTTCATTAGTTTGCACACTATATTATTTCAATTCCTTCCTTGTGGATGCGATGATGGCCTGGTGGTTAACATGTTGGCATCGCAGGTTGAAGATCTCGGGTTTGAGCCCTGCGAATCCGGGATGTAGATTCATGTCCACAACTCAACCCAGGGTGTAATAACTTTGATATGCTAACAGGAAAGATCATGTATGTATTTATTTGTGCTTTTTAGCATGCATGGTCGGGGAGTATGCACAAGACCGCATGGGCCTAAAACACAGTGCGCGGCATAGAGCCAGAAACTCTAACCCAGTCTATGAGTGGCCGCCGGCACAGGACCTTGATCAGATAGATCACTCTACGAAGTGGCTATAAGAAAGAATTTAAAAAAAAAGTTACGCTACGACATAATTTTCGAATAGCTGCAAACTTGGATCATTCAATTTATGACCAGTTGCTATACCCTCGGACATTCTTTTTTTGGAAAATGAAAGTGTTCTAAGGAGTTCAAATAAAAAAACATTTATTTAAATGGAGACAACAAGCAGTCACTGATAAGCAAAGAGTCAGATTATTGCAAATCCAACAACTGCACCACATGCAGAAAGTGTGTTATGTAATAAATATTTGCTTGGTTAGTCAACCGCGTGAGCCACGAGGCTGAGTCTGACTGACGAAGGTGACCAAAGGCAGTTGAGGCTGATCTGCGTGCCGTACAGTTTTACTTCAGTCGTATGTCATTGTTTTGCTGTTCTGTTATAAAATCTTTATTACATGATCTAATTGCCTGGGTGCCTGGTTAGCTCAGCCGGTTAAGCATTGGGAATACACTTCGAGCTACGCATCTCTTATCATCATGACACAGGTTCGAATCCCGTGGGGGATGATGATTATACGCGGGAGGTCTGCTGGACGCCTCGCCGGTGCACGGTGGTTCACGTACCACTACCAACCATGTTCATGCACGGGAGAAATGAGAAATACGATAATCCAAAAAACCTCCACCCCGATTCGGAACTGGTATCTGCACGAGAGGTCGTGGTTCGCCATATGGTTAGTCTGTATCCTCTCCTGCAGGATGAAAATGATATCCCATCCTATCCCATCCTAATTGCAACAGGTCCCATCTGGAGATTGTCTCGTCTAATCAGACTGTAGTGTGCAGCTTAATCAGGCATAAGAAATTTCCAGTCTAAATTACACTTACCAGATACAAATATTTTTCTTTCTGATCCATCCATCCAAGCTGTTTCAATCTTTCCAAATTTTCCTTCGGACTCCTGGTCTTTCCAATCAGTCCAGAACATAATACTGAAAGATAGTGTCAAAAGAAAATATTTAAGTATCTTATACTATATGCAATATGTATTTTATGAGGCGCGATGGCCTAGTGGTTAAACATGTTGGCATCGCAGGTTGAAGATCTCGGGTTCGAGCCCCGGCGGGTCTGGCTCGCTTAACCATGCCCACCACTCTACCCAGGGTGTAATAACTTGGGTAGGCTAAGCCGAACAGAAAAAGATCATATCTCTCAAGCAATTGTAACCCTGACCATCTACAAGTGGCCGCTGTAACAGGGCCTTGTCAGAGTGATCCAATCTAAGCAGTGGCTATAAAAAAAAGGCTGGCAAAAAAGCGATTTAAAATCATCAATACCACTGAGAGAAAAGATGGAATATTTAAGTATCTAATACCATAAGCCAGGCTGGAAAATTATAGGTATTCTGCTACTTAGGCACCCAAAGAAAATGGGTTCCATCAAAAGAAAATTTAGCAAAGGGTGATATTTCATGATATATCTGAAGTTAGAAATTGCAATGCCTCTTTTTAGTGTACGGTTATAATCAAACTACAAAATAAAAGTTTTATCGCTGATGTCGGCGTTTGACAGAGTTAATTAATTGAGAAAATTCCTAAATAGAATCAGATTCAATTTATTTTGAAGTGTATAATCCAAAATTTGGCCGCCTCGGTGGCTCAGGCGGTTAAACGCGATCATATTGTCCGGAAAGCGGCTTCTTGATCGTTTCACCACCGAGCATGCCCTTCAACAAGGCACTTTGCGGGTAGCAGTGTAGCTCAAAGCATATACGCATTCACTATGAAGGTTCATGTCCAACGGTCATTGGGTATAAGCCCCCTCAGTACGTTTATGGACGAGCCATAGCAAATAATTAGTTAACTAAAAAAGTGGATTCGATTCAAAAATAAATTTATTAGAAAGTGAAAACCTAATGCTAGAATATCAGAGCAGAACATGGCTGCGAACTCTCACGAGTTTTATTTAGTGTTCATGATTGTTCTACTCAATAAAGAAACCCATAACACTCTCACCCTTTAGCTGGATGTAATGCTATGGTCCTGATATGAGACACGTTTGATTTAACAATAACCTTCAGGATGTAGCTCTTCGGACCTAGAAGATAGAAATTAATCAAAATTGGGTCGAAAATCTGCTAAATGTTTGTTTTAAAACTTCAAAATCTATGAACGTTTCAATAAACTTACAACATTGCATGTGCGATTCAAATTGTATATCCTAACCCAGGGCGTTTTTTGGGGGAAATCCCCTAATCAATTTATTTGGTAAATAAAAAAAATCACTTTGTAAAGTTTTTTGATGGGAACAAGTACCAGTCTTTTACCTGGATTACAAAAAAAATTTCGTGTAAAGTTTAATTTCAAGGCTGGGGTCAGGGTTGAGATTTCAATACATTATCAATGAACCCTGAGTTGCCCGTTCAGCTCGATCGTTAAAGTGTTGGGACTACACCTCAAGCTAGCTAGGCATATCTGATTGTCATGTAAGATTATGTGTGTGCGAGATGTCTCCTGCACTTCCAATAGTGCGTTCACATAATGAAATCAATGTTTTACAATTATATCTGGCGTATTACGTTCGGCAGCTATCGTCGCTTTCATCATACCTCAGCGGCCCACAAAATAAGTACTCCTTGCGGCTTCCTCAATCAACCAGATTGAAGCACAAAAAAATGAGAAATATGATAAGCCGAAATAATCCACCCCGATTCAGAACTGGTATCTGCACAAGAGGTCTGGTTCACCATATGATTAAGCTCGGCTTTCTCGATATTCTTGGCTTTTAACTCCCGCAGGATGAAAATTAAATCCTATCGCAAACGACATACACAACAGAACTTTCTATTACCAGTGTTATCTGCTGAATCCGGAGATCCATTAGGTTCAGTTAAATTCGTAACGGAAATTGTTTTAAAACCGTCGTCCGTCCAGTATAAGTTGCCGCTCATCCAGTCGACTGCTAAACCTTCGCATGTGTGGATGCCTCGGCTGAAGATTATCTGAAATATTGAATTGATGGTTTAGAGCCGGTCTGGAATAATTACCAAGTGGTTAAAACATTGGTAGTTTGCCAGCGCTACTCAGTCACCTGAAGAAAATGGTCAAAACATTGGTAGTTTGCCAGCTACTCTGCTACTCAGACACCTGAAGACAATAGGTTCTATCAGAAGAAAATTCAGCGAAAGGGAAATATTTTATGATAGATCTCCTGCTAGAAAATTGAAGAGCCTTTCTTGAATGTATAGTAGCAACCACACTGAACAAAAAGTTTCAAAACCATCAATACTGCTATGAAATAGCAGTGTTGATGGTTTTGAAGCTTTTTGGTCGCCTGAAGATAATGGAACGAAATCAATAACAAAGTAAAAATCTGATTTAATACATAACTGATTTGGATATATCCTTGAATATACTTATCCTTAATGTGATTCGTACCCACTTCTGTCGCACAGAACGATCAGATCAGCCTTAAAACTGACCTAAGGCTTGTACTGATTAAGGCTCAAATGGGAAAGCACCATATGAATTGCGCTTAATAATCAAGAAAATAAACGTCAGTAAGCACTGATCGAAAACTGACCTCATCAGTTAGATTTCCTATTTTTCTCTTTGCGATAATGAACCTTGTTGTATCAGAAAAGACAACCCAACGATCCCCTGCTGTGTCACTGTGAAAAGAACAGATGGCAGTAAGTAATGGGTTTATTTCTTTGGTACGTCGTAAACATCACTGCGAAAAGAATGTGTACAAATGATTCACAATTCTTATATTCTAATTTAATATAAAAACTCTTATAATCAGATTTACTTTTTTCAGAGTTTCAGCCACATTCCCTATTTGATGAGGTCATACAATTATTAATATTGCAGGTTTTAGTTTCTTCTTGGTGCAAAAAAATGTCAAATTTCACAAAGTAGAAGATTTTTCATAAGATGATAAAAATTCGCCAAGCTATTTATTATCTTTTGAAAAAAATAACGATTTTATTATGTGATAGTCAACTGAATTCACAGATTTTAAATCGGAATATAAGTTTTTATTTAATAATAATTCATTAAACTTAATCAATATTGCCTCATTTGCAGGTAAATGAGCATTTCCGTTTTGCCTTTTGAGATACCTCTTCGAGAATTTCTGGACTCAAAACAATCATCGGCTCATTATAACAGGAGCAAACAAAATCAGCAAATGCCAAAGACAAGCCCAGTTTTCAATCAAAACAATTGAAGATGACTGGTCTGGGAATCTCACATGCACACTACAGTATTTATACTCGATAGTCAAGGATCATGTGTATTGCAGTATTGATATGTCTTTGCCAATTTCTATTCCTTTGTGCATCGCAAGTCAAGACATCTTTTTCAAAAGCTTGGCAAAAAAAATGTTAGCTTACGCTAATTTATGGAACCAAATAGAAATAAGACAATTTTCAGATCATTATTACATAATGTACATGGAACGAGACGTCACACTCCACGAACTTACTTGTAATAGTCGATAGCTTTTGGATTTTGCAAATTTTCAATCGGCACAATAGGTTCTATATCGTATCCTTGTTTGAACATATTAACTGATTTGATCTCTCCAGGCCTTGTTTTGCCAAGTAAGAGATATTTCTGCTCTTCTTTGGGTTCTAAATATAGAATTATATTAGTTTCAATCGGAAATTGACATTTGTAAACATTTTTGAAACTGAGTTTTACGAAAAAATGAGTTTTAGAGAGAAATGAGTTTTACAGAAAAATGCACAGGAAGACATACTTTCGAAATTATATGCAAACTACGTCAGTGGGCGAGATACCGTTGTGTTCATCATGTTGGCAATGCAGGTTGAAAATCTCTGGTTTCAGCCCCGACAAGTCAGACTTAACGATCCATGCCCAACACTCAACGCAGAATTTCATATTTTTACTTATATCCACTTCTTGGAGTGGATCACCCTGACCAAGGCCCTGTACCAGCTGACACTCATAAGCAAACAGGCTTAGAGTTGTTGAAAAGATAAAAATCTTTCCTGCTCGGCTTAGCCTATCAAAGTTATTACACCCTGGGTTGAATGGTGGTCATGGATAAACGAGCCGAACCCAAACTAGGCTGGCATAATGATAGCTACTCTGCTACTCAGACACCCGAAGAAAAAGGATTTCATCACAACAAAATTTAGCAATATTTCAGGCTTTATTATCATGTCGATATGGTTGACTAACTATCAGCATGAAGTTACATCACTTCCGTCTAGTATAAACAACATTGTTTATTTGTTTAAATCTCTCTCTCTCTTCTCCGTTGATGTTGTCGCGTTATGTTGTGTAATTAAACTCTTTGTGTTCTACTGTCTACGATATCGTGCAAGTGGTGGACTAGGGAACAGAAGGCATTGCCATCCCTGGTGGTGAAGATAAAGTGCGTTTGAGCGTCTGGTAGCAGCCAAACTGTGCAAAATGTTTCAAAGCCATCAATACTGCTATGAAAAAGCAGTGCTGATGGTTTCGAAACTTTTTTGGTCATTCGAACATAATAACAAGAATATCTTTTTTATTTCAAGCACTGAAATGGAAAACAGTTCGAACATTACTCACGTCTGCAAGATAATCCATCGTCTTCCAATATATATCCGGCTCTACAGAAACACGAGGCTTCTAGAGAGCTATTACCCAACAAACATATATGTTGGCATTTCAATGTTTTGCAGGCATTCTCACTGTTCGAAACTGTGTAAAAGCAAAAAAAATGAATATAAGAAAGGCTACAGCTACTGTTGATACATTTTGTGGATCTTACTGCCATTATACCTGATGTTGACCAGTTTCTTTAAGATAGGTTTTAATTTTTACTCTGCAGGAGAGGAAAGCCGTGAATACGAACTTAGCGAAATACGACCTCTCATGCAGACACCAGTTTGGATTTCAGGTGAAGGATTTTAACGTATTCCTCATTTTTTCTGCACACGGACTTAGTTGGTGGAGGAAGCCGTAAGCTATGCTTATGTGAACCACTGTGCACCGGCGAGGCGTCCAGCAGAGTTTTCGCATATAATCATCATCCCCCATGGGATTAGATAGAACCTCTGTCAGAACGATCAGAGATGCGTAGGTCGAAGTGTATTCCCAATGCTTTACCGATTGAGCTAACCGATCAAACCAAAAGGTAATAGATAAGGTAATGAACAGCTGGACGTCAAAGTTTGACAAATTGTTCATGGTTTGACCCTCACCCAGGGCAGACACCATTCACTGCACTCTACTATTGTAGTTCAGGTCTGTTTGGGATGTTTTCTGCTTAGTTTGTAATAGCTGATACCAGGTTGATGAAAAGGAAGCTACTCTGCTACTCAGACACCCGAAAAAAAATGTTTTTTCCAGAAGAAAATTTAGCGAATGGGAAATATTTTATGAAATATCTGTGGCTAAAAGAAAGGTCCTTTTTTGAGTGTCTGGTAGCAGCAAATAGACAGGGATTCAAAACATCATTCAAAAATTAGGATTATTACTGCTACGAAATAGCAGTGTTGATTGTTTTTGAAGACTCTTTGTCCATCCGAAAAAAATGGACATGAACGTTTGCAACACCCGAAGAAAATAAAGGATTCTATCGATCTGGTTGACGCTACAGTTTGTAGTAGTTCCTTGTTATATAAGTGACTGTTGGTAGGTTTCTTTTAGACCAGCAGTTCTCAACCAGTAGGCCATGGAAACCTTTTAAAGTGGGCCACAGACCAATTTGAAAGGCTAGATTTATTGAAGAATTTAGTTTCATTTGTGCAACTACACCTAATTTTACAGGAATAATGGCTTGGGGAGGAATTGAGATTTTATGATTTGATTGGAACATAGTGTTAATCATGGTGCACAGGCTTGCGAATGCGACCGGGAATCCCTAGCATCCACGCAACCTGCAATTCTTGCAATAAATCGGGCCGTACATGCACACTGAATGCAATTTTCCAGTCAGCGACCGTTATAATATTTTATAAGTTTTTGCTTTCATAAAAATTTATTGGGCCAAAGAATTTTTGTGCAATGAAAATGGGCCACAAAATGAAAAAGGTTGAGAACCATTGTTTTAGTCCCTGCTTCCGGCTAGAGAAAGTTTCCATCAAAAAAGTTTTTACCTGAAGGCTGCTTAGTTGGATGAACAATGTGTATACTCCCAGGCTGTTTTAATCCTTTGTACAAAGTGCTGACTTCGGCAGGGGTTTGTCGTAGCGAAGGTGCACCCCCGTTCCAAACATTTACACGGACTATGCTGTGGTTCTGCCAATTGGTTGCATAGAGGTAGCCTGGATGTGAGAGAAAGGCAATTTTTTTTATGATTTTTAAAATGTGATCGTCAGGTGCGAGAGCCTAGTGGCTAAGGCCACAAACAAGTGAAGTTGTCTGACCGATGTGTTGCATTACTTTTCGGGTAACAATATAAAAACGGCAATGAGCGCTGTTGGAAGCTATGCAAGCTTTGCATGTTTATATACCTACAAAGCACAAATGCAGGCAACGAAACGAGCATTCTTTGTTGGCTTGCATAGCAAACTGTTCTGTTTCATTGAAAAACGTATGTAAATGCATGCAGGGCATTGCGCTAGCGTAATACACAAAATAGAATCAACCTAAAAAAAGCGCAACCCAAGCAAACGTTTAGTGCAGCCTTTATCATGTTGGCATCGCAAGTTGAAGATCTCGTTTTCGAGTCAGAGCCAGTGTGGCTTGGTTATCATTGCAAACCCATGGTCAAGTATCTTGCTTAGATGCAGTAGTACCAATATATATCCTTCCAGCAACACTAACCCTGTTCGTCTATAAGCCGGTCAGAACGATCCCGATTATCAGATAAAAACGCGATGGTCCAGTGGTTGTCATGATGGCATGGCAGGTTGATGAACTCTGGTTTGAGCCTCGGCGAGTCCGGCTCAAACCCAGGGTGTAATAACTTGGGTAGGCTCGGCCAAATCAGATAGTTCATAACTTTTCAATATAACTAATCCTGTCTGCTCATAAGAGGTCACTGATACAAGGCCTTTTATAGTCATTCGGATGCATTACAATTTTTGGTAAGAGGCACGAATTATTTTATTTGACGGCCGTGGTGGCGCGATGACACCGACAATAGCTGCCGAAAATAGCACCTAATGAATAAGGCAGGTTCGAACCCCAACGAACCATGTTCAAGATCGACGAACGAAAAAATGCTTCAGAGAGCAATATATGCGGGGTGCCCCTAGGAGAGGCACTGTAACCCACACCCTTGGGGCTATGCTCGATAACCTCACCGGTTCCTTATATGTTCCACACAGGATGGAATGGCAAGACGCAAGATAAATCTCATAACCAGATATAATTGTAAACATTGTTAATTGCATACTGTGAGATAATGTTCATTCCAGAATCAAAAGTTCTTTCGCTTTAACCACGCCCTACTTACCATCAAAATAAGTTATCCTATGTAAAAGTTGCATACTGGCAGATTCAACAATCAATCTCCTGTTCTTACCATTATAATCAATCGATTCAACGTGATCTGAAATGAAAAAAATGGTTTTAGATACCGTATTTTGCGGCGTATAAGCACCTCCGTGGTAATAGTCGCAAAGCGTCCGTGAACGACTCCTCAAAAACGGAAACACACGCTGCGCCTTATCAAACACTAAAGTAATAACGTTTTGGAAAAAAGAAGCGACTTATCGGCCGCGAAATACAGTAGCACATGGTTGCCAGAGATGATGTCACAAGATACCACAAGACAACAAAAAAAGACAATTTCAATCTCCCTCTCCCATTGTCATAAATATTGATTTGCTAGTGTAGAGCAGGGTGAAAAAATCTTGCTTTTCTTCGGGTGTCCAGAATGCCCATGTCGTTTTCTAAGATGAACAAAAAAGTTCTAAAATGATCAACACAGTGGTGATAATTTTGAACCATTTTCTACATATTGGTTCCACACACTAAATGAGATTTCTGGCAAAAGATTTATAGTGAAACATTGCCCATATGTTAAATTTACCCCTTATGACGAAAGAGTTATCGCCATTCAGCCATTCTGGTGTAAAGAACAGCAACTGTCGTGAGGGGGAAACCCATCTACAACCTGTTTGCTTCCTCTTCGCCCTCTTGAGAGATGCATTAGGGGGATATACAGTAGTCTAATGCTATAAGCAGCCTCTAATCTGTCTTGACCGTAATAATATTGATATTGTACAGCTTAGAGGTTTATTTTTTGCTAAAAAAGTGACAACGATGATCACTTTAAACATTTTCATTCCAAGCATGGACAGATTGGCTCAGTTGGTAAAAGAGATAAGAATGTGCTTCGAGCTACGAATCACTAACCTCCTGGGTTGAACCACGTGCGAGATGACTATTTGTGAGAGCATTGCTGGGCACCCCACCAATATACAGTGGTGCAAGTAATCGGAGGTTACGGCTTCCTCCACCAACCATGTCCATGCACAGAAAAATCTTTAAACCGTTAGATAAAAACCCTACCCGACTGGTATACGCAGGAAGGTTGTAGCTCGCTATATGGATAAATGAACAAATGAGGATATGCCTACTCTCGCCTTTCATCTAAGTAACTTAGTTACGACACTTACTAATATGAGCATCTACGTAGAATATTCGCTTCCCGAACAGATCAAGGGTGACACCAAGTGGTAAAACAATCTTCATTATCACAAGTTGCTTTCGTCCCGTACCGTCCATATTGATACGTTCTAATTTTGGTGCCGTGCCATGATCAGTGAAAAATATTTTCCTATGGAAAAAGAATTATCAATTATTTTGGGAGGTGATTTTGACAACATCCAGGGCAGATACCACTCACTATGCCACATACATAGCGGTTCAGTTCCATTTGAGATGTTTTCTGTTTAGAGTGCAGTTGCTGACATTTTATCCTTCATTAGCTCTTTGCCATTTCAGTGGTCGTTAGTTGGTTCCTTTTAGGTGCTACTTTCGGCTTTCCTTGGGTTTGCTTGGAAAAACCTCCAATAAAAACATGACTACGGCTGGGATGATCTGTCGGAATTTTTGCAACGTAAATGACAAATTTTCACAAGTCAGTATTCTCATTTAAATCTAAAATCAAGACTTCCACTATATATCGAATATGTCAATTTCTGAATGGCCTAGTGGTTAAACATGTTGGCGTGGTCCCGGCGAGTCCAGTTTGTAATCCATGCCCACCACTCAACTCAGGGTGTAATAACTTGGGTAAGCTAAGCCAAACAGGAAAAGATCATAATTTTCCAGTTATTCAAACCTTGCCTGTCTATAAGTGGCCGCAGTTACAAGGCCTTGGACAGGGCGATCCACTACTAGATGTCGCTGTAAAAAAATTTTGAACATTAATGACCTTATCCTAAATAAACATAATCAAGGGCCATAAACATGGATAGCTCACCCTTCTTTTGGATCCAGTGCAATTCCAGTTGGATTATTTAAATTAGAGCTGAGAATTGTTACGCACGTCTTCCCCGTAGCATCACAAACAAACAATCTGTTGTCCGTATCATCGAGGAAATAGAAGTTACCAGTCACCCAATCAAACGCTATTTGCTCCACATCTAATAGGACATATAATACAACACTTAAGGATTGCTGGATATAATCACAATATATTTGAGGTCGTCTCCCAGAGAAAGCCAAGTTTCGTTTCTTAATTTTTTTTTTATTGAAATTCACTCTGACAAAGGCGACGCAGTACCTGAAAGGAACCAAGTAACGACCACTTAATAGCAAAGAGCTACTACAAGATGTAGCACCAGCAACTGCACTTTAAACTGAAAACATCCCAAATGGAACTGAACAGCACATGGTAAAGTGCAGCGAGTGGTATCTGCCCTGTAGATAGTAAAATAATCTACCACTTCTTTGCTTCATTTTAGTCGCCTTTTACGACGCACACAAAATACGTTAGGACTATTCTAAAGCCCGTATTTACAGAGCACAAATTCACCCAAAGCAAGCTTTGCAATCACTCCTGAAAGAAGAGGAACTAGTTAGGAAATATTGAAGAGTTTAAATAAATTAAATTAAATTAAATTAAATTAAAGAGTTCAAAGGTTATAAAGCTTTGCTGGTAGTAATTTAGTGTCACTGTCATATGGTTTGATATCAACTCTATACCAAATCGGCAAAGATAGCGAAAAGTGAGTTTTTTTACACCGTAAAATTTGGCATATATCATGATTTTTCTGCGGAATAGATCTTTTTGAAAAATGAAGTAAATTTTGAATTTTGAATAATCATCACGGTAGAAACAACGAAACTTTTCTGTTTAAGGGCAAAACTGGAACTTGATTTTTGATTCAGAGAATTATTGTATCTTTTAAAAATAACATGACTAGAAAACGTAACGTTGAAAGCCCAATAGCAGACAGAAAATATTTATACAGAACTTGTACGACTTTACGAAACGAGAAAATATTGAATATAAACCCTAAACCAAAACAATATAACTTTTACTTTGCACAGAATACAGCAACGGAATCTTTTTCGGATTGTTGAGGTTACTGAGCGAAGCACACACAAAAAAGCTGTCTGATGCGTCCCTGAACCGATCGACCCAACATGCCCTCTTTCCAGCTATATCTGTGACCAATGCAAGAGATGTATGTGTGCCTCTTATCGCAACTTTCGGCTTGGGTTTGCCTTGTAGCGTGACGCCCTGAAAATGAATAGGAAATGTTAAATAAAAGTCTTGATAAAACCGAGCCACTAGGGATCGATGGCTTTGTGGTTATCATGTTGGCATTGCTGGTCGAAGATCTCTAGTTCAAGTCCTGACTGAGTCTGAGTTGTTGGTTTCAAAAACTAGGGAGTCGAGGTCAGTGGTTTCAAAAACTGGAGAGTCGAGAGTTGGATTCGGATATTTTTATACAAACTCTATACAAATTTATTGAATATTTTTCTCGATTCGATATGCGTCGAGATTCGATTTGAAAACAAAATTATCTGAAAAAGATAACCACGCCAAAGACGATTTCCATCTCAGACTCACGACTCAGTCCCGGTTCGTTAATCCATGCCCACCAACCAACACAGGGTGTAATAACTTGGGTATGCTAATGATCGAGCTAAACTGGAAAGATCATACCTTTCCAGCACAAGTGGCCCTGTTTTCTTATTAGTGGCCCTTATCGTGGTGATCAACTCAGATGAGTGACCATAAAAATTATTGCATTTACTGACACTCAAAACATTTTTAACAATATTGTTGGGATAAAAACACAAGGTGATACATGACAAACATGTGACATATATGATTAGAGCCCGACGGCATGTCGGAATATAATGGTATTGACACTTCCAAAATATTTTATCACGTATAGGGCTGGGCAAAACCGAATCGAATCTGATTCGAATATCCAATTTTTACTATTACTATTATAGTCTCCATTATGATGATTAGGAAATATATAGTTACGAATATTAGCATGAACGGACTTAAAAGTGATGTATTTTCATTTTAATGACGACAAAATACAATCAATTTTGGTCAAATTTGACCAAAATTGTTTGTATATTGTCATTAAAAATGGAGCATTTAGCATAATTTTGTTCCTAGGATCGATTCACAATTGATTCGAATACTCTGCACTTCAAATCGATTCGAATCACCAAATCGAATTGCCCAATCTTTGCAATCATGTTAATCTTTGTTAATCGGCGAAGATGGTTGCAGGTTGATGCAATACTGCACCAAGTACCATCATTTTTAAACGCTGCAGGTGGAGGTTTTAGAATAGTCCTAACATATCTTCTGCAAATCGTAAAAGGCGACTTAAGTGCTAGATGGCTTTACCGCTGCCCAGGGAAGATACCACTCACTGCACACGCCCTCGTGGGGTTCGAACCCAGGCTGTCAGTGATGTGTAGTTCGAAGCGTATTAACAACACTTTACCGATTGAGCTAACCGGGCACCCATAACATAATAATGATGGTGACATAATGCAAAGACAAAAGAACAGAAGGTCTATTTAAATATAGACTCGTATATCACATTCCAAGTCTAAAATTAATCTATCCAGGTCAGTCCTACTATAATATTTATAGCTATCGATGCCAGAAAGTCAATAAGTGTCAAACGCAGACCTTGATGCAAGAATAATTGGATAATCTCAATCAATTATTCAATGCTTAAACATTTTTTCAATGAAAACTATGTTTTTAGTTGCTGATATTCACTGTGTGGTTTCGTTGCGCGAGAAACGATTTCCTGTGAGGTTTTTTCTATGTGAATTGCCGTACGGGCTTCAGAATAGTCCTAACGTGTATCCTGTGTGTCGTAGGAGAAAACTAAAAGGAAGCAAAGAAATGGTAGATGGTTTCACCATTGCCCAGGGCAGATACCGCGCACTGCGTTTTACCATGACGGTTCAGTTCCGTTAGAAATGTTTTCCATTTAGAGTAGTTGCTGGTACTACGTCTTTTAATAGCTCTTTGCTATTGAGTGGCCGTTGATTGGTTATCTTAGGGAGCTGCACTCGTTCTTCCAAACAAAATTTTTAATTGGTCACACGATTGGCTACCAATTCGCACCTATTCACTGTGGAGGTTCCACAAGGCCTGTGGCCTTGCTCCGAGCAAATTTTGAAAAAAAAAGGATAGAGACTAAGCAGCAATACATTCCATAACAATTCCAAACCAAACATTGTCAATAAAACAAACTCAAATGGGACTGATGAAGCCTGTGAACTTTCAGTCTGGACATTGTGAATGTTTTGGTTTTATTTGGAATGTCTAGCTTGCCTTGTAATCATTACTATCTGCTATTATTGTCAGTTATTGTTTACATTCTATAATTACTTGATTACGTTGGTATCTGCCCAACTGTATCATACTGTTAAGGCTCATCATTGTTGTTTGACCAAGAGTGAGAAGCTCTGGTGTGTTTGCCTTGAGGCCAACTTAACTCTTCAAAACATACTTTCAAATTCAGCTTCAAATTCCTGGTCCAAACATCACTGGATTCTCGTACTCACCTCTACAGAAGTAGCAGTTGCAACCAGAATATATGCTGAATCAGCATTATTGACTTTACAATGACTAGGCGTTGTAACCCCAGTCTCCAAGGTAAATCCAGGGGCACAGGAACACCTGTAATCCAATAGTTGCCCATCCGTACAAATCTGCTCACAGACGTCTTGTTCTTTGCATACGTTAATGTCTGAATATAGGAAGGAAATAAGCTTAAAAAGGAAAACCACTATAAAGAAAATTGGCAGAATACCAGTTATTACACCCTGGGTTGAGTGGTGGGCATGGGCATGGATAAGTGAGCAGGACTCACTGGGGCTCAAACCGAGATCTTCAACCTGTGATGCCAACATGTTTATCCCACTAGGCTATCGCGCCATGATATATCTCTAGTTAGAAGATCAAAATGTCTTCTGAGTGTCTGGAACCAACTAAACTGAATAAAAATTCTCATCAATTTTGGAAATCTGTAGAAAACTAAGATTCTGAGACCCTGCACCAAAGCATTTGGAGTCACTTAAATAGACTAAAGATGTTTAAAATACATTTCAACCATAAAATAAACAAAAATAAACAAAATTTTAAAATATATCACATTTAAGAAGTGGTAGACGGTTTTACCATTCCCAGGGCAGATACAACTCACTGAACTTTACCAGGACAGTTCAGTTCCGTTTGGTATGTTTTCAATTTAGAGTGCAGTCGCTGGTACTAAATCTTTTTTTTAGTAGGTCTTTGCTATTGAATGGCCATTGTTTGGTTCCCTTTGAGAGTTGCTTCCAGCCTTGCTTAGAGTGAATTTCAATAAAATAAATAATGAAAATTTCATAGCAGCAGCAGAGGAGAACATTCTGTCAGCCTGCTGCAGACCGTCCCCGGACAAACCAGACAGCCGATTGAGATAACAGGTAACAGGTAACTAGGTTTTAACAATAATTATGGGTCTGTATGCAAGGTGGTGGTCAATTTACACAGAAAATATCATAAAAATCTTACCAATACAAGTTTGATTATCCGCAGGACTCAGCGTCTTTCCCTCACCACAATAACATGTATATTGGTACTCTGGAGCGCCATCTATCTGTTCAATGTACGGCTTGACTGTGCAGAATTCTTGGCATCTCGAGCAGTAGATCGGCCTTTTCACTCCCGGTGCTAGAATAGCTTTACAAAGAGAAGAAATTATTATTATAAATATTCAGTTCAGTATCTCTAAAGTATGTCGAGACACCCTGGTAGGTTGTTTTGATTTACAAAGTGTCTCGAAGAGTGAGACTCAAATACATTTAGATATTTTTGAACACAAAAACATTCTGGAAATGTTAAAAATACAACTTGTTTACAAAACATACAGCAAATCCACTGAAGCAACATTTTAAATTTCTATTTTTGCATTGGGTATTATCCCAGAAATAAACATGAAAGTCAACTCTCGTTTTTTTTAAATCTATTTACCTACGCTAATAAAAATATGACCAACTTAAACGGCCTCTTCACTTCCTGGGCTAGGATGGTTGTACAAAAAGTAGAGGAATCTTTATTATAAATATTCAGTTATTGTCTAGCTACTGTATGTCCAGAGTACGTAGCGACATCCTGGTTCGTCGTTTTGATTTACAAAGTGTCTCGAAGAGTGAGACTCAAATACATTAAGATATTTTTGAACACAAAAACATTCTGGAAATGTAAAAATACCACTTGTTTACAAAACATACGGCAAATCCACTGAAGCAACATTTTAAATTTCTATAATTGCATCACAATGAGGCAAAAACAATTCAATGATTGCCTATTATCCCGGAAGTAAACATGAAAGTCAAGTCTTGTTTTATTTGCTCTATTAGCCTAGACTAATAAAAATATGACCAACTTGAAGAGGATGTGGGCTATCTCAAGTACAAAGTACAAGTACTGATGATTTAATACCAAAATTTCAAATATAGCGAAATCTGCAATCTATATCTGAAGGCAATATCAGGTACAATAATTATTATATTGTAGAATAGGAGAATACACTATTGCACGCGCATTCTATTAAACGCATGGCAAGTTTAGCAAATATCTTTAGAGAAGTCGAAAAATACTGCCATATGGGGAGAGGTTTTGATGATTCTACCTTGTGTGAAGGACCATGAAAATATGGGTGCCCGGTTAGATCAATCAGTAAAGCGTTGGGAATACGCTTTGAGCTACTACTCCTCTCTGATCATCATAACGCAGGTTTGAATCCTGCGAAGGGTGATGATTATATGCGAGAGGTCTGCTGGGCGCCTCGTCGGTGCACAGTTCACGTAAGCGTTGCTCACGGCTTCCTCCACCAACCAGGTCCATGCACAGAAAAAATGAAAAATATAATAATCCATAAACCTTCACCACGATTCGGAACTGGTATCTTCACGAGAGGTCATGGTTCGCCATATAGTTAAGCTGTATTATTGGCTTTCCTCCCCTGCAGGATAAACATGATTTCCTATCCCTATGTTTTTCCTCAGATATCTGCAAGAAATTTTGAATTGGATATTCGAACACATTCAAGAATGTGCATATTCAATACAGTAAAAACTTGATCTCAGATGTATTTAGGAACACAAATCGTATTTTACAAGCAGTTGTCATTCCTACTGCATAAATTTGTGCTGACCCGTCAGAAAAATTCCATGTTTTTATTTAAAGTTTGATAGAGCAAAATAAAATAAATAACTTTTCTGAATTTTATTTGTAATTTTTTTTTCCAAAAATATATCTGAGTGGGCATTATGGATCAAAATTTTTACCGAATTTGAAGTGCATTTATTGTCAATTCTAGAAGGTGATTTTCTTTAGTGTCTATGCACCAATTTTACCAGATATAAAAGAATGTGAAAATATCCATATTTTTTTGAAAAACTCAATATTGATCATGCTAGTTCAAATGGGTTAAAAGGTTGAAAATAAACCCCAACATAAGTAAACCCTTGTCGATCGTATCACAGGGCGTAATCGTGTAATATCAATTTTCAACTAAATTTTCAAATATAGCAAAAACTAATCCCATACTCCCAATGTTCAATTCGAAATCTTGGACCGAGCTCTACTTCGTTAGACAACGAAATCCCCAGCAAATACCTACCAGCACAATGGTTCCCTTCATCCGATCCATCAGGACAATCCCTTGTTGAATCGCACATTTTTTTGAACTTAACACAAACGGATGGATCGCTGTAACAGTTATCTTCATCCCCTTTGCATTTAGCTTTACCTGTGAAAAAAAAAATAATAATTCATGTTAATTTCACAAAAATATTTTGTATATTTTTTCCATTGCTTTTCTCTGTGAATGAGGCCATAAGAAGGAAAATTACCAAAACTAAGAAAGTGGGCACGGCGCGAGGTTGAAGATCTCCTAGTCAAGTTAAAAATAACTTGGGTGTCTCGAAAAAGGTTGTAAACATGTCAGTCTGTGAATGGCCGCTGTTACAGGGCTTTGGACGGGGGTGGAGACTCTCTTAATGATTTTATTGAGCTTTTTGTTGCTCGAGTCATTTTTTTTTAGGTGTGCCTGAGTAAGTTGTACAAGAGGTAGTACCACTGTGCATTAGAAACTGATCTGCAATGGTAAAGTGCAGTGAGTGTTATCTGCCCTGGGCGATGGTAAAACCATCTACCACTACTTAAAACATGAAGCCAGCCCATTTGCTAAATTTTCTTCTGATGAAACTCATTTTTTTCAGGAGTGTGAGTAGCTGTCACTTCGCTGGTCTGCGTTAGATTATTACATAAACATATCTAGATCAATCAAACTCTGCCAGCGTTTCAGATAAATATTGATGAAAACTTTTGTAAAATATGAAAAAAAATTTTTTATTCAGAGCAAAAAAATAAGTAGCAATTTATCCCATATTACAAAAATGATGGTATATTTACATTTAAAGTATGAGATGATAATCCCTGCATCTCATCATAGAGAAAAACTAATATCCAAAGTATAATTAAAGTCAAGTACGTTCTTATTTAGATGGATAATTAGTGCTTGAATATGACCGATTCCACACTTTAAAACTTAATATCAACTTAAGATTGTAATAATAATATCTGATAGGTCAGCCATGGTGCAATGATGACTCAACGGTATCAATTCTATAACTTAAACATCGGGAACATTATTTCAATTTTTCGAATCATTTGTTTGTTCATGGCTTGCCAACATCATTCAGTGAAAAATGAAAAATTGATATCTTATTTACACAATTGGGATTGCCAAATTTAAAAAAATTAAAGTTATAATCACGTTCAATTTCAATTCCCATTATAAGAGAAAATTTATTAAGACTTTTAAGGCAATAAACAACAATACCAGGAACGCCCATTTATTGAAGGAATCAATTTGAAAAGGTAAATTAATAATAGGAACTGATGAACCAAAGTGGCAGAATGTCGACTATTTTGCTACTTGCAACATGCAAAGAAAATGATCACAATCGAAATAATTTTTAGCTAACGTGCCATATTTAATGATAAATTTCCTATTTAATGATAAATTTCCTGCTGGAAAAGCAAAATGTCACTTTTTGACTGTTTGGTTGCAACAAAACAGCAGTAAAAGGTTCAAAATCATCAATACTGCTATAAAATGAAGAAAATGATTGGACATTTCAGACACCCGAAGAAAAAATTTAAAATCCATGTTCTGTCAACCTGTTCAAACCAATCATGTCAGCATATTTATATTGTAAATATAAGGTATGTTCCAACACTCGAGTAATTTCTAATTACAATCCAAGTTTCTACTATTTATTCGACCAGACCTCACAGAGTTCACAATTCACCAATTTACAAAGCCACAAAAATTAAGGCGATTTTCCTTCGTGAATAAAATAACTAGAAGGCAATAAACTTTATAGGTGGTCTTGGTGGTTCAAAATCCTTTTTTTTGAAAATTCACTCTGAGCAAGACTGGAAGCAGTTCTTAAAAGAAACCAACTTATGGCCACTTGATAGCAAAGAGCTACTAAAAGATGTTGTACCAAAAACTGAACTTCAAACTGAACCACCATGGCAAAGTGCAGTGAGTGGTATCTGCCCTGGGTTTTAGCAGCCTTGAAAATTCTTTGAAATCATCCTTTTATACTTGAAATTTACCAGAGTTTGTGTGATTTCGAGAACCCGTAATCCAGCTTCAAGTTTACAAATATAGCGTAACCAAAAGGGCCTCCACTAAAAGAAAATAGACTTGAAAAATATTACATTTGAAGACACTAATACGTAATGATTGGAATAATTGTTTGAGATAGAAAGTGAGATAAATTCCATTTATCATCTATTAGTGGGAAAAGAACATATTTAAATAATCTTGGGCCATTGACGACAGCCGCAATCCAAGTGAACGCTTGGTATTGATGGAATTATAGGGAGTCTCTCGCAATGTTTGCACGAAAATATTCATACTCATCAACAGGGCTATGTAGCAGGATGACAAAATCTTTATCTATTTGGGTGTTTGAAATGACAATGGAATGTCCATGTCCATTATTGTACTTCCAAGATACGTCAAATTGTAGAGAGATTTGAATTAAAGTGATACCAGACTGCACCCGAATTTACCAATAACATACACACACCTGGAGAAAAACGATGTTTTACGGTTATCGGCCGAAACGACATTGCACACCTAGCCAAAAACGATACTGCGCTCGTTCCATGCGTCTGAGTTAATAAATTACTGTACGTTATTACTTTAGCGTTTGATAAGGCGCAGCATGTGTTTCCGTTTTTGAGGAGTCGTTCACGGACGCTTTGCAACTATTACTGTGTTGCGCCATATCTGTGTAAAAAATAGCAAAATTTTAGAAAAACGACCCTTTGCGACCTTTACCACGGAGGTGCTTATAGGCTGCAAAATACGGTATTTGAACTATTAGATCTATTTATCGCCCAAGCTGGCAGAATGTATCAACTACTAGGCTATTCAGATACCACAAAAGAATGTGTTTCATCGGAGGAAAATTCAGCAAATGAGCGACATTTAATAATGATATATAATTATTTTTTTTGCTAAAAGAATAAATAACGATGAAAAAAATGTCTTTTTGAGTGTCTGATACCAAGCTAACTGTGGGAAAGGGGTTCAAAATCATTAATAATGCTATGAAATAATAACAATATGAAGAAAATGACATGAATATTTTAGATGTCAGAAGAAAAACAAAAATTTATCTCAGGCATGTACGGCCAGGTAAGTCTTGACTACGATAAATAAAACTTTCAATAACAAAATACAATAAATAAATTATCATTATTGCAACAAAGATCCTTTGTTTATATATAAAACGAAGGATTAAATTGAAAAGCTATTTTAAGCTAATTACAAACTCCCGTGGCCTGTCTTGATGTATCGACATAATCTCGTGGTCGATGAAAGATTGAAATTAATTTTGAGGAAGTAGGGTCGAATGTACAATGTGTTGTAGGTAAACAATACAAATATTGAAAGTTGGATCTCTGAACCAGACGGGTGAAATGTCTGCTACTTTGCTTCTCAGACACCCGAAGGAAGTGGGTTCGATCAGAAGAAAATTTAGCAAATGGGCAATTTAATATTATACCGTATTTCTTGCTAAAGAAATATATTCCCTCTTTTTAAGCATCTGGTGATAATCATATTGTATGAAAAAGGTTTAAAATCATCAACACTGCTATGAAATAGCAGTGTTGATGGTTTTGAAGCTTATTTTGTGCACCTAAAGTGACATGAACATTTTGGAGACTCGAAGAAAATAAGATTCTGACGCTCTGACCCACAATTGACTACACATTAACAATTTTTTGTAGAAATTGGGCACAGACATGTCAAGTCATAATAAAAGGTCTAATTTTTTTTTTTTTTTTTATTAAAATTTGCTCAGAGCAAGGCCACAGAAGACAAATCATTCTAGAAAATTCTCGTGATGCCACTCAAGTGAAAGAGCTACATGAAATGCAGGAATAAGAACTAAGATGTCTATTAACACAAGTTTTAAAGCCTTGTAGATCAATAAATCCAGACAATAGATCAATTCTATCCGCCTACGCAGAACCTGTCAATTTTCATTTTTTTCATATTTATATACAGACATTTTTGCCCACCAATAAAAAATTATATCAAAAATTTTGTCCACATGGTCCCACATTCAATATATATAACTGATAAAATTACATTTCATACACCAGAAAAAATCAAAATTACAACTTTTGTGATAGTTTTGCAGTTCAATCAAGATTTATGTTGATTCAAATGAGACGATTTTGAATATTTGAATACCAAAGTCAATAAATCTTGGTTTACTATTGTGGTTTACTTCAAACAAAATACCATCGTTTAATGAAGCCTAAGAGTGAGACATTACGTAACCCAAATGAGTGATCTCTATTCATACTCAAGCAAGCAAATCTGAATCACATATCTCATTTTTTGAACCCAAAGGTTATTATTGGACCGCATCGCATCACTGCAATGAGATCTATCTGTAATTTATGGCAGAATGTCAGGTACTCTGCTACTCAGACACTTGAAGAAAAAGGATTTGATCAGAAGGAAATTTAGCAAATGGGCCATGTTTCGTAATATATCTCTTGCTAGAAGATTGAAATGTTTTTGTTAAATTTCTAGTAGCAGTCAAACTGAGCAAAAAGTTTCAAAATCATCAATACTGCTATGAAATAGCAGTATTGATGGTTTTGAAGCTTTTTTGTCGTCCAATAATAATGAGATGAATGTTCTTTACATCTGAAAAAAAAAGTTTTTGCCATCCTGAATGTTAGTATAACTGCTACTCAGATATCCACAGAAAATAGGTTTTATCAGTTAAATGGGCAATACTTCATGATGCAAGAAAATTAAAATCCCTTTTTCGGTGTGTCTGAATAAAACTAAACTGCACAGAAACTGTTCAAAATCATCAACACTGCTAATGAAATAGCAGTGTTGATGGTTTTGAAGCTTTTTTGTGCAGCCGAAGAAAATGACATGAACATTTTGGACACCCGAAGAAAACAACAAAATTTGTAGTAATTGGATACAAACACCCAGAGAAATTTCAAAGTTCTAACGAAAGGTCTTTAAAAAAAATTTTGAAGGGATTCATTTCTATGGTTGTCTGAGTAGAGCTATTGAAATGTCCGACACAGTGTACGTTGGAAAATAATTCTGAAATTTTAGATCAATGAAAGAAACATTTGATTTATTATTTTATGGTTCTATTGATTTTCATTAAAAATGTTTTCACAACCAACCTTTTTAAGATAAATATAACTCTGAGCTATGATATAACATCTGAAAAGGAATTGTGAAATAAAATCCTTCGGGAGATACCTTTCTATTTTGATATGTAAAGCTTATTGTTCAAACTGCTCAAACCAGAAATTTGACCTCATCGAATTATTCGAGCGACAAACGGCTTTGAACAAACCACGTAGGTAAGAAAAACAACAGATAAATATTCAAACAATGCTTTGAACTGGGTCAAATTCCATTCAAGCGTCCAGAGGTTTGTATGTGTTTATTTCTGGAGATACGCCACATCGCAGTTGGGGTCGCCGCTTTTGAATAAATTTAATTTAAAAACGATTCGTGAATAAAAATTTGGAATCTTTGCGAATCTGATTGATTATTAACATATTTTTTCGTTATAATGGTTGAAATTTTCACAATACTGGTAAAATAGCAAAACAACTGATGATCTTCGACAAATCTTTCAGGAAATACACTTTTTTGTTAAGCTCGACCAGAACAACATTCAACCCAGGGTGTAACTAAGGGTGGACTAAGCCGAAAAAGAAAAGATCATATCTCTCCAGCAACCCTGTCCGTCTATAAAGTGGCTGCTGTTACAGGGCCATACACAGGGTGATCCACTATAAGAAGTGGTTAAAAAAAAGTTATATATGTCAATGAAGGATCGCTCCCATTTCGCAGAAGTCACTGCACACTGCAAATAAATCAATTCAGGAATATCCCGGAAACAGAATTACTTTTAATCTAAATTCTGGAATCCGAATAGAATCCTTATTCTACTCTGATAAACACACAGTAACGTTGTTTGGTCTTCAAAATATTGATGAAAAATGTGATGCAGTCCAAGACATCCAAAGGAAAAAGAATAATTATTAATATTATATTTATAATCGTAATTCTGAGTTCAGCTTTATTAACTAATTTATAGGTTTGATAATTATTTTTTTTCTTCATTCGACGCGTGTGAACATTCCACCATAAATAAATATTGTAAACATGACTCTTAAAATGTTAAGTGGCTTCAAATATGACCTCCTACGTCACAAGAAAGTAAGTTGAGTACTAAATACCGCAAAGTTTAAGAAAATCATAATATAATTTCAAATGATTAATTGTGCGAGTTGATGACCTTTGTGCGCTAAAATCTGGCATCATAAATATTGCTACTCAGACACCGGATGCAAATTGCCGCCATTAGAAGAAAATTTGGCAACTATGGATTTGGCAAATCTTTTTTTTATTAGAAGACGAAAATATCTTTTTTAGTCTGGTATCAACAAAACTACAGACAAAGGTTCGAAATCATCAATACTGCTATGAAATAGCAGTGTTGATGATTTTGAAGCTTTTTTATCCATCCGAAGAAAATGACGTTATAATTTCAGACACGTGAAAGAAAACAAAATTCTATCACCCTGGCACCCAACTATTTTCTCAATGTACACCAAAGAAAGCAGTTTCAGGTACAATGTTCAAATTTTCATCTGTTCCTTGATGTGAACGCGATGCTGGTTAGCATACTGCGATTTATCAAGCAGGGAAAACTAATATTGTAATATAGACCTAATATATATATATATATATTCACATACATACAAGGATATGATTCGAAATAAAAAACTTTAGTTTTCAAATAGAATTTTAAACATTGTAACAGCTTATAAAAGTTTGATACTTTTTCATTGATCAAATTATAATAAATACAACATAAAACACTTTTTATGGTTTTCGTGAAGTAAAAAAAAGTAAATAAATTTTCAGTTGACATTGTCAGTCAGATAAGTCAGAATGCAAAGATAGTGGCATAAAATATGGTGAATTTTTTTAAACAAACTTTTGATGTCTTTTTGCGACATAAACATATCTGTATAATACAAAATTATTTATCAGAGCACAACCAAACTGTACACATACATTCACAACAAAATTAAAAATCAACAACAACACATAAAAATATTACTTTTGTCAAGTACTAGCCATACACGGATCTTGTCTCCTCTGTGGATTCATGATTGGCCAACGATAAGCAACGTATAAATAAACAAAATTTTGTATATTATTCTGAATACACATATCCAGTCAGGATCTCTTTCGCGAGACAAGTTTTGTAAACCATAGGTCACTGATGGATCATACCACCAAAGCGCAGTCAACCAGTAGGAACAAAAACTTGTTAAATGAACTAGGATTTTCATTTTTAACAACGGAATACAATCGATTTTGGTCAAATTTAAAATATAAGTGCTCTTAGTGTGAATTGAAAATACACTATAAACTATGAATTTCCTCATTTTCACGATGGGGACAAGTTATAATAGTAAAAATGGGATATTTGTTATATACATAAAATTAGTGATTCGATCAGATTCGGAAAAATATTCGAATCCGATTTGAATTCCATGTCATTCGGTTTTCCCAGCCCTAATAGCAAGGTGTGACAAGCTACGTACTGGAATGCACTTTTATTTACTCATCTACGTGACCTCAAAGACACAAAATTTACTTAATCAATCTCTCTTGAGGCTCGCCGAAACCAAAGTAAACATCTATACCAGATAGTTCATATTTCAAAATTTAATAAACCACGCTCGATAACAAATGTTGGATTGGGAGAATTATAAATACTGTTTATTATGGTTTGATATTCCCGCTAAGAAGATTAAAAAAATGAGATTAAAAGAATTGAAATTTATATTAAAAACTAGATTCAGTTGCCCCAGACGAACTTTCATACAAAATTAACACTTGGAGCGACTGTACTCTAAGCAGTCATGCAGAGTGTGGTATCTACCCTGGAAGATGATAAGAGCATCCACCACATTCCTTATTTTTTATAAAAGTTCGCCAGCAGCGTCTAAAAGGACCAACTAACGACCACTAGATAAATAAAATACCAGCAACTGCACTCTAAGCAGAAAACCACCCGTACAGAACTTAACCACTAGAGTAAAGTGCAGTGGCAGTGATTGGTATCTACCCTGGGTGGTTATAAAACCATACACAAGTTTCCTTTCACTCGCCTCTTACGACACACAGGAAATATGTTAGAACTAGGGGTGCGCAAAATCGATTATCGGTCGAGTTCAGAATCGAATCAAATTATTTTTACGAATCAAAATCGAATTTCCGAATCCGCAGTATTATATTAAATAAATAAAAGTACGTAAGAAATTTGTTAAAACACCAAAATATATGTCTATTTCCTGAAAATGTAAACGTTTTGAATATGTTGATTTCAAATCTCTGGGAAAATCGAATCGAATAATTTATGATTCAAGAAACTTTGATCAGATAGAATTTTTTGGACAGCCCTAGTAAGGACTATTCTAACGCCTGTACCTATTGGGCTAATAGGAAGCAATAGAAAAGTAATCACTTCCTCTGTTCATAAAAAAAAAGATTACTATTCGTTTGTCAGACAAATCAGAATCAACTCAGGAGCTATAATTAAGTTTTCTGTAGAATTTATAAAATCGTATCCAATGAAGATGAATAATTTTTCCCAGTCACTATTCTGAAATATACCTCAATTTTACTACATCGAATATGTCCAATTTCGAATGTAGTCTACTATTAAATCGTTCTGGAAATCGTTGCTAATAATTCCTTCTACTTCCCATTAACACATTGACCCAAATATTTAAAACAGAACTTCAAATACAGGATGCAAATTTGAATCTTGATCAGAAACTATGCTAGATTAATTAGGAAACAATCTTAAAAGGATCACTTCCTGTATTGGATCCTCATGAAATTAAACTGTTACTGCTTATCATTTGTTAATTAAAATAGGCATATAAGTTAGGAGAAGCCAATAAAGCTGCTTACAGCCTTTCAGAGTTTTAATAATTAAAAAAAAATAATTCCATATGAATTCATCGAACTAAAAAGATTTTTTTGTTTGCTGCTTTCAATAAATTTCTGAGATATTTACCCTGCCATACTTGCTTAAAGATGAGTTATTTCGAACAATAAATTAAATATCTATTAGCTTGGCTTAGAAAATTATTTTCTTCATAACCACTCTTTGGAGTAGATCACACTAACCAAGGTCCTGTACCAAAATCCACTTACAGACAGACATGGTTACTGTTATTGGAAAGATTTGTCAGCTTAGCCTACCCAAGGGTCATTTCATGCCAACTGAACTGCCCAAAAACCCATTGTCTAAAATATTGCTAATAATTTTGCCAAAATCGAACGCCCCGGCAAGATTACAATCACTTGAAAATATGATCTTTTCCTGTTCGGCTTAGCCTACCCGAGTTATTACACCTGGGTTGAGTGGTGGGTATGGATAAGCAAGCCGGACTCGTCGGTGCTCGAACCCGAGATCTTCAACCATTAGGCAGGCCATCGCGCCCACGAATTATGTAATGTAATATAATGAATATAAATGTATATAACGTATGTATGAATATAAACTTTAAATCAAACTTACACATGTCTTTGGCTTCATCTGAGCCATCAGGACAGTCCATCTCCCCATCACAGGCCCATCCTTGGGCGATACATGTCAGCTTCTCGGTTCTGTCTCTACAGGTGAATTCATGAGGTTTGCAGGATGCTTGGTCTGTAGAAGGATGGAAAAAAATTGGTTCTAGAAATTTTTTTTATACATTTTTTTTTATTTTTGTTTTCATTGAAATTCACTCTAAGCAAGGCTGGAAGCAGCTCCTAAATGAAACCAATGGCCACTCCATGGCAAAGATCTACTAAAAGATGTTGTACCAGCAACTGCATTCTAAACAGAAAACGTCCCAAACGGAACTGAACCATCATGGTGAAGTGCAGTGAGTGGTATCTGTCCTAGAAGATCATAAAAACACTTACCACTTCTTCAATTTAATTGATTTAATTCAATTGATACGACGAACTTGTTTCTGCTGCTTTTTTACATTTCTATGTTATATATAGTGAAAATGAAACAAGAAATAAAGTAGGTTGGGATTCACTACTTGAAGTCCCCTGAAACCACCTAATTGCAAAAACCTATATGAAATGCAGGAACGAGAAATAAGGGACCCCATCCCTGACAGATATTTATTGAGTCTGATTTAGAAGCCATGAAGAAAAACATGATCAGGAAAGCAGTTGGAAGGCAAGTAAACTTTAGAAGTTCTTGGGAAAAAACTTCTTGTAAATACTCAGAGCACAGTTGCTGCAGTTTAAAGTAGCTTTCTGATATTGAGTTGTCGTCATCTGGCAGGCATTAATAAAGTGCTGCTTCAAACCTTGTTTAATAATAAAGTGAAAAGAGAGGAAACCTCCAGGTTTTACCTGAGCCACAGTCTTGTTCATCTGACCCATCTTCACAGTCATAATCATCATCACATCTCCACTTCAATAAGATACATTTCTTTGAACCTCTTAAACATGTAAATTGTTGCTCTGAGCATTGTGTGTCAATTTCTGGAATTAGAAGATGATAATAGATATCTGAAGAACGAACACTTTTCAATAATAAGAGTGCATACGTACTTAAAACAATTTTGTTTACAACCGAGTTAAAATTAATTTACCATGCATAAGCCACAGATGGACCACGCCTCAGCGGCGTGATCCATCAGTGTCCTATACTTGTCAAGGCTTGTTTGTTCAGCATTTCCATGAATGGGGATCACATGTTTCAAATGAGGTTAATATTATCAACAATACGACAAAAAAATGTTGTAAGATGGACGAAGAAAAAAGGTCGTCTTCGTCATCCCCCAGGGCAGATACCACTCACTTCACTTTACTGAGGTAGTCTGTATGGGATGTTCTCCGCTCAGAGTGCAGTTACTGGCATTTCACCATGAGTTGCTCTTTGCCATTTGATGACAATATTTTCCTTTGCAACACTGCTCTCGAATTCCGCCTTGCTTGCTTGAAATAAAAAACAGAATACTTGATTATTCAGAAAAGAGACTAACAGAAATAAATAGAGCTGGGCGGCATGGGGTATATTTTGTACTGACATATCGCCAACCCAAATGCTGTTATTACCGGTATGCCAAGCTATTTTCTGCAATTAAAAAGCATGCTTTAGCGTCGTTCTAAAGACCCATGTAAAGGTTGGCCTAGTTAAAAAATTAGGTGCATACCTCTAAATGCGGGTGGGTTGCTGTTTCATGACACTGCAAAAGTTCAATTGAGGCATATCAGCAGATGTAAGTGGGTTAAAGACCTGTTTTTGTCATTATTTTAACGCGATAATGCATCAACTTGTAACCATTTTAGGCGATATGTTGCCACGAAATATCGGTATCACGGCAAACCGACATTGCGAAGATTAAAGCAAAACAGTATTTTGGAAAACTCAATACCAGCATTTACCGTTTAACGATGTGCGGCCCAGCTCTAGAAATGGTTGATTATTTTAAAATTTCTCTAAACAAATATCTTGATTAAATTGAATTTTCAAATTCCTAAAATCTAGATTCCAATGGATAACTATTCAACTTAGGCAAACTCGGTCACATTTATGAAAAAAAATTCAACCAAACAATTTTCATCTCATCAACAATTTTCTTCCGTATTTCAGACTGACACATTAAAGAAGTCACAAATAAAAGAAATTGAGGATGATTCATCAACTTTAAAATAATTTGACCCAGAATTTCAAAAGATCAGCCTATTCTAAGAAAGGCCAATCGGTACGGAGACAAAACAACCAAACAACAAAGACCACCAGACAGTATCAAATTGCCTGTATTAATAATTTAGGCCATAAAAATTTTCAAACATTCTTAATGACATTTGAAAATTGAAACTTATTTCTGAATTATTACCAAATGATAATTCACCAAATTATTAACATTTCATTATATACCTGTGGCTAGAGCTGGGTGGCATATCGGTAGGACGGTAAATACTTGTATTGAGTTTTCTAAAATATGGTATTGCCTTAATTTTCGCAATGTCGGTTTGCCGTGATAACTGCATTTCGTGACATGCCGCCTAAAAAAAGTTGCAAATTGATGCATTATCGCTTCAAGTAACAACAAAAACGGGTCTTTAGGCCACTTACAACCGCCCGCATTTAGAGTTAGGCACCTGTTAACTAGGTCGCGCATCGCGTGGCTCCTTAAAACGACACAAGAGCATGTTTTTGTTAGCAGAAAATGGTAACAGTACCGGAAATACCAGCTTTTTGGCAGCGTATGCCGGTACAAAATATACCTGATGCCGCCCAGCTCTACCTGTGGCTAGAAAGATTTAAATGTTTCTATTCGAGTGCCTAATAGTAATCAAATCATAAAAAAAGGTTAAAAATCATCAATACTGCTATGAAATAACAGTGTTGATGGTTTTGAATCGTTTTGTTCATCCGAAGAAAATTACATAAATATTTCCGAATTTTCAGACACCAGGAAAAAATGGTCCTGTTATCCTGAATTACTCTACAACCAACTGTCAGTAATACCACCCTTAAGTTTGTTAATTAATATTTAAATTAATTACAGCTTTAATCCAACCAAAATATAAGGTGACATTTGTCTTAGAGACATTTTCAAGGCCACACCATGTGAGTAAATTATATGGCTGATGCGGTAATTTCACGTTAGAACTTCCAAAACACGAACATTAAAATTCCACGTTAAACTGGTTAGCAGGGTGATTGAATCTTGTTTTACTTCAAGTGTCTACAATACGCACATCTATTTTTTCGAATGGATAAAAAAGCTTCAAAAGCATTAACAGACAACACCCTATTTTACAGCAGTATTAAGGATTTTGAAACTTTTCTACGTTTTTGTCAAACCAAACAAAAAGAGATTTTCTACTTTTTTATTAATTACATATGTTAATGGAATATTACATATTCATTTAATTTTTTTCTGGTGGAAACTATCTTCTTTGGGTGTCCGAAAGAACTGGGCGGCAATATAACAATAGAACGGTAAATACCGGTATTGAGTTTTCCAAAATACCGCATCGCGTTAATCTTTGCAATGTCGGTTTGCCGTGACATACCACAGAAAATGGTGACCTTAATTAAGACTTTTGTAATGTCACGGGAAAAAACAACCCGCCTGCAAATAGAGGTATGCATCTGAATATTTTTAGCTGCGTTGCGGCTCACGTAGCTCTTTAGAACGACACAATAGCATGGTTTTTGATAGCTAAAAATGGCATTGGCGGCAGCATGTCGGTATAAAATATACCTAAAGCCAGCCAGCTCTAGTGTCCTAGTAACACATTGACATTCTGTCTCTGCTTGGTTAAACAGAATAGTCATAAAGTTATAAAGTGTCTTTACACTTCAATCTTGTCTGAAGAAGTTAGACTATGTCCTAACAATAAACTTATATTTCTGTGGAATGAGAACATGATATTTTTGTATATAATTTTTACACTTGCAAATGCTGTGAAGTTCTTAATTCAGGATTTTGTTGCATCATATTTTAGAAAAGCATCAATTTAAAACATCGGCATATAATTCCATAAACAAAAATTTTGAAAACTTCCCAGTAACTCTCAGCTACGTCCATTCTAACTTTTATTATTATTTATTAAAACTTTATTTATTTAAAAATTTATCAAACAGACTCTAAGCAATGAGGGAAGCAGCACCTGAAAGGAACCAACAAACAGCCACTCAAATACATAGAACTACCGTACTACGAGACAGTTCCACCAACTAAATGCACCATAGGTGGAAAGCGCGGGATGTCCAAAACGAATATTCGAGCACATTCAAAAATGAAGATATTCGATATAGTAGAATTTTTGATTTTAGATATATTTCAGAGGGATATGAAAATATGCCATTTTTGTTGCAGAAATTCAGACAAAATTACCAGAAAAATTCGTGCTTGCCCTCCAAATTGGTACAGTTTGACGAATAAAGGAAATTGTGTACCAATAGTCAAAATTTTCTGGATTTTGCAATTTTTTCTTGGCTGAATTTAGATTGTATTCAATATTTCATATTCGAAATTACTTTTTCAGAATGTATTCGAAATAGTGAAACATCCGGTTTTGCTTTCGGTGGGAAGCATCCCAAATGGAAGAGAACCACCACGATGAAGTGCAGTGAACGATATCTGCCATGGGTGATGGAAAAACCTTTTACCACTTTTCACCATGCTAAGACTTAACACAAACACATTAATAACTAAATAAAAATTAAAAAACACATCAAATAAGATTTATACTAACTTGCGCCGGCAGACGGCTCCACTCCTTGTGAAAAAGTTTCTTTAGAAAATAGAGAGAATAACAGAAAATATATCAATAGTCTTTGCATATTATTATTGAGCTGTGTAGTCCAACGCCTTTTATATCTCCTATTGAAAGATCAAATGTAATTCCAGCGTCAACGTAATTCCCTGAAGACTTTTTGCTGTCCGATAAAGCCAAAAAGGTGATATTCCCTCGGGATTAAGTGCATTTGGAGTCCTATATTGTTTAAGCTACTCAAGGTGTTGAAGAATAATTAGCGTTGATTGCTGCACATGTTATGCTTCATTTTTATAAGTTATTGCTTCATAAAAAACTTAGAAATAGAAAAAAATACGAAATGAGTGCAATATTGTTAATAAGTATAAAATATTGACAACTTGTTTTCGATGTCCTTTGTTCAATAATGAAGCGCAAAATTTGCAATCACAAAGGAAACTATTTAATAACGGCATAACTGGATTTCATATTTTGGAATTAATTCATTTATATTCTCAAAAAGCAATCAAATCCATTTAATAGCAGCTTTGTTGCTTCATACTTTACTTTTATACAATTAAATTTGCAATAACCACACACACTCTTCCGTTCTCTCGTTGTTGTCTTGCTCTGAATCGAATTAATCAATTTTTTTTTTATTGAAATTCACTCTGAGCAATGACAGAAGCAGTGCATGAAAACAAAGCAATTAACGGCCACCTGATAGCAAAGAACTACTGAAAGATGTAGTGCGAGCAACTGCACTCTAAATGGAAAACAACCCAAATGGAACTGAACTATCATGGTGAAGTGCAGTGAGTGGTATCTGTCCTGAGCGAAGGAAAAACCATCTACCACTTCTTAAAATTATATTTAGCAACAGGAACTTTCCCAGTCAGAAATTTTATTTTTGTCAAGCATGCGACACAGATGGACCGCGTCTCATCGACGCGTTCCATCAGTGACACATACTTGACAAAATACAATGTTACAAACCCTTTTATGCAAGAAGCTTTTTTCCCAAGCATCTCTAAACTTTGGAATTCCTTGCCTTCTCGCTGCTTTCATGATCGTGTTGATCTACAAGGCTTTAAAACTCGTGTTTATAGAAATCTATCAGGGATGGGGGTTCCTTGTTCCTATTCCTACATTTAGCTCTTTGCACTTTAGTGGCTTCGGGAGAATTTTCAAGTATGATTTGTCCCCTGTGGCCTTGCTCTGAGCAAATTTTAGTAATAAAAATGAATAAAAATAAAGAATTTGGAGTAGAAAAATCATCCACAATTGTCCATAATGATAGGACCAATAATCAAAAGATAAAGAGTAAGATTATGTATATAATGGTGTTAGATAGGTCAACATCACTAAAATTCAATAAAAAAGAAAAAAAATTCAATGAACAAGAGTTACTGAATTAGCTTAAAAAATTAACAATTAATCAATTATGCAAAACAATTTTCCGGAGAAATCTGTTTTGCTGGGCCATGTAGAACGTAGCAATATAATACATTATGAGTAATATGAAAGAAAAGTAATACAGAAGATATAATAATAATACTATTAATACAGCTAACAACTGAGGCATCAGCACTAAAGATTCGTAAAATAAGAAAACAGCTCCATCGATATTGTCTGGTGCGTATTTGACAAAATGAAATATTCGATCTAAGTTGTGTGTAGTTGTGTTTTAGAGGTCGGAAAAGTAAAAATAAAAAGATATTAAAAAACATGGATAATAAATAATAATAATAAACATGGATAATATTTGACTTGAAAAGATGAAGCAGCTGATTTAGTTAATAAAATTAAACAAAAATAATCAAAATTAGCCTACTTACAATGAGCATCGCTAAAATACTGTTGCCAGAAAAATTTGCCTAATAATGTTTTGTGAAGTATGAGTCGTATGATGATCCATAGTCCATCTGTGGCTTATGCTTGGCATAAGAAGATATCCCAATTATCATAAACATTTCTCATGTTAGAAGTGACTTAATCCTAACCCAGGAGGTAAGGACAGTAAACTTCACTAGCCCATTCTTATTCTTTCTCGTGTTTGCAGGTCCCAGTGACCCAATACACAGCATAGTAAAATTTTTTTTCAGAGTTTTAGGGGAGGCAAGCTATAAGACTTGATTTTGTTATACATTCTCGCTATTTCCTCATTTTGCTGTTCATAGAAACGAACACAGCGGACAAATTCCAATAAGCCATGTTCATTGGGAGTAAATCCATGTCGTCCAATGACATCTTGTTGAATTTTCGTGATAAAAGGAAACACGTTCTGTGCTAATGCCACAGCATCATTATCTCGTCTGTCAATGAATTGATTCAAAACAATCGCATTGTTTTCCCGTTCGATTTCACGAAGTGTTTCCAAAAGAATACTCTTTATTTGTGGTAGAGAGACTGGACTTGTCATGTTAATTAAGCTCTGAGAAAAAAATTTCAAAAATGATTTAGCTTCATTTATAGTATTGATATTGACAATTTAGAAGTTCTAAGCTTTCTTGTTGCTTTTTACATTTATCTATTTTTTTTATTTGGTAGAACTAATTGTAATTAAAATGAAGAACATTTTAATAGGGACCCCTCCCTCGGTTGAGGAAGTCGTAAAATGTGAACAACCATGCACCAGTGAGGCGTCTACAAGACCTCCTACATATATCCATCCCTCACAGGATTCGAACCTACGTCAGGCAAAAATTGGCAGAATTTTATTATAAAAAATCACTAAAATAATTCAAAAAAGTTTTCTTCGGTCTTGAAAGGCTTAGAATAGTTTCGAATTAACATTGATTTAAATTGATTAGAAATGCTGAAACTTA
Organism: Styela plicata; assembly: GCA_963675895.2. NCBI lineage: Eukaryota > Metazoa > Chordata > Ascidiacea > Stolidobranchia > Styelidae > Styela > Styela plicata. Next base: position 524,002 of record OZ023149.1, read on the forward strand.
CATCCTTATTCCCAATGCTTTATTGATTGAGCTAATCTGCTAATTAGGCATTCTAATGAACTAAGACTACGAACCAGCAGTTCAGTAAACAGCCAACTGATTCCGGGTGTTTACTCATGGTTTCTGATAATTATCATATATTCAAGTGTGCGTTTGTTTGCGTGTGACATATGGTCCAGTGCATCCATGAAGCACGATGTTTTCAAACGGCCTTGATTTTGTCATTTTCATTTGTAATTTTTTGGACCTCACAAGTCACAAAGTGTACATAATTATGAACAGTAAAAGTCCAAGAAGGTCAATTAAAACATAATTTTCATGTTGCATGTGCACAGAAAAACGGCAAATTCGTTCTGCAATTTGTACCTATTTGTTTGCTTTGGCTGAGAGATAAACAAACTTAACAAACAGTGGTATTTTTTGAAGCCGTTTACTGTTTATGGCAAATATTTATCTGAGATGAAGTTAGCCAAATAAAGTTCATGGCTTACAAAGAATACAAAACTGTTTTTTTTTTGTGTGTGAATATGTCTATTAGGATACGTTTGTATTTATTTAATTTATTACCGGGATGAATACGTATAGGTACAGGTATCGTGAAGAAAAATTTTTTTCACAAATTGTATTATCAACTGTATAGAAATATATACTAAAACAATTCAAGTGTTCGGCTGATATACCCTCACAACATGGATTTATGTAGGATATCATCTATACGTCCCTAAAGGAGCATTTCTTTCCTTTCGACTGAGTTCATCAATTTCAGAACTACAATCATCTTATATTTCAAAAAGTATTTGCATATCACTAGGCATTTCATATTTTGTCATAATAATATTCATACATATCCAGATTAAGCTTCCCACATGAGTCTAGATTTGTTGATTTCCCACATAAGCTGTAATTGAGTGAATTTCCTAATATTGGATCTGGTGTGAAGGTATCAACATGGCACCACATCAAGAACTCTGTGCCCACTGACAACCATAAAACAAGTGCAAACACGTTTCTTCCACCTCCATATCACACAAAACACATAATCCCAATTCGTCTTCAAACCAGTATTTTACCTTATCACCTGTGAGAAGGCTGTTGAGCACAATTTAACGTCATATTTAACGTTATATTTGTTTGGCATTTTGAAGTTACAAATTCTTGCCCAATGAATTATTGAGCTTTGGTAAGTTTTTTTTTGTATATATAATCTGTGTAATCCTGCAAATAATATGTTTCTTTTACCCCGCAAGATTTGTTGGATTTTATTTTTTTTTTATATAGGTTTTCTAAACCGTTTTACCGGTATCGTATACCTTCCTACTGGATTTCGAATTTCACCCAATGGTTGGTTCGGAGACAAAACTTTTTTCCAGGACAAAGGTAAACATCCCCATACTTGTCGGAGTTCTCCCTGGCACTTATTCAGTATTCACAAGATATTTTTTCATCAGCAGGCTTGTACTCGACTAAATCCGGTAAATTTGAAATGCCAAATCGATTAAATTCCAATTGGTTATTTCACCTACACAGTACAGTTATTATGTTGGCTTCCACCCTGTTTTGCTTTGCCCCCAATGTATTCAGTATTACCATTGTCATCTACTGTAAATTTATTGCACCATATAATTTTTTGCTGGTATCTCCCTAACATTTAAAGAATGGTTCCTTGATATAACACTAATATTCTTGAATGAGTTTATAACTTGTGTAAAACATTGGCAGATTGGTAGGCTGTACTGTGTATGTGTAAGTTCCTCTTCAAGTCTCTTTTCCACACCATCGGAAATGCGAAAATAATGTAACGTTATAAAGATAAAACAAGAGTCTCAACTCCAGATGTAGGCGTTCAAGGTTACCTTCACCCCGATTCGGAACTGGTGTCTGCACGTGAGGTCGTGGTTCCCATATGATTAAGCTGAATTCTCGGCTTTCCTTTCCCTTAGGATAAAAGTGAAATCCTATCTTATCCCCCCACACACTGCACATGCAATGGGAGCCATAACACTTACTAATGTTTGTCAACTATCACTTGCGTCACTCGAGAGTGACAAAACGCAACGCTGCTGACAACTTTTGTTTTCAAATTTAAATCCAATACAAATAAGCATTTGTGACATTGTAAGTTGTTACTGACAGCAACGCTTCAATTGGTAGCGAAAACGTTTTCTCAGCGGCCGTGTTTTGATGGTACCGCAATGCCCCAACCCAGAGTACAAACAGACGTCAATTTTTTGTTGTTTATTCAATTAAATTTGCTTTAAAGAAACATCCCGTCCTGTCATCATTCTTCTCGATTTCGAGCAGTTTCTTGGGTGTAGTCGAAATAATCATTGAGCCATCCTAAACTATTTTGCGGAAGCGTATTCCCAACGCTTTACCGGTCGAGCCAACCGGGCACCCTCAACCCACCAACTTATGGGACATTAAATATAAACTTTACATTTCAAGCATGTGTGTGATTGCTTGGACTGATAACTAAAACGAAAACCGATTTTTAATGTGTTTTTAATGAAAGAACAAAGAAAAAGCCGACTGCATGACGTTTATTGTTTGTAACTCTTTCCTAATCTTGTTTATTCATTTTTATCCTGCGGAAGGAGAGCCGAGAATACAGCTTAACCATATGTCGAACCACGGCCTCTCGTGCAGAGATTGGGGTATGGGGTGAAGGTTTTTGGATTATCGTATTTCTCATTTTGTCTGTGCACCGGCGTCTAGCACACCTCTCGTCCATAATCATCATCCTTCACGGGATTCGAACCTGCGTCAGGACGATCAGAGATGCGTAGCTCGAAGCGTATTCCCAACGCTTTACCGATTGACCTAAACGGGCATTGCATTGTATTATTATATTTGTCAGCGAAACGAACCACTTAAACTTTGGGAAAAGGGGACATCAGCTGATGGCGTTCGAGCATTGTTATCTCACAATGCTTTCAGCTTCATTCATAAAAATAAGACTTGCAATCGGGTTTTTCAAACTCATAAATAGTCGGCCGTGACGAGCTTATCATTTTAAGCGGCGAATTGGCATATTTTTTCCCCTTGTTTGACATATAAACGGAAAATATTACCCGGTCAGTGCTGCTGCTTGAAGTGATAGCTAATAGTTATATAGAAATATTTATTTCGACTCATCCGCAAATACAAAAAACACCTACAAATAAGACGGAGAATCCGGGGAACAAACAAAATCGAGAAATAAGTTTGAAATATATTTAACGGTCACAAACACCATAGAGAGAAGAAAAATGAAAAAATAATTAACATCAATCAAAAACACGAGTAGCCAAAACACAAACTCTCGAGTCTTTGAACGCAACAATTGTCAAAAAAAAAAATGACATCGGCGTTTAAACAGGGCGCCCTGTTAACTCTCCCTCGAGATATAAAGAAAATCTTATCCTAACAAACTAAATCGGACTTTTGTGTACTCAACTCATTAAGTTTTCAAACATTGGTACTTGAAATGTACACAAGGAAAAACGAAAACAGAGAACGAAATGACAAAAAATCTGGAAAACGGACGAAATCTGGAATAAGATTTAAACCGTAGATACAAGGTATGTGCGTTTGTCCACCAAAACACACACAAATCGAGGATAAAAATAAGACACGGGGTTTACTCCGGGCGTTAAGCGATCAAACTCTAACATTCGGAGGCTTCAAACTTTAAAAAAATAAGCTAACTTTGAGTGGATTCAAAACAAAAATGCACTGTGTTGTGCATGTGATAATTAAGCGACTAGCTGATAGCGTCCACTTCCGATAAAAAACAAAACAATGAGTGGAACTAGAAATAACAACAAAAGTACAGTATTACGGCAGCCTCGATTGTTTAGTTTCGTCCCTCTTATCTGTTTCACGCAACGCGCAGTTGTGAGTCCATGATTAGAAGTCCATTAATAGAATCCAACTTTTATAGGTATGGCTGGAGCGCCTGTTTTGGACGTATTTCGATTGCGCTGTAGTGTTTTTTGCTGTATTGTCCACTGCTCCCATCCCGTTATACTTATACAATCGATGTCCCAGCTCTTCACTATGTGGATGAAAAATCGATTTCACTGTATTTATATTTTATTTATAGAGCGGAAAGCTACCCATATTTTGGATGAGAGAAAAACTGTAGTTGCCGTGACCGACTATTGTTAGACCAGTACGAAAGAGTAGTATTCTTGATGGACACCATGGTGTGTTTTCAATTATTTTCTCTTACCAGGGCTGGAAAAAAGTAATGTTTTTCATTTAATCGACAAACTACAATCGAAAATTCCATATCCAGATGTTTTTCCACAATACAACTTGTTTTTTTATTCGTAAGAAAAACTGTAGTTACGAAATAGTATTGTTAGCACGAACTTGAGAGGCATTGGTTTTCAATTATTCTCTCTTAGCAAAAACCAATAAGTTCTTCATTTCAACGACAAAATACAATCGAAAACCGATTTTTTGTTTTAAGATAATTCAAAATAAATTAATTCCTGCCTCGACCCAAGCCTTGCCGTAGGGACTTATCAATGTCTGGGGATGTCCTCATCCAAATGACTGTCGATCGTATGTTTGAATGGTGAACTGATTCAAAATCTTTCGCAGCGTCTAGCCCAGAATGTTGATGCTGACTGATTTCTCTTGCACATCCGTCTGTATGAAACCTTTATGAACTGGTTTAATTGGAATAGATTGTTTTTTTTCAATTTCAAATCACATCCACAAATTCCTCTACTATAACTGTGCGCAACCATAATAATATCCCTGTGTAAAGTCAGATCTCGTTGAACAAAATCTAGAATAGCTTCCGCCTGGAACGTTTCACTGAAATCCGTGTTATTGTGACAGCACAATGGTCGACGTAAGCAACAAAATTACGCATCTTCACATCTGTGCGAATCGTTTTGCCCCAATGTTGTGAGGTTCAACTTAAACAAGAAGACGACGTTCATCATTAGATCACTTTTAATACCATAGCACTGCTCCCCGCACGTGGCGACCGTCCCATTTATGCGGATGCACTCAAGGTGATCCTCACACATCTTCAGTCATGCATGATCGTTGCACTTTGACCGTTGTGCAATAGTGCGTAACACCTGAGTAGCTGCGAATAAATGATTTTTTTTCTTAAAGTCTTTTTGACTTCAAGAAGCGATCTGCTCCATCTACCTGCCATTTTTTGCAGTAAATCTAGACGGCAACGTATATTTTGACGAGTATGTGGTCAAATTTTGTATCGATCTTGATGCAGAAACCGACCAGCCGTTCCCATCAGACAAGACTCTTCGACTTCCTTTAGTAAAGAGACCTTGTATCTTTGGTAGTAGACGCAAGATAAGCTCTAGAATTCAAACTGCAGCTTCTATATTAAACATGTTTTTACCTGCATTTTTCCTTTTTTACCAGTCTAATTATTTCTTCCATTACATCAACAATATTTTTGGGTGGCTACTAACTTGTTCCACTTTCCTCCTCAAATCATTTACAGTTTAAACACGTTAGAAATTCGTTATTGTGTTGTTGCGGCATCTAAGATTCGATCTTTAATTGTAGCCTTTTCAGTCAGTAAATCTTTAATTTTTTCCAGACCTTCGGTCCCACTTTTTCTTACTTTTCTCCTTGTTTCAACAAAGACCGTGTTCTGCCTAAGATCATTCGATGGCCGTACAATATTAATAATCCTGTGTTACAAAATTATATTAGAAATGTTTATGGGTTGATTTCATATCAGTGTTTGAAAAATCGCAATTCCCATGCAGCGCAAAATGTTTCATGAGTGACGTTATAGAGTCGACAACTAATTGTCTAGTTGTGACGTATCAATGTCTTTTTTCGTGTGTTATTGTCTGTGACGTGTGGTTGTGCGTGAGAATCTGAAATGTTTATTATCTCCTTAAAAGTGGAATCACACCAGAAATCGATCGTTTGACCAAACAGTCCTTTATTCAGTGTGATTTTCCAACAAAGTTGAGAAGACAAAAAACATCCACAGTGGACAATAGCCCAAAACCTGAACTGGAAAAAGAAAATACGTAAGGTAATTACTCTAATAGTAGTCCCTAGTCTAGCTGGCGATCAATTCAAAATCGGTTTGGGTTTTATTTCAGTGTATAATACCATTAATAGTGTTCAGAGATGGACCTTATTCGGTTTGACCTCTCAGTAGGCCGAAACTTGGAACGTAAATAATAACACAGAAAATATGCATGGTGATTACTCTAACATTATCGTAAGGCATTGTACAGACAAGTACCATAAGAAACCGACTTAAAATCGGGTGTACTTTACAGTATATGCAAGAAACAGTGCTTACAGAAACTTTTTTGTCCCCCTCTTGGGGTGGATCACCCTGACCACGGCCCTCTACCAGCGGCAATGTTCTGAAATATGGGTCTAAAGTGTATTTCATAATTACGCGGTCAGATAATTATTGCTCTGTTTATTACTCCAGTGATTGTCTGGTCGATTGTGTTTTTTTGTTCACAGATTAGACATTTAATAGTTGTGCCAGCTAGGGATTGAAGCGCTTTTGAATGGTGAATAGTGCTATCTTGTTTTCAGGTATTTTTCTTTTTAGATGTGTTCAGTTTAAATTTTAAAGTTGAATGAAGCCTAGATGATGGAGGCAATGTTTATCCAGTAAATTTGAAAATGCACTCGCTTTTATACACTTTTTGTGACCATCCAAGTCAGCCTTAGGTGGGATATTTGGATTTCTTTTCTTGGACGTGATCACAACATAAACATTAAAACTTGTTTTGCAACTATTATGGCCGGTTTTGATTGCTTATAAGAAAATTTTTTTAATGTCGTTGATCATGTGTTGGACGCATGATGCTCGAACTTAATTAACCTGATATATTGAATGCCAAATTCTCCTAGTGGTCATGATTTTTGACCATGGTTGCTACAACAGCGTTACGATAAATTATGGCGGACTGTCTCCAGTGGTAAAAACTTGCGGACTGATCACGCTAAATGTGCCGCCTCCACCAGTGTTTCGATACTTGAATGCAGAATGTTGATCAATTGCCTCGAAATCTAGAGGGTACAGCTGCGATGATAGGAAGTGTATTGATGCAGAAATGAGTCGACGGAGGCATAATTGAGCCCAACTATTTGCCATGGCGTGCACAAGTCGTTGCGACCCGTAATAGGACAAAAAAGTCTCTGCAACGACTATTGCAAACAATTATTCGTTTCACCCAGCTGGATGCCTATCCACTGCCTGGAATCGACGAAACAGTGCAAAAGATTGCCCAATACAGACTTTTCAGCATTATTGATCCGAAAAGCGCGTATCACCAAGTGCCTTTGAAAATACAAGACAAAAAGTACACTGTAGCTTCCGAAGCCAATTAGGCATCTTGATCAATTTCGTCGGATACCTTTCGGGGTCACGAATGGCGTTACAGCCAAAGAATGATGGATAATTTTATGGTTGAAAAATCACTAGAAGACACGTTCGCCTAAATCTAAATAACGTTACCATATGTAGAAGGGACCAGTCGCACCATGATGGGAATCTAAATCGTTTCTTTGTCGCGGCCAGACGTAAAAATCTGACTTACAATAAAGAAAATGCTGTTTCTCTACGAGAACAATCAGTATATTGGGAAGTGTGGTATCGGATGGAGAAATACGTCCCGATCCCGGAAGATTGTGGTATCTTAAAGAATATCCTCTTCCTGAAAATGAATGCGAAAAGCCTAAACGAGTAGCTCGCATGTTTTCGTATTTTTCTTAGTGAGTGAAAGAATTTTTCAAGAAGATCAGACCTCTGATTCAAAGCAGAGGTTTTCCTTTGTCTGGTGATGCAGAAAAAGCTTTTTCCATACTGAAGGCCGATATCGAAAAGTCAGTCGTATACGCCATAGACGAACGACAGCCGTTCGTGATCTCGTGACTGATGCTTCCGAATTTGCGATTGCAGCAACAACTGTTAGGTTATTTTCTCACCAGTGGAATACAAGATATCTCAAGAAAGAGCTTTTCGGGATATTTAGAATGACGTGATATCAACTTTACAAATCAATCCACTCATGATTTATGACGACCAATATCCAGAACTATACAGAAGCACTGTTAACGTTCAGGTTCAAGGCTAGAACTTTTGTTTATAACCGCAGAACTTAACCTTAGTATTTCTTGGTCAGCTTCTTCTGACGATAATTATTTATATTGGAAATATTTCGACCTGTAGCTCTTTAATGGGCTTGTATATTTCAATGCTATAACAAACAGCCTTGAACAATGTCATCTGCTTATAATAATCTGAGGACTTCATGACAAAACAGAACTGTCAAATGATCAATTCGCAGTTTGGAAAGTCTTTTTCCGGGATATTTTCTACCAACATTAAATATCACATTCCACACCTTCGTATCTGAAGATTTTATGAATAATTTATTTGTGCTAGTTAACTTGTTCAAAACAAGATTGGAGAACTCTTTGGAGGAGAGGAGGTGAAGTATCTAATTCTACTGCTCACAGTGAGCACAACTCGAGAGCTCGCGAAATTGGGGAATACAATTTGGAAGGATAGAGTTTTGAAGAAAGCTGTTTCCAACTAAGTTACTCTTTATTCGCATGTGAGCGACGTGTCCTGTCAAGTTGTCAGAAAACTATGATATTCGCAATCACCGGTATCGGCCATGTTGAGGCGTCTGATGTAACATCAGCATTTTGTACACAGCTTCTGACAATGTTGTCCCGACAAATAATATCCTACTTTCTTTCGGTGTACTTTGCTTGACTGGAGTTCGGATATTCTATTGCACGAGTCTGCCGACGATGATCTTCAGCTGATCATGACCACCGCTTGTCAGTGTACCTGACCGTGGTACCTCGGTGGTTTAGGGTGAGCGTACGGAGAATACGAAATTACACGTTCCATGGATGCTTAGCGAAGTTGATTTTGATTGTGTTGTAAGTTCCGTGGGTCAACACAAAGGTCCCAAGCTTTGTCTTCCAGACCTTATTCATCCGATCAACCCAGGCGAGCTGAGTGTTGAATTTACAGCCAGCAGCTTGCACGATGATAACGCTAAGTTTAAAAGGCTTCGCAAAACCAAGATCTGCAAGTGCATAAAATGTCACATACAGTAGGCCTACTGCGATGGTATCACTAAAGAATACCAGTATGATATTGAAAAGGCTTTAGGCCGTTCCGCGCCGAGGATGGTTTTCAGGAACAATTGTGTGAGTTGACGCATCCTTGCTATTGTGTACTATGCTTCGTCACCAAGCACGGTCACAGTCGTCGGAGTAAATTTGCGATTGAGAAGGTCGGTCGCTTTATCCTCTTTGTTTTAATAGTCTCCAGAACTCTCTTCGAGTAATTTTCCATTTGATGAGTTTTGATGTTGTCAACAACAAAGTTGGAACAAAGCACGGTTTGGAAATTTCAAAAATATCTTTTAAATCAAATGTGAACCCTAAGCAATATAAGGTATACCGTTCGGCCTTCAGCAGCTTTTCATTAACTGTTAAAAGCATTACCGACAACTATGCTATCGAAATCTGATTTTTTTTTTTTGTCAAGCATGGCGTGATCCACCAGTTACCCATACTCGACAAAGAATGTTCTGGAAAAAGTCTTCTGGTTGGGATTGAGCTTAGGTGATTTTATAGTTGCAATCATCGAATCAAGGAATTTAGGGAAAATGATAGTTGTTGGTTGATGGTCTGACTATCCATTTGTCACTAGTCACGGAGCGGTTTAACTATCCATTTGTCATTGGTCACGGAGTGGTCTGACTATCCATTTGTCACTAGTCACGAACTGGTCTGAGTATTCATTTGTCACTAGTCACGGAGTGGTCTGACTATCCATTTGTCACTAATCACGGAGTGGTCTGACTATCCATTTGTCACTAGTCACGAACTGGTCTGAGTATTCATTTGTCACTAGTCACGGAGCGGTTTAACTATCCATTTGTCATTGGTCACGGAGTGGTCTGACTATCCATTTGTCACTAGTCACGAACTGGTCTGAGTATTCATTTGTCACTAGTCACGGAGTGGTCTGACTATCCATTTGTCACTAATCACGGAGTGGTCTGACTATCCATTTGTCACTAGTCACGGAGTGGTCTGACTATCCATTTGTCACCAGTCACGGCGTGCTCTGACTATCCATTTGTTTATCTGAACTCGAAATCACTAAATATATATTATTCTGCCTGACGTGTGCTTCGATGGTGAACTGATTCAAAAGTATTCACAACATCCGGAAAATCGACGATAACATTGCAAAATTCCAGTCAAAACATAATATCGTCTGCACATTCGACCTATGGAATTTATCAATTTGGAAACTTCTACGGATACCCCAGCTGGTTTCCTTTTCAAAATCAGACAGTTTAGGAAAGCGTCAACAATTTAGGATTAACTGCAGCATTCGGGAATTTGTGACGGATTCCGAGGGGATATTGTGAAGATCAGCATCGACTCGTGTTAAGTACATGCCAGTCAGAAAACTCAAAGCATCGTTTGTTCGGACCACGATGCCCAAGCGCGGTCAGTCAATGACTCATACTTGATAAAATTAAATTTCTGACCAGGATATGGAAGAATTGGACATAATTTGCAGATGGACCGATATCTTTCCTGCTACGAATTTTGGAATATTTCAGTATTTGGTGTGAAAAACGCCTGGTCATTGAACATATTTCTCCGATGTTTTGGCATTTTCTGGTGTTCTTTTGCGTGCGCCTTCCAGTAGACAGATAGTACAGTTGTTTCTGACTTTAATGCTCTTCTACGAAATTACTACGCGTAGATCACGCCTCGGATGGGTTGCCGTGCCTCGATTCTACGCTTGGAAAAAGGACGCGGTTAATTTTGAGCTTTCTATGCTCTCGTCTGTTCTGGTACTTTCTTTTTCTTCCTGCAACATTGTGGGAAGCAAGACAGCGTATGATTCAAAAGCTTTCGAAATGTTCCGAACTGTGCATTTCCATCGATTTCGACGACTCTTTCTCAAAGCATTAGCAGGTGGCACTCTTTACCATTTTGACTGAATTATATCAATAATAACTATGGTGAGGAATACAGTTCTGATACCATGGCAGCTCGTATCCTTTCAAACTAAGATCGTCATCAAAACCGACAAGTCAAGATCTAATTGTGTAGTATGCAGTGAAGGGGGAGAAAAAACGTTAAGAAATCGCATCGAGAGAGGGAAATTTATTTTCAAAAAAATAGGAAATAGATTATTACGAAACAATACTCGAAGCCTTGTCAATGCCGGAAAGAACTCATAGGCGTTTCTTTTTAGCTTCGCAAATGGTAGATGGTAATATTACCACCCAGAGCTAATAACACTCACTGCACTCTTCGTCTATATTTGTAGAATATTGTATTTCTTTTTTAATTCATCCTTTGTTTTTCCCCAAATAAAATAGGTTCGAAACGTTCTGAAAACGAGCGTCCTTGAGGGTAGCATCTGGGGTTGTTATAACCTCCCCATGAAAACAAAGTAAAGCAAATAAAAATCGCGCCGAAAGAGCCAATTTTTTTCAGCGAAACAGCACTTTAAGTTTTTTTATTGAAATGAGCTCAATGCACTGTAAAAATTGCGATTTGACCGATTCCGAAGTTGCCAACAACCACTTCTTCTATACACTAGGAGATACAACGCAGACTTTCCCTTGAACTGGCATTTTCAAGTTTTAATTTTTCGAATTTTGTGCTCGTGTTTTACCTTGTGCATGATCTTGAATTTAGGTATCATCTTCTGAACACATTTTACTGATTTGCCGAAAATTTACACGAAGAACAATGAAACTCATTATGAGGTTTTCTCTGATCCCAACCCTATTCGCCCCCTTTCTGAACTGGAAACAAGAACAATATTTATCTTGATGCATTTTTATTGCAGCTTATTCCCCATAAAATCACCACAAAAACAGCAAAAAAAGAGAAATCAACATCCATCGGACCCGTGAATAATTGACCAGTGCGACCTGTGACTAGAGACGCACGCTTCGAATATTTTTTTCGAATCGAATCTGTTCGAATATGATTCTAAAAAGAACTTAGAACTTATCGTTTTAAAATATTATACTATATCACAGTAAAAAACATATTTTTTTTCAAATTCGTGTGACTGAACAGGAACAAAAAAAGTTGTTTGTTGATTTCACAATTGGGCACAAGATTGGCAAAAAAATACCATAAATAATCACCAAAAGGTCAAAAAATATTAACATGTTTTCTCTCGAGGTTTAACGACAAAACTATACATAAACCCCGCGATAAAAATCACAAATTATTAGTTCAAATGCTTAGAATCGATTCGAATTAAAATCGATTCGAAATATCAAAACTTGCAACCTCCTACCTTTGACACCAACGAATCCCGTCTCCATAGCGCGGTCCATCAATTCATCATACTTGAGTATGGCCGGCACTTTAAGATCTTGTATGCGTTTATTTTCAAATCGATCGAATCTGATCAGGACGCAGAAATGGGGTAATTTGGGATTATCTAAGATGTGAATTTATTTATCCCCAATTCAGGAGATAAATAATAAAAAAAAAAAACACAGCTACGATTCTTCAATAATAATACAGACTGCACTGTAAAAAATGTAGTAAAATCGCTGCTCTTTGACAGTTATTTTACTCGATAATATTGAAACAAAACTATGAAATCGACTCGTTAGGCCAATCATGGGCTGTTGATGGAACGCGCCTCCCCCATCAACGGATCTTACTTGGCATAAATCAATTGCGCATCGACCAACACCAACAAATTTCAAATCTTGGAAATTTACAATTACTGTAAATGAGTGGTAAATTTACTGCGTTTTTATCACAAACTGTAGGAGGCAAATACACTTTCCATGCACATTTTATCTCAATAACCAAAAACAAACTCGATCAAAATCGAAAAATACCTTTTCTTTGTATTTTGTCGTTTAAATTTTTTTTTCAATTTTCCGTGACGAATTCGAATAACATGTCCTTCCGAACGCCCAGTCCAAAATTAAATTATTTGAAAAGCTACTCAGACGCCCGAATAAAATTGGTGACATCAGAAGAAAATTTATCCAATGGTTTCATGATAGATCTGTGACTAGAAGATTTAAAAGTTCTTTTTCTGGCCGAAACCAAACTGTATATAAAGGTTCAAAACGGTCGAAAAACATCAATATTTAGAATCGTTGAAATTAATTAAAATGATGATTATTTCGAACTTTAAATCCGTCTTCTCGTTTAAACGACCAGTGATTTTAGTCGTATTCACAAAGGACACCGCTTCGCCTAGTTACATTCTCTATGTTGTACATCCCAGGCGCGTAAGTACTGCAGCCAGTACTACAACATTGGTATAACTCCATATATGTCCACCCTGCAATTGTCGACGGACGATCTGTACCCCAATGCACGAATGTTGCAGGTGTTCCATCGCGAAATGTTAGGAAGGACGTCTGAAAAATATGTGTTGTAATTTAACGGGTGAAATCGGAAACCGTCGGTTCAACCGATGATAGATTTACGAAACAGTTTTCAGTGTTCGAGCTAGCGTAGTCTAGATAGTGGCGGTGGTAGGTGATAAACGGTGGAGGGACATAAAAAATTATTTGAAACAGAATCGAATACTCAATGATTGGCTTATGCCCAGAGGCAGTCATAGAAAAGTACGAGAAAATAATTTTGTTTCAATCACGAAGCACCGCGGTTCAACGCTTAGTCAATTTGCATATATTTTTTTATTTGAGCTAGTGAAAAGGAGGACATCAGCGAAGTAGGAATAAGCGTTATCCGGACAAAGAACGAAATTGAATATAACTTGCCTTCCTTAATTTTCATTCTCTAATGGATTAATTCAGCAGAACTCTGACATCAGCTCTGTAAGCGCAGGCTTTATAATTACAAAGAAGCGGTAGATGGTTTTAACGTCGCCCAGTTAGGATACCACACACTGCACTATATCAGAGCGGGTTCCGTTCGCAGGGTTTTTGCCTCAGAGTGGACTTGCTGTTACTGCTTTAGTAATTTCTTTTGATTTGTTTTGCAAATCATTGGTCATGTTCAACTAAATATTTATGCTTCACTTGCCTCTGAACTCACCAAAAGATCAAAGCGCATTCCAACAAAAACCATTGCTCTATCAGTCACTGATATCATCTTGGAGTATAGATATCGCATGATCATTGTATAATGTTCTTCAGAATAGATGTTTGCGAGATGCCCATTTCTCTCTGTACAGATTTTCTCTGCTTCTTCATATAACATGCTACACGTAGTATACGCAGCGAAACATTTGTCTTCGTATTTCACGTCACAAAGCCCTGAAATAATTAACAACATTGACATGACAAACTTTGGCGGCGTTCATCGTTGTCGTCAAAATTTTCGGAAGATGAGTCGACATTATGATATCAATAACATAACATCAGCCGAGGATGAAATTTTTTGATGAATGCATATAATTTTACTGGCAAATAAAGAAAGGCATATACAAGGAATCTGCCCCCATAACATTATATATGAGTGAAGCTCGAATTTCACTCGTTTTTTCCTCCGTTCTATTTTTTTTTGTTTTTGTTTTGTACCTCCAAAACTTATTGCCAACAAGCATCGTTTTAAAAGAGTTTTGAGAAACAAATTTCATTCTAATCTGAACATTTCCTCAAAAATGGGATATATGAGCAAAGCACCCTCAAAAACCGAGTAAAAAAGTACATATTTTGTTCGGTTGCTATTTCGGTTGACGAGGTGGGTGTATCTACATAGCTTTTGGGTGGTCGACTGGTAGGTGTCACCTTCCTCGCTCACTCGTTTTCGACGCTAGTGTGTACAAGCAAATAAAATATTCGGTGAAAACAAAATATTCGTCAATCGATAGAACTGGCCATCTTGCATTTAACTTTGTTCGATTGCGCTATATAAATGCGTAAAATCGCCACCTTCTCTTGCTTCGAGCTTTTCAATTGTCTTCTTTGCTTGATCGAGTTCATTCAAAGCCTGCATGACATCAGCAATGAGAGTTGAATTTTTTTCTGTACAAGTTTGGCACGCATCACATGCTTCTCTGCAGAACGGTGCAAAATCTAATGAACACGTACAGGCCTGATGCAGGAACAGGGCAATGGCAATGAATAGAACGTTATAGGTGGCAGCCATTTAACGTATTTAAGATAAATAAGTATAAATTCTGAAAAGAAGTAGATTTTACGTCCCATAAGTGTGACGCATTTACTGCAGAGGCGACTAAGTGAAAACAAAGAAATGGGAGATGGTTTTACCATCGTTCAGACAGATATCGTTCACTGAGCTTTAAGGTGGAGGATGAGTTTCGCTTGGTATGTTTTCAGCTCAGATCGCAGTTGCTGTTACTACATTTACTAGTGGGCGTACTAGTACTTCAGTGCGTTTGGCAAATTTCATTAAATAAACATCTGATATACATAGGAAGCTGTTTCCTTTTTAAACATTTTCAGACCTGATAAGACTGTAAAATACAAACGTGGGAGGTATGGGTCAAAATTACTCCTGTAGGCGCCTTAAAACTTTCTTTTGTCTGCCAGTTCGTGGGCGTATTATTCTTATTGGGGAAAGGATGCTTCTCCCCCTTCTTTTGTATCTCGCGCCGACATAAAATTGTTAATATCGGAAACGTTTTAATGCATAAAAATCGGCCAAACTGCAATTACTACGGCTTATGCAACGTGTGTGTTAAACCTGACATGACCGCCCCCCTCCCACACGGTATACAAAACAAATTATGCTTCGACTTGCCGATTTTGAAGACGATCTTGATGTGAGAGAACACGAGTTTATATCATCCCTATATAGTCGACCATAGTTATATTGAATCTATTCCAGTAAAAGGCAAAAGTACCACGTGATAATGCTTTCTAAAAAAGCGATTGGAATTGATGGAAATACACTGTAATTATTTATTTCAATCGACGATGCCCCGACTGCACAAGCGCTACAAATACACACATATTAACACCTCTCAAAGAAATCTGCGTTTCCCATGCAGAATACCTAGATGCGCACTTCACACAACACTAAGAGTGTTCCTTACCGATTGAGCTAACCTGGCACTGTTGGTAAATTTTCTGATTCCCAACAATATGCTTTTAATTAACAGATGTATTCTCGTTTTCCCATCCCGTTTTAGCTGTAGCATCACATCGCAAATATGTTGAGCTAAGATAAGAATAATTTTGACAATGTCAAGACTAGTTGCACGTCAGCAGCGTGCTCTGACGTTGCCGAATAAAATGTGTATAAAGGGAGCACCGCCCCCGTCAGGAAAGTGTTGTCCAAGTATGTTTTGTCGAGTATGAGTCACTGATGTTTCGCGCTTATGAAGCGCGATCCATCGATGGCTAAGGCTTGACAAAACAAATTTCTTTCCGATTGAGTATATTATCAAGACATGCCCTGACGGCGTGGAACAAATGTGTATAAGGCGTGGGCTTCCCCTGGGGAAAAGGGTTATTACAAACAGGCAGAATGTTGCCTACTTAAACACCCGAAGAAATTATCTGTGATCAGAACAAACTTTACCCATGATATCAATTAGAAACATTTCATTTGTTTTCAGATTAAAATGGTTGAGTTAAGCGTCTGACAAAAAGATTTTATCACCATCAAAACTGCTATGAAACAGCTTTTAAATTCACAATAAGAAAATGTTTTGTTCAAATTTCATAAACTCGGAAAAAACATAATTATGCCACCATAGCTTGGGACCAGCGTTGTGAACTCGAAATACCTATTATAGGTTCAATATTACATGTAACGTTGATTTCACATTATTTCACCTCGATGTACTGAATTAATCGAGATTTGAACAAACTGAATCAATTATATCGACAGAGGACGTCGTTACGATTATCCTTTGTCGTAAAGCCTTTAAATTAACATGCATTGTTTCTAAAACTACAAAGGTAAAATATTTAAGAAGTCTAACCACGCGGTGTCGCTAGAACACATCAAATTTGCTGAACTAGAAATTGAGTACGAAACAAACTCAGAGTTATCAATGACAACAGTCATGCTGTGTGACACACTTGTTGAGACGAAACGAAATATTCTATAATATCTTTATATAACGTTTGGGAAGCTTTCAATCAGTCATCAGCCATCCATCCACACGTGGGTGGAGTCTTGCTTCCCATAATTTCGCGAACGTATCAGGCGAAGGGAAAGAAGGCCAACCAGTCTAACAAACATGATGAAGTACAGACGAGAGCATAAAAAAATCGAAAAGAACCACATGCCTTTGTTTGCACTAACTCATTTGAAGAAGGACCCACTGAACGAAAAGGACAGTATCTCCAAGAAACCATCAAAGCTACAAATCCTTCGTAGCAAGCCAGATATCGGTTTCCGTATATCCGGGGTATTTCTTTTTATGTACGGTATTGAACAGTGCTAGTCTTCAAAATCTATGGCCCAGAATCCGCTTTACCGCGAGCGTTACAATTCCTCATACGCTGAAGTCAATCCTGAAGTGTTGAGACTTCCCAAGCTAAATTTAAGAACAAATTAGTTGAGGGTTTAAAGGCATATAAAATTTAACCAGCGAACATTTCAAATTGTCTTGCCTTGGGACTCGAAGGGGGACCCAACTGATCAAGTCTATAGAGAGAACGCACAGAGATTAATATGTAATATACAATAGGAAACCTCGCAAAGTTATCGCCTTTTTTCCGGACACTGTGAAATCTATTGAATCAGTTCACCATTCAACCATGCGTCAAGCACTCACTGAGTAGATTACCTTCCTATTTTAACTAACTAAACTCATCATCGATATTGCACAAACAAGATCGAACGAACCATATTAATAGTTGAATCCTTTTTTCTCTGTATGCGTGAAGTCGGATCGCCAAAATGCATGGAAGTGCAGATCCTTCTGGACAGAGGTGGACGACAAGAACAAGCTATAGGTTATAAATAAAAACACACACATCTGAAGGGAGATAAGAAGCTATGAGTATTGCACACTTCGGCATCACTCTCTCGAGCTAGCAGGATGGCCTACGGTGGCTTACTTGCAAGGTAGTCTATAAAATCTTGGTCGCGCCCCTAAAAATTAAACTTACACAAACATGGCCGATCGAACAAAACTATATTAATGATTGAATCCGTCTTTGCATGAGTGAAGTTGGGTCGCCAAAATGCACGGAAGTGCAGATCCTTCTGGACAGAAGAAAGTGAGAAAAGCGGTTGCCAGATAGAAGAAAATGCATGGAACGTGATTAGCAGAGCGTGGCGCTAAAATTATTTATCTCTCGGAAGGCGGAGCAATGAATTCGGCATGCCAGATAATACGCAGATAAAACAAATAATAAACAGAATACGATGTTTAACTCACAATTTTGATAGATAATTTTTTTTTGCAAGTAATTTTAATTTACTGCTCAAGCAAATTCAATACTTCGATAAATAGATAGACAAATAACGAATATACACCCACTACTTTGATACCCTGTCAACACGCGCTCAATTGCTGGATTCAAAAACGGGAATTTAATTGTCCATCTCAATGTGAAATATCAATTTTATTGACCTGGTCCTATTGTGAAAAGGAAAAATATCAAATGAAGAACTAATGCACCGTTCCGAAT
>OZ023149.1:542691-626800 GCA_963675895.2 Styela plicata
ATTGAACCGCGGACCTTCAGATCTTCAGTCTGACGCTCTCCCAACTGAGCTATCGAGGCATACAAGACACCCGACGGAGATTCCGCCATATTTGAGCTCGTTATCTTCTATCTAATTATATTTTTTTGCTGTTTTTTACTGTATATAAGTTTCACTTTTCTTCTCTTTAATCATGCCCGATGAAATTTTCTGAAGGGAAGAACGAAACGTCGACAAACTACTTCGTTTTTGCTTTCACTGGCTGTGCTCAATATATCTGACGAGATTTAACCCGTTTTTAGCTAAGAAAAACTTGGCAAATATACCGGAGTCATATTTGCTAGATTTATTTTAGCGCAACTGAGGAAAAGTTGAAAAAAAAGGCAAAGTCTGGCAGCGGTGGGATTCGAACCCACGCCATCGAAATGACTGGTGCCTAAAACCAGCGCCTTAGACCGCTCGGCCACGCTACCCATCGATCGGTCGCAGTCCCACTTACAAGGAATGCAATTTCACGGAAAATCAACCATGGTCAAAATTTTCAGGAATCTTATACCTTTATATTAAAGAATTTTTACAACCGTTGTCCGAACATTACTGCGAGCACTTCACGTGTAAGCTATGTCTCCATTCATTTACCCGTTTTTGCATTTTACTCGGCCACCTCGTCGATCGAACGCGTACACACACTTTTTCTACACCAAAAAAATAACAGAAAAGATACATAGTGACATGTTGTGTAAGAAAAAAAAAA
Organism: Styela plicata; assembly: GCA_963675895.2. NCBI lineage: Eukaryota > Metazoa > Chordata > Ascidiacea > Stolidobranchia > Styelidae > Styela > Styela plicata. The sequence continues at coordinate 543,425 of OZ023149.1, forward strand.
CTGTCGATTCAATCTCTTTTCTAGTCAAAATCAGCGGCGCGAAACCCATGTGCCTCGACGCGGGATTGAACCGCGGACCTTCAGATCTTCAGTCTGACGCTCTCCCAACTGAGCTATCGAGGCATACAAGACACCCGACGGAGATTCCGCCAAATTTTAGCTCGTTATCTTCTATCTAATTATATTTTTTTGCTGTTTTTTACTGTATATAAGTTTCACTTTTCTTCTCTTTAATCATGCCCGATGAAATTTTCCGAGGAGAAGAAAGAAGCTTCGGCAAACTACTTCGTTTTTGCTTTCACCGGCTGTGCTCGATATATCTGACGAGATTTAACCCGTTTTGAACTAAGAAAAAACTCGGCAAATACACCGGAGTCATATTTGCTAGATTTATTTTAGCGCAACTGAGGAAAAGTTAAAAAAAAGGGCAAAGCCTGGCAGCGGTGGGATTCGAACCCACGCCATCGAAATGACTGGTGCCTTAAACCAGCGCCTTAGACCGCTCGGCCACGCTACCCAGCGATCGATCCCAGTCCCACTTATCAAGAATGCAATTTCACGGGAAATCAACCATGGTCAAAATTTTCAGGAAACTTATACCTTTATAGTAAAGACTGTTTACAACCGTTGTCCGAACATTACTGCGAGCACATCACGTTTAGGCTATGTCTTCATTCATTTACCCGTTTTTGCATTTTACTCGGCCACCTCGTCGATCGAACGCGTACGCACACTTTTTCTACATCAAAACAATAACAGAAAAGATACATAGTGACATGTTGTGTGAGAAATAAAAACTGCCGATTCAATCTCTTTTCTAGTCAAAATCAGCGGCGCGAAAGCCACATGCCTCGACGCGGGATTGAACCGCGGACCTTCAGATCTTCAGTCTGACGCTCTCCCAACTGAGCTATCGAGGCAGACAAGACACGAAAGGGAGATTCCGCCAAATTTTAGCTCGTTATCTCGTAGCTAATTTTATTTTTTTCGCAGTTTTTTACTGTATATAAGTTGCACTGTTCCTCTCTTTAATCATGCCCGGATGAAATTTTCAGAAGGGAAGAACGAAACGTCGGCAAACTACTTCGTTTTTGCTTTCACTTGCTGTGCTCGATATATCTGATCTCGCGATTTAACCCGCATCTAGCTATCTCTAGATAGTTGAAAGTATATGGTGCAGGACAATTCAAAGTATATGGGTCAGGAAAGTTCAATTAATATTATTTAAGCCTGACCACAAGTGGGGACGTAGCTCAGATGGTAGAGCGCGCGCGCTAGCATGCGCGAGGTACCGGGATCGATGCCCGGCGTCTCCAAGTAACACCTTCTATTTTGTTGCCCTTTTAGGAGTATGTTGTTTTTCGTGTCCACCCGTATTTGCCACACGCGGGTTGATCTGCGTCTCGAATGTTAGGTTGGGTACATCAAATACTTTATTGTAGAGCGCTGTAAGTGGAAATTGGCAATCGTCATCAGTTGAAAGGTAATTATCATTTGACCGTTGTCGCTGGAAGTCTTTTGCATGCGATTGTTCATTGTTATAGTTCAGTGGTTAGAACACCAGCCCTGTAAACATGCCTTCCGCTTCAGACTTATCTGTACACAGATAAAAATATTAAGATCCGCTTTACGGTTCTCGAAGCGGCGCCCGGCTAGCTCAGTCGGTAGAGCGTTGGACTCTTAATCCAACGGTCGTGGGTTCGAGCCCCACGTTGGGCGATTGATTTTGGAACTCAATTATCTCCACTGAGTACGTTCTCCACTGACTAAAACAACATTTTACTGAGAAACTCAGCATGCGCGAGGTAATGGGATCGATGAACGGCATCTCCAAGTTGTCCTTCATTATTTATGTATTTTTTAGAAAGGCACTCTTTCCAACAGCGTACGTACAATGAATTGAAGTTACATCATTTCAACCTCACGGCAATCCGATCTATTATTGTTGCACGGTATTTATTTTGAAGAAAAACTCGGCTAACATACCGAAGTCATATTTGCCAGATTTGATATAACTGTGGAAAGGTTGAAAATGAAAGCCATCGAAATAACTGGTGCCTGAAACCAGCGCCTTAGACCGCTCGACACGCCACCCTGCAATCCATTTCGGTGTTTTATCACTTACCAAAGCATGCAATTTCACGGGAAATAAACCATGGTCAAAATTTCCAGGAAACTTCTATCTTTATTGTGAAGAATGTTTACAACCGTTGCCCGCACATTACTGCGAGTACGCCACGTTTAGGCTATGTCTCCATTCATTTACCCTTTTTTTGCATACTCCGTGGTATATTTTAGAGACTTGCAATTTAAAATATGATTAAACCGGAGTTCAAGCCCCATATCCCGACGAGGATGGGATTCGAACCCACGCGTGCAGAGCACAATGGATTAGCAGTCCATCGCCTTAACCACTCGGCCACCTCGTCGTTCGAACACGTACGCGCACTTCTTCTACACCAGAGCAATAACGGAAAACACACATAGTGACATGTTATGTAAGAAATAAAAACTTTCGATTCAATCTCTTTTCTAGTCAAAATCAGCGGCGCGAAACCCATATGCCTCGACGCGGGATTGAACCGCGGACCTTCAGATCTTCAGTCTGACGCTCTCCCAACTGAGCTATCGAGGCATACAAGACACCCGACGGAGATTCCGCCATATTTGAGCTCGTTATCTTCTATCTAATTATATTTTTTTGCTGTTTTTTACTGTATATAAGTTTCACTTTTCTTCTCTTTAATCATGCCCGATGAAATTTTCTGAAGGGAAGAACGAAACGTCGACAAACTACTTCGTTTTTGCTTTCACTGGCTGTGCTCAATATATCTGACGAGATTTAACCCGTTTTTAGCTAAGAAAAACTTGGCAAATATACCGGAGTCATATTTGCTAGATTTATTTTAGCGCAACTGAGGAAAAGTTGAAAAAAAGGCAAAGTCTGGCAGCGGTGGGATTCGAACCCACGCCATCGAAATGACTGGTGCCTAAAACCAGCGCCTTAGACCGCTCGGCCACGCTACCCATCAATAGGTCCCAGTCCCACTTACAAGGAATGCAATTTCACGGAAAATCAACCATGGTCAAAATTTTCAGGAATCTTATACCTTTATATTAAAGAATTTTTACAACCGTTGTCCGAACATTACTGCGAGCACTTCACGTGTAAGCTATGTCTCCATTCATTTACCCGTTTTTGCATTTTACTCGGCCACCTCGTCGATCGAACGCGTACACACACTTTTTCTACACCAAAAAAATAACAGAAAAGATACATAGTGACATGTTGTGTAAGAAAAAAAAAAACTGTCGATTCAATCTCTTTTCTAGTCAAAATCAGCGGCGCGAAACCCATGTGCCTCGACGCGGGATTGAACCGCGGACCTTCAGATCTTCAGTCTGACGCTCTCCCAACTGAGCTATCGAGGCATACAAGACACCCGACGGAGATTCCGCCAAATTTTAGCTCGTTATCTTCTATCTAATTATATTTTTTTGCTGTTTTTTACTGTATATAAGTTTCACTTTTCTTCTCTTTAATCATGCCCGATGAAATTTTCCGAGGAGAAGAAAGAAGCTTCGGCAAACTACTTCGTTTTTGCTTTCACCGGCTGTGCTCGATATATCTGACGAGATTTAACCCGTTTTGAACTAAGAAAAAACTCGGCAAATACACCGGAGTCATATTTGCTAGATTTATTTTAGCGCAACTGAGGAAAAGTTAAAAAAAGGGCAAAGCCTGGCAGCGGTGGGATTCGAACCCACGCCATCGAAATGACTGGTGCCTTAAAACCAGCGCCTTAGACCGCTCGGCCACGCTACCCAGCGATCGATCCCAGTCCCACTTATCAAGAATGCAATTTCACGGGAAATCAACCATGGTCAAAATTTTCAGGAAACTTATACCTTTATAGTAAAGACTGTTTACAACCGTTGTCCGAACATTACTGCGAGCACATCACGTTTAGGCTATGTCTTCATTCATTTACCCGTTTTTGCATTTTACTCGGCCACCTCGTCGATCGAACGCGTACGCACACTTTTTCTACATCAAAACAATAACAGAAAAGATACATAGTGACATGTTGTGTGAGAAATAAAAACTGCCGATTCAATCTCTTTTCTAGTCAAAATCAGCGGCGCGAAAGCCACATGCCTCGACGCGGGATTGAACCGCGGACCTTCAGATCTTCAGTCTGACGCTCTCCCAACTGAGCTATCGAGGCAGACAAGACACGAAACGGAGATTCCGCCAAATTTTAGCTCGTTATCTCGTAGCTAATTTTATTCTTTTTGGCATTTTTTTACTGTATATAAGTTGCACTGTTCCTCTCTTTAATCATGCCCGGATGAAATTTTCAGAAGGGAAGAACGAAACGTCGGCAAACTACTTCGTTTTTGCTTTCACTTGCTGTGCTCGATATATCTGATCTCGCGATTTAACCCGCATCTAGCTATCTCTAGATAGTTGAAAGTATATGGTGCAGGACAATTCAACGGTCAGGAAAGTTCAATTAATATTATTTAAGCCTGACCACAAGTGGGGACGTAGCTCAGATGGTAGAGCGCGCGCTTAGCATGCGCGAGGTACCGGGATCGATGCCCGGCGTCCGTCTCCAAGTAACACCTTCTATTTTGTTGCCCTTTTAGGAGTATGTTGTTTTTTTCGTGTCCACCCGTATTTTCCACACGCGGGTTGATCTGCGTCTCGAATGTTAGGTTGGGTACATCAAATACTTTATTGTAGAGCGCTGTAAGTGGAAATTGGCAATCGTCATCAGTTGAAAGGTAATTATCATTTGACCGTTGTCGCTGGAAGTCTTTTGCATGCGATTGTTCATTGTTATAGTTCAGTGGTTAGAACACCAGCCCTGTAAACATGCCTTCCGCTTCAGACTTATCTGTACACAGATAAAAATATTAAGATCCGCTTTACAGTTCTCGAAGCGGCGCCCGGCTAGCTCAGTCGGTAGAGCGTTGGACTCTTAATCCAACGGTCGTGGGTTCGAGCCCCACGTTGGGCGATTGATTTTGGAACTCAATGATCTCCACTGAGTACGTTCTCCACTGACTAAAACAACATTTTACTGAGAAACTCAGCATGCGCGAGGTAATGGGATCGATGAACGGCATCTCCAAGTTGTCCTTCATTATTTATGTATTTTTTTAGAAAGGCACTCTTTCCAACAGCGTACGTACAATGAATTGAAGTTACATCATTTCAACCTCACGGCAATCCGATCTATTATTGTTGCACGGAATTTTATTATTTTGAAGAAAAAAAACTCGGCTAACATACCGAAGTCATATTTGCCAGATTTGATATAAACTGTGGAAAGGTTGAAAATGAAAGCCATCGAAATAACTGGTGCCTGAAACCAGCGCCTTAGACCGCTCGACACGCCACCCTGCAATCCATTTCGGTGTTTTTATCACTTACCAAAGCATGCAATTTCACGGGAAATAAACCATGGTCAAAATTTCCAGGAAACTTATATCTTTATTGTGAAGAATGTTTACAACCGTTGCCCGCACATTACTGCGAGTACGTCACGTTTAGGCTATGTCTCCATTCATTTACCCGTTTTTTGCATACTCCGTGGTATATTTTAGAGACTTGCAATTTAAAATATGATTAAACCGGAGTTCAAGCCCCATATCCCGACGAGGATGGGATTCGAACCCACGCGTGCAGAGCACAATGGATTAGCAGTCCATCGCCTTAACCACTCGGCCACCTCGTCGTTCGAACGCGTACGCGCACTTCTTCTACACCAGAGCAATAACGGAAAACACACATAGTGACATGTTATGTAAGAAATAAAAACTTTCGATTCAATCTCTTTTCTAGTCAAAATCAGCGGCGCGAAACCCATATGCCTCGACGCGGGATTGAACCGCGGACCTTCAGATCTTCAGTCTGACGCTCTCCCAACTGAGCTATCGAGGCATACAAGACACCCGACGGAGATTCCGCCAAATTTGAGCTCGTTATCTTCTATCTAATTATATTTTTTTGCTGTTTTTTACTGTATATAAGTTTCACTTTTCTTCTCTTTAATCATGCCCGATGAAATTTTCTGAAGGGAAGAACGAAACGTCGACAAACTACTTCGTTTTTGCTTTCACTGGCTGTGCTCAATATATCTGACGAGATTTAACCCGTTTTTAGCTAAGAAAAACTTGGCAAATATACCGGAGTCATATTTGCTAGATTTATTTTAGCGCAACTGAGGAAAAGTTGAAAAAAAAGGCAAAGTCTGGCAGCGGTGGGATTCGAACCCACGCCATCGAAATGACTGGTGCCTAAAACCAGCGCCTTAGACCGCTCGGCCACGCTACCCATCAATAGGTCCCAGTCCCACTTACAAGGAATGCAATTTCACGGAAAATCAACCATGGTCAAAATTTTCAGGAATCTTATACCTTTATATTAAAGAATTTTTACAACCGTTGTCCGAACATTACTGCGAGCACTTCACGTGTAAGCTATGTCTCCATTCATTTACCCGTTTTTGCATTTTACTCGGCCACCTCGTCGATCGAACGCGTACACACACTTTTTCTACACCAAAAAAATAACAGAAAAGATACATAGTGACATGTTGTGTAAGAAAAAAAAAAAAACTGTCGATTCAATCTCTTTTCTAGTCAAAATCAGCGGCGCGAAACTCATGTGCCTCGACGCGGGATTGAACCGCGGACCTTCAGATCTTCAGTCTGACGCTCTCCCAACTGAGCTATCGAGGCACACAAGACACCCGACGGAGATTCCGCCAAATTTTAGCTCGTTATCTTCTATCTAATTATATTTTTTTGCTGTTTTTTACTGTATATAAGTTTCACTTTTCTTCTCTTTAATCATGCCCGATGAAATTTTCCGAGGAGAAGAAAAAAGCTTCGGCAAACTACTTCGTTTTTGCTTTCACCGGCTGTGTGCTCGATATATCTGACGAGATTTAACCCGTTTTTTGAACTAAGAAAAAACTCGGCAAATACACCGGAGTCATATTTTTGCTAGATTTATTTTAGCGCAACTGAGGAAAAGTTAAAAAAAAGGGCAAAGCCTGGCAGCGGTGGGATTCGAACCCACGCCATCGAAATGACTGGTGCCTTAAACCAGCGCCTTAGACCGCTCGGCCACGCTACCCAGCGATCGATCCCAGTCCCACTTATCAAGAATGCAATTTCACGGGAAATCAACCATGGTCAAAATTTTCAGGAAACTTATACCTTTATAGTAAAAGACTGTTTACAACCGTTTGTCCGAACATTACTGCGAGCACATCACGTTTAGGCTATGTCTTCATTCATTTACCCGTTTTTGCATTTTACTCGGCCACCTCGTCGATCGAACGCGTACGCACACTTTTTCTACATCAAAACAATAACAGAAAAGATACATAGTGACATGTTGTGTGAGAAATAAAAACTGCCGATTCAATCTCTTTTCTAGTCAAAATCAGCGGCGCGAAAGCCACATGCCTCGACGCGGGATTGAACCGCGGACCTTCAGATCTTCAGTCTGACGCTCTCCCAACTGAGCTATCGAGGCAGACAAGACACGAAACGGAGATTCCGCCAAATTTTAGCTCGTTATCTCGTAGCTAATTTTATTTTTTTTGCAGTTTTTTACTGTATATAAGTTGCACTGTTCCTCTCTTTAATCATGCCCGGATGAAATTTTCAGAAGGGAAGAACGAAACGTCGGCAAACTACTTCGTTTTTGCTTTCACTTGCTGTGCTCGATATATCTGATCTCGCGATTTAACCAGCATCTAGCTATCTCTAGATAGTTGAAAGTATATGGTGCAGGACAATTCAACGGTCAGGAAAGTTCAATTAATATTATTTAAGCCTGACCACAAGTGGGGACGTAGCTCAGATGGTAGAGCGCGCGCTTAGCATGCGCGAGGTACCGGGATCGATGCCCGGCGTCTCCAAGTAACACCTTCTATTTTGTTTGTTGTTTTTCGTGTCCACCCGTATTTTCCACACGCGGGTTGATCTGCGTCTCGAATGTTAGGTTGGGTACATCAAATACTTTATTGTAGAGCGCTGTAAGTGGAAATTGGCAATCGTCATCAGTTGAAAGGTAATTATCATTTGACCGTTGTCGCTGGAAGTCTTTTTGCATGCGATTGTTCATTGTTATAGTTCAGTGGTTAGAACACCAGCCCTGTAAACATGCCTTCTGCTTCAGACTTATCTGTACACAGATAAAAATATTAAGATCCGTTTTACAGTTCTCGAAGCGGCGCCCGGCTAGCTCAGTCGGTAGAGCGTTGGACTCTTAATCCAACGGTCGTGGGTTCGAGCCCCACGTTGGGCGATTGATTTTGGAACTCAATTATCTCCACTGAGTACGTTCTCCACTGACTAAAACAACATTTTACTGAGAAACTCAGCATGCGCGAGGTAAATGGGATCGATGAACGGCATCTCCAAGTTGTCCTTCATTATTTATGTATTTTTTTTAGAAAGGCACTCTTTCCAACAGCGTACGTACAATGAATTGAAGTTACATCATTTCAACCTCACGGCAATCCGATCTATTATTGTTGCACGGAATTTATTTTGAAGAAAAACTCGGCTAACATACCGAAGTCATATTTGCCAGATTTGATATAACTGTGGAAAGGTTGAAAAATGAAAGCCATCGAAATAACTGGTGCCTGAAACCAGCGCCTTAGACCGCTCGTCACGCCACCCTGCAATCCATTTCGGTGTTTTATCACTTACCAAAGCATGCAATTTCACGGGAAATAAACCATGGTCAAAATTTTTCAGGAAAACTTATATCTTTATTGTGAAGAATGTTTACAACCGTTGCCCGCACATTACTGCGAGTACGTCACGTTTAGGCTATGTCTCCATTCATTTACCCGTTTTTTGCATACTCCGTGGTATATTTTAGAGACTTGCAATTTAAAATATGATTAAAAAACGGAGTTCAAGCCCCATATCCCGACGAGGATGGGATTTCGAACCCACGCGTGCAGAGCACAATGGATTAGCAGTCCATCGCCTTAACCACTCGGCCACCTCGTCGTTCGAACGCGTGCGCGCACTTCTTCTACACCAGAGCAATAACGGAAAACACACATAGTGACATGTTATGTAAGAAATAAAAACTTTCGATTCAATCTCTTTTCTAGTCAAAATCAGCGGCGCGAAAAAACCCATATGCCTCGACGCGGGATTGAACCGCGGGACCTTCAGATCTTCAGTCAGTCTGACGCTCTCCCAACTGAGCTATCGAGGCATACAAGACACCCGACGGAGATTCCGCCATATTTTGAGCTCGTTATCTTCTATCTAATTATATTTTTTTTGCTGTTTTTTTACTGTATATAAGTTTCACTTTTCTTCTCTTTAATCATGCCCGATGAAATTTTCTGAAGGGAAGAACGAAACGTCGACAAACTACTTCGTTTTTGCTTTCACTGGCTGTGCTCAATATATCTGACGAGATTTAACCCGTTTTTAGCTAAGAAAAAACTTGGCAAATATACCGGAGTCATATTTGCTAGATTTATTTTAGCGCAACTGAGGAAAAGTTGAAAAAAAAGGCAAAGTCTGGCAGCGGTGGGGATTTTAGAACCCACGCCATCGAAATGACTGGTGCCTAAAACCAGCGCCTTAGACCGCTCGGCCACGCTACCCATCGATCGGTCGCAGTCCCACTTACAAGGAATGCAATTTCACGGAAAATCAACCATGGTCAAAAATTTTCAGGAATCTTATACCTTTATATTAAAGAATTTTTTACAACCGTTGTCCGAACATTACTGCGAGCACTTCACGTGTAAGCTATGTCTCCATTCATTTACCCGTTTTTGCATTTTACTCGGCCACCCACCTCGTCGATCGAACGCGTACACACACTTTTTCTACACCAAAAAAATAACAGAAAAGATACATAGTGACATGTTGTGTTGAAGAAAAAAAAAAAACTGTCGATTCAATCTCTTTTCTAAAGGTAAAATCAAAGCCAAAAATAACTGGTGCCTGAAAACCAGCGCCTTAGACATGCCATTGCAATCGATTTCGGTGTTTTATCACTTTGCATGCAATTCGCGGATTATATCTTTATTGTGAAAAATGTTTACAACCGTTGCCCGCACATTACTCTATGTCTCCATTCATTTACCCGTTTTTTGCATACTCCGTGTATATATTTTAGAGACTTGCAATTTAAAATATGATTAAACCGGAGTTCAAGCCCCATATCCCGACGAGGATGGGATTCGAACCCACGCGCTCAGAGCACAATGGATTAGCAGTCAATCGCCTTAACCACTCGGCCACCTCGTCGTTCGAACACGTGCGCGCACTTCTTCTACACCAGAGCAATAACGGAAAACACACATAGTGACATGTTGTGTAAGAAAAAAAAAACTGTCGATTCAATCTCTTTTCTAGTCAAAATCAGCGGCGCGAAACCCATATGCCTCGACGCGGGATTGAACCGCGGACCTTCAGATCTTCAGTCTGACGCTCTCCCAACTGAGATATCGAGGCATACAAGACACCGGACGGAGATTCCGCCAAATTTTAGCTCGTTATCTTCTATCTAATTATATTTTTTTGCTGTTTTTTACTGTATATAAGTTTCACTTTTCTTCTCTTTAATCATGCCCGATGAAATTTTCCGAGGAGAAGAAAGAAGCTTCGGCAAACTACTTCGTTTTTGCTTTCACCGGCTGTGCTCGATATATCTGACGAGATTTAACCCGTTTTGAACTAAGAAAAAACTCGGCAAATACACCGGAGTCATATTTGCTAGATTTATTTTAGCGCAACTGAGGAAAAGTTAAAAAAAAGGGCAAAGCCTGGCAGCGGTGGGATTCGAACCCACGCCATCGAAATGACTGGTGCCTTAAACCAGCGCCTTAGACCGCTCGGCCACGCTACCCAGCGATCGATCCCAGTCCCACTTATCAAGAATGCAATTTCACGGGAAATCAACCATGGTCAAAATTTTCAGGAAACTTATACCTTTATAGTAAAGACTGTTTACAACCGTTGTCCGAACATTACTGCGAGCACATCACGTTTAGGCTATGTCTTCATTCATTTACCCGTTTTTGCATTTTACTCGGCCACCTCGTCGATCGAACGCGTACGCACACTTTTTCTACATCAAAACAATAACAGAAAAGATACATAGTGACATGTTGTGTGAGAAATAAAAAAAACTGCCGATTCAATCTCTTTTCTAGTCAAAATCAGCGGCGCGAAAGCCACATTGCCTCGACGCGGGATTGAACCGCGGACCTTCAGATCTTCAGTCTGACGCTCTCCCAACTGAGCTATCGAGGCAGACAAGACACGAAACGGAGATTCCGCCAAATTTTAGCTCGTTATCTCGTAGCTAATTTTATTTTTTTCGCAGTTTTTTACTGTATATAAGTTGCACTGTTCCTCTCTTTAATCATGCCCGGATGAAATTTTCAGAAGGGAAGAACGAAACGTCGGCAAACTACTTCGTTTTTGCTTTCACTTGCTGTGCTCGATATATCTGATCTCGCGATTTAACCAGCATCTAGCTATCTCTAGATAGTTGAAAGTATATGGTGCAGGACAATTCAACGGTCAGGAAAGTTCAATTAATATTATTTAAGCCTGACCACAAGTGGGGACGTAGCTCAGATGGTAGAGCGCGCGCTTAGCATGCGCGAGGTACCGGGATCGATGCCCGGCGTCTCCAAGTAACACCTTCTATTTTGTTGCCCTTTTAGGAGTATGTTGTTTTTCGTGTCCACCCGTATTTTCCACACGCGGGTTGATCTGCGTCTCGAATGTTAGGTTGGGTACATCAAATACTTTATTGTAGAGCGCTGTAAGTGGAAATTGGCAATCGTCATCAGTTGAAAGGTAATTATCATTTGACCGTTGTCGCTGGAAGTCTTTTGCATGCGATTGTTCATTGTTATAGTTCAGTGGTTAGAACACCAGCCCTGTAAACATGCCTTCTGCTTCAGACTTATCTGTACACAGATAAAAATATTAAGATCCGCTTTACGGTTCTCGAAGCGGCGCCCGGCTAGCTCAGTCGGTAGAGCGTTGGACTCTTAATCCAACGGTCGTGGGTTCGAGCCCCACGTTGGGCGATTGATTTTGGAACTCAATTATCTCCACTGAGTACGTTCTCCACTGACTAAAACAACATTTTACTGAGAAACTCAGCATGCGCGAGGTAATGGGATCGATGAACGGCATCTCCAAGTTGTCCTTCATTATTTATGTATTTTTTAGAAAGGCACTCTTTCCAACAGCGTACGTACAATGAATTGAAGTTACATCATTTCAACCTCACGGCAATCCGATCTATTATTGTTGCACGGAATTTATTTTGAAGAAAAACTCGGCTAACATACCGAAGTCATATTTGCCAGATTTGATATAACTGTGGAAAGGTTGAAAATGAAAGCCATCGAAATAACTGGTGCCTGAAACCAGCGCCTTAGACCGCTCGTCACGCCACCCTGCAATCCATTTCGGTGTTTTATCACTTACCAAAGCATGCAATTTCACGGGAAATAAACCATGGTCAAAATTTCCAGGAAACTTATATCTTTATTGTGAAGAATGTTTACAACCGTTGCCCGCACATTACTGCGAGTACGTCACGTTTAGGCTATGTCTCCATTCATTTACCCGTTTTTTGCATACTCCGTGGTATATTTTAGAGACTTGCAATTTAAAATATGATTAAACCGGAGTTCAAGCCCCATATCCCGACGAGGATGGGATTCGAACCCACGCGTGCAGAGCACAATGGATTAGCAGTCCATCGCCTTAACCACTCGGCCACCTCGTCGTTCGAACGCGTGCGCGCACTTCTTCTACACCAGAGCAATAACGGAAAACACACATAGTGACATGTTATGTAAGAAATAAAAACTTTCGATTCAATCTCTTTTCTAGTCAAAATCAGCGGCGCGAAACCCATATGCCTCGACGCGGGATTGAACCGCGGACCTTCAGATCTTCAGTCTGACGCTCTCCCAACTGAGCTATCGAGGCATACAAGACACCCGACGGAGATTCCGCCAAATTTGAGCTCGTTATCTTCTATCTAATTATATTTTTTTTGCTGTTTTTTACTGTATATAAGTTTCACTTTTCTTCTCTTTAATCATGCCCGATGAAATTTTCTGAAGGGAAGAACGAAACGTCGACAAACTACTTCGTTTTTGCTTTCACTGGCTGTGCTCAATATATCTGACGAGATTTAACCCGTTTTTAGCTAAGAAAAACTTGGCAAATATACCGGAGTCATATTTGCTAGATTTATTTTAGCGCAACTGAGGAAAAGTTGAAAAAAAAGGCAAAGTCTGGCAGCGGTGGGATTCGAACCCACGCCATCGAAATGACTGGTGCCTAAAACCAGCGCCTTAGACCGCTCGGCCACGCTACCCATCAATCGGTCCCAGTCCCACTTACAAGGAATGCAATTTCACGGAAAATCAACCATGGTCAAAATTTTCAGGAATCTTATACCTTTATATTAAAGAATTTTTACAACCGTTGTCCGAACATTACTGCGAGCACTTCACGTGTAAGCTATGTCTCCATTCATTTACCCGTTTTTGCATTTTACTCGGCCACCTCGTCGATCGAACGCGTACACACACTTTTTCTACACCAAAAAAATAACAGAAAAGATACATAGTGACATGTTGTGTAAGAAAAAAAAAACTGTCGATTCAATCTCTTTTCTAGTCAAAATCAGCGGCGCGAAACCCATGTGCCTCGACGCGGGATTGAACCGCGGACCTTCAGATCTTCAGTCTGACGCTCTCCCAACTGAGCTATCGAGGCATACAAGACACCCGACGGAGATTCCGCCAAATTTTAGCTCGTTATCTTCTATCTAATTATATTTTTTTGCTGTTTTTTACTGTATATAAGTTTCACTTTTCTTCTCTTTAATCATGCCCGATGAAATTTTCCGAGGAGAAGAAAGAAGCTTCGGCAAACTACTTCGTTTTTGCTTTCACCGGCTGTGCTCGATATATCTGACGAGATTTAACCCGTTTTGAACTAAGAAAAAACTCGGCAAATACACCGGAGTCATATTTGCTAGATTTATTTTAGCGCAACTGAGGAAAAGTTAAAAAAAAGGGCAAAGCCTGGCAGCGGTGGGACTCGAACCCACGCCATCGAAACGACTGGTGCCTTAAACCAGCGCCTTAGACCGCTCGGCCACGCTACCCAGCTATGTTTCCCAGTCCCACTTATCAAGAATGCAATTTCACGGGAAATCAACCATGGTCAAAATTTTCAGGAAACTTATACCTTTATAGTAAAGACTGTTTACAACCGTTGTCCGAACATTACTGCGAGCACATCACGTTTAGGCTATGTCTTCATTCATTTACCCGTTTTTGCATTTTACTCGGCCACCTCGTCGATCGAACGCGTACGCACACTTTTTCTACATCAAAACAATAACAGAAAAGATACATAGTGACATGTTGTGTGAGAAATAAAAACTGCCGATTCAATCTCTTTTCTAGTCAAAATCAGCGGCGCGAAAGCCACATGCCTCGACGCGGGATTGAACCGCGGACCTTCAGATCTTCAGTCTGACGCTCTCCCAACTGAGCTATCGAGGCAGACAAGACACGAAAGGGAGATTCCGCCAAATTTTAGCTCGTTATCTCGTAGCTAATTTTATTTTTTTCGCAGTTTTTTACTGTATATAAGTTGCACTGTTCCTCTCTTTAATCATGCCCGGATGAAATTTTCAGAAGGGAAGAACGAAACGTCGGCAAACTACTTCGTTTTTGCTTTCACTTGCTGTGCTCTATATATCTGATCTCGCGATTTAACCCGCATCTAACTATCTCTAGATAGTTGAAAGTATATGGTGCAGCACAATTCAAAGGTCAGGAAAGTTCAATTAATATTATTTAAGCCTGACCACAAGTGGGGACGTAGCTCAGATGGTAGAGCGCGCGCTTAGCATGCGCGAGGTACCGGGATCGATGCCCGGCGTCTCCAAGTAACACCTTCTATTTTGTTGCCCTTTTAGGAGTATGTTGTTTTTCGTGTCCACCCGTATTTGCCACACGCGGGTTGATCTGCGTCTCGAATGTTAGGTTGGGTACATCAAATACTTTATTGTAGAGCGCTGTAAGTGGAAATTGGCAATCGTCATCAGTTGAAAGGTAATTATCATTTGACCGTTGTCGCTGGAAGTCTTTTGCATGCGATTGTTCATTGTTATAGTTCAGTGGTTAGAACACCAGCCCTGTAAACATGCCTTCCGCTTCAGACTTATCTGTACACAGATAAAAATATTAAGATCCGCTTTACAGTTCTCGAAGCGGCGCCCGGCTAGCTCAGTCGGTAGAGCGTTGGACTCTTAATCCAACGGTCGTGGGTTCGAGCCCCACGTTGGGCGATTGATTTTGGAACTCAATTATCTCCACTGAGTACGTTCTCCACTGACTAAAACAACATTTTACTGAGAAACTCAGCATGCGCGAGGTAATGGGATCGATGAACGGCATCTCCAAGTTGTCCTTCATTATTTATGTATTTTTTAGAAAGGCACTCTTTCCAACAGCGTACGTACAATGAATTGAAGTTACATCATTTCAACCTCACGGCAATCCGATCTATTATTGTTGCACGGAATTTATTTTGAAGAAAAACTCGGCTAACATACCGAAGTCATATTTGCCAGATTTGATATAACTGTGGAAAGGTTGAAAATGAAAGCCATCGAAATAACTGGTGCCTGAAACCAGCGCCTTAGACCGCTCGACACGCCACCCTGCAATCCATTTCGGTGTTATCACTTACCAAAGCATGCAATTTCACGGGAAATCAACCATGGTCAAAATTTCCAGGAAACTTATATCTTTATTGTGAAGAATGTTTACAACCGTTGCCCGCACATTACTGCGGGCACGTCACGTTTAGGCTATGTCTCCATTCATTTACCCGTTTTTTGCATACTCCGTGGTATATTTTAGAGACTTGCAATTTAAAATACGATTAAACCGGAGTTCAAGCGCCATATCCCGACGAGGATGGGATTCGAACCCACGCGTGCAGAGCACAATGGATTAGCAGTCCATCGCCTTAACCACTCGGCCACCTCGTCGTTCGAACGCGTGCGCGCACTTCTTCTACACCAGAGCAATAACGGAAAACACACATAGTGACATGTTATGTAAGAAATAAAAACTTTCGATTCAATCTCTTTTCTAGTCAAAATCAGCGGCGCGAAAGCCACATGCCTCGACGCGGGATTGAACCGCGGACCTTCAGATCTTCAGTCTGACGCTCTCCCAACTGAGCTATTGAGGCATACAAGACACGAAAGGGAGATTCCGCCAAATTTTAGCTCGTTATCTCGTAGCTAATTTTATTTTTTTCGCAGTTTTTTACTGTATATAAGTTGCACTGTTCCTCTCTTTAATCATGCCCGGATGAAATTTTCAGAAGGGAAGAACGAAACGTCGGCAAACTACTTCGTTTTTGCTTTCACTTGCTGTGCTCTATATATCTGATCTCGCGATTTAACCCGCATCTAGCTATCTCTAGATAGTTGAAAGTATATGGTGCAGCACAATTCAAAGGTCAGGAAAGTTCAATTAATATTATTTAAGCCTGACCACAAGTGGGGACGTAGCTCAGATGGTAGAGCGCGCGCTTAGCATGCGCGAGGTACCGGGATCGATGCCCGGCGTCTCCAAGTAACACCTTCTATTTTGTTGCCCTTTTAGGAGTATGTTGTTTTTCGTGTCCACCCGTATTTGCCACACGCGGGTTGATCTGCGTCTCGAATGTTAGGTTGGGTACATCAAATACTTTATTGTAGAGCGCTGTAAGTGGAAATTGGCAATCGTCATCAGTTGAAAGGTAATTATCATTTGACCGTTGTCGCTGGAAGTCTTTTGCATGCGATTGTTCATTGTTATAGTTCAGTGGTTAGAACACCAGCCCTGTAAACATGCCTTCCGCTTCAGACTTATCTGTACACAGATAAAAATATTAAGATCCGCTTTACCGTTCTCGAAGCGGCGCCCGGCTAGCTCTGTCGGTAGAGCGTTCGACTCTTAATCCAGCGGTCGTGGGTGCCCATGGCGTGAGCCCCACGTTGGGCGATTGATTTTGGAACTCAATGATCTCCACTGAGTACGTTCTCCACTGACTAAAACAAAATTTTACTGAGAAACTCAGCATGCGCAAGGTAATGGGATCTATGACCGGTATCTCCAATTTGTCCTTCTTTCTTCATGTATTTTTTAGAAAAGCGCTCTTTCCAACAGCGTACGTACAATGAATTGAAGTTACATCACTTCAACCTCGCGGCCATCCGATCTATTATTGTTGCACGGAATTTATTTGGTAGAAAAACTCGGCAAACATACCGGAGTCATATTTGCTAGATTTGGGATAACTGAGGAAAGGTTGAAAGATTTGGGATAACTGAGGAAAGGTTGGAAATGAAAGCCATCGAAATAACTGGTGCCTGAAACCAGCGCCTTAGACCGCTCGACACGCCACCCTGCAATCCATTTCGGTGTTATCACTTACCAAAGCATGCAATTTCACGGGAAATCAACCATGGTCAAAATTTCCAGGAAACTTATATCTTTATTGTGAAGAATGTTTACAACCGTTGCCCGCACATTACTGCGGGCACGTCACGTTTAGGCTATGTCTCCATTCATTTACCCGTTTTTTGCATACTCCGTGGTATATTTTAGAGACTTGCAATTTAAAATACGATTAAACCGGAGTTCAAGCGCCATATCCCGACGAGGATGGGATTCGAACCCACGCGTGCAGAGCACAATGGATTAGCAGTCCATCGCCTTAACCACTCGGCCACCTCGTCGTTCGAACGCGTGCGCGCACTTCTTCTACACCAGAGCAATAACGGAAAACACACATAGTGACATGTTATGTAAGAAATAAAAACTTTCGATTCAATCTCTTTTCTAGTCAAAATCAGCGGCGCGAAACCCATATGCCTCGAAGAGGTATTGAACCGCGGACCTTCAGATCTTCAGTCTGACGCTCTCCCAACTGAGCTATTGAGGCATACAAGACACGAAAGGGAGATTCCGCCAAATTTTAGCTCGTTATCTCGTAGCTAATTTTATTTTTTTCGCAGTTTTTTACTGTATATAAGTTGCACTGTTCCTCTCTTTAATCATGCCCGGATGAAATTTTCAGAAGGGAAGAACGAAACGTCGGCAAACTACTTCGTTTTTGCTTTCACTTGCTGTGCTCTATATATCTGATCTCGCGATTTAACCCGCATCTAGCTATCTCTAGATAGTTGAAAGTATATGGTGCAGCACAATTCAAAGGTCAGGAAAGTTCAGTTAATATTATTTCAGCCCGTCCGCATGTGGGGACGTAGCTCAGATGGTAGAGCGCGCGCTTAGCATGCGCGAGGTACCGGGATCGATGCCCGGCGTCTCCAAGTTACACCTTTGATTTTGTTGCCCCTTTAGGAGTATGTTGTTGTTCGTGTCCACCCGTATTTGTCGCACGCGGGGTGATCTGCGTTTCGAATGTTAGGTTGGGTACATCAAATACTTTATTGGAGAGCACTGTAAGTGGAAATTAGCAAACTTCATCAATCGTCATCAGTTGAAAGGTAATTATCATTTGACCGTTATCGCTAGAAGTCTTTTGCATGTGGTTGTTCATTGCTATAGTTCAGTGGTTAGAACACTAGCCCTGTAAACATGCCTTCCGCTTCAGACTTATCTGTACACAGATAAAAATATTAAGATCCGCTTTACCGTTCTCGAAGCGGCGCCCGGCTAGCTCTGTCGGTAGAGCGTTCGACTCTTAATCCAGCGGTCGTGGGTGCCCATGGCGTGAGCCCCACGTTGGGCGATTGATTTTGGAACTCAATGATCTCCACTGAGTACGTTCTCCACTGACTAAAACAAAATTTTACTGAGAAACTCAGCATGCGCAAGGTAATGGGATCTATGACCGGTATCTCCAATTTGTCCTTCTTTCTTCATGTATTTTTTAGAAAAGCGCTCTTTCCAACAGCGTACGTACAATGAATTGAAGTTACATCACTTCAACCTCGCGGCCATCCGATCTATTATTGTTGCACGGAATTTATTTGGTAGAAAAACTCGGCAAACATACCGGAGTCATATTTGCTAGATTTGGGATAACTGAGGAAAGGTTGAAAGATTTGGGATAACTGAGGAAAGGTTGGAAATGAAAGCCATCGAAATAACTGGTGCCTGAAACCAGCGCCTTAGACCGCTCGTCCACGATACCCTGCAATCCATTTCGGTGTTATCACTGACCAAAGCATGCAAGTTCACGGGAAATAAACTATGGTCAAAATTTCCAGGAAAATTATACCTTTATTGTGAAGAATGTTTACAACCGTTGCCCGCACATTACTGCGAGCACGTCACGTTTAGGCTATGTCTCCATTCATTTACCCGTTTTTTTCATACTCCGTGGTATATTTTAGAGATTTGCAAGTTAAAATATGATGGCTATACCTCCTACATTCCGACGAAGATGGGATTGGAACCCACGCGCGCAGAGCACAATGGATTAGCATTCCATCGCCTTAACCACTCGGCCACCTCGTCAATCGAACGCGTAAGCACACTTTTTCTACACCAAAGCAGTAAAGGAAAACACACATAGTGATATGCTGTGTAGGAAATAAAAACTGTCGATTCAATCTCTTTTCTAGTCAAAATCAGCGGCGCGAAAGCCTTATGCCTCGACGCGGGATTGAACCGCGGACCTTCAGATCTTCAGTCTGACACTCTACCAACTGAGCTATCGAGGCAGACAAGACACGCGCCAGAGATTCCGCCAAATTTCAGCTCGTTATCTCGTAGCTAATTTTATTTTTGCGCAGTTTTTTACTGTATATAAGTTCCACTGTTCCTCTCTTTAATCATGCCCAGATGACATTTTCTGAAGGGAAGAACAAAAAAAAAAAAACGTCGGCAAACTACTTCGTTTTTGCTTTCACTGACTGTGCTCGATATATCTGATCACGCGATTCAACCCGTATTTAGCTATCTCAAGATAGTTATATATAAGATATTGCAGGACAATTCGAAGTTAGGAAAGTTCAATCAATATTATTTAAGCTTAATCGCATGTGGGGACGTAGCTCAGATGGTAGAGCGCGCGCTTTGCATGCGACAGGTACCGGGATCGGTGTCCGGCGTCTCCAAGTTTAACCTTTTGTTGCCTTTTTAGGAGTATGTTGTTGTTCGTGTCCGCCCGTATTTGCGACACACGGGGTGATCTGCGTCTCGAATGTTAGGTTGGGTACATCAAATACTTTATTAAGAAGCGCTGTAAGTGGAAATTAGAAATCTTAATCAATCGCCATCAGTTGAAAGGTAATTATCACTTGACCGTTTTCGCTGGAAGTCTTTTGCATGCGGTTGTTCATTGCTATAGTTCAGTGGTTAGAACACTGGCTCTGTAAACATGCCTTACGCTTCAGACTTATCTGTACACAGATAAAAATAAAAAGACCCGCTTTAAATCTTGCAAACGTGCAGTTAAAGATCAATAACATTTTCTCCTCTATGTTAATAGACATCGGTGCTAGCGTGAATGTAATTGATTGTAAGACTTTTCAATATTTGAGAAATAATTCTAGCGAACCTTTTATTTTAGAAAATTCATATATTAAGCGTTTTGCATATGGTAGTACTAAGCCCTTGTCTGTGAAAGGAAAGTTCCGTGCCACTGCAAGATCAGATCGTGGTAAACAAATTGATGCTGTATTTTATATTTTTAGTCATGCTAATGGATGTTTTTTTTATCTTTTAAAACTGCTTGTGAGCTTGATATTTTGAAAATTGTAAATTCTGTGTCAAGTGATTGTGTGAATGGCACTGAGATAAATTTTGAAAGAATACGACACAATTTTTCATGGTTTAGGAAAGTTGAAAATCGTTCAGTTGAAATTGAATATTGGTGACACTGTTGACTCAATTCATCAAAAGCATCGTCGAGTAACATTTAAATTACGACAAAAAGTCGAAGATGCTGCTACCAAACTGTGTGATGAAGACATTTGTGAGAATGTTGACAATTGTCCTACACCTTGGGTTTCTCCAATTGTGTGTCCCTAAGCCCAATGAACTTGAAAATATTCGTTTATGTGTAGATATGCGAGCTGTCAACAAAGCTATAAAGAGAGTTAAGCATCCTATGCCTACTGTGGATGAATTTATCCATGATTTGAATGGGTATAAAGTGTTTTCTTGATTTGAACCAAGGGTATACCCAAATTAAGTTGCATCCTGATAGTAGACACATAACAACTACGTTCTACTACCTTGGAACTACCTTGGAATCCACAGATATAGAAGGCTGAATTTCGTTGTGAATGCCGCGGGAGAAAAATTTCAGTATTTGATAGAACAAGCCTTGCACGATTTGAGAGGCGTTAAAAACATCTCTGATGATATTTACATAGGGAGTGTCAATGAGGCTGAACACGAGAAAGATCTCAGACCCGGTTTGCAACGTATCAAAGACTGTGGTCTAACGTTGAATAGGAAAAAGTGTTCATTTTTCAAGTCATCCATTAAGTTTTTTGGAATTATTTACACAGGAATTATAGAGGAATCTGAGAGACCTTCTGATAAGCACCAGGTGAAATCTTTGCTTGGTATGGCTGCTTATGTATCTCGTTTTATTCCTAATCATTCTTCTATTGTCAAGCCTATTGTTGAATCGACTAAATATAATGTTGATTTTTTTTTTGGAATGATGATTGTGATTTGGATTGTGATTTGAAAAACAGTCTTACAAGTGATACTGTTATGTCATATTTTGATCCTAAACTTCATACTGAACTTGTGGTTGATGCATCACCTGTTGGACTTGGTTGTGTTCTTGTCCAGAAAGAAATTGTGAGTGAAATTGAAAATGTGCATGTGATTCTGAGTGATGTTGAAAGTCGTTACTCTAAGATTGAGAAAGAAGCTCTTGCTGTGTGCAGGGGCATTGAACATTTTCATCTTTATTTATATGGTGTGAATTTTACTGTAGTGACTGATCACAAACCACTAGTTAGTGTCTTTTCTAGTGTTACTGCCAAACCTTCTGCTAGAATTGAACGTTGATGTATGCAATTACAGAAATACGATTTTAATATTGTTTATAGACATGGCAAATCTAACCCTGCTGATTCTGAGGAAGTGACTGAAGAATATGTGAATTATGTGTGTGAGAATATGTGCCCAAAAGCTGTTTCTTTGGATGAAATAAAAAGTGCATCTGGGAAAGATGGTGTTATTCAGAATGTGATAAAATGTTTGCAAAACAATCAATGTATCAGTATAAACATCGTGAAGAAATGTCTATTTTTGCCAAACTTGCTAGTGAACTGTGTGTGACTGAGCAAGGTATTCTTTTGAGAGAGAATCGTATTGTTATTCCAGTGCCTTTAAGACGTAAAATTGTGCAAATTGCTCACGAAAGATATATGGGAATGAGTAAGACAAAATCTATGTTAAGAGAGAAAATATAGTTTCCTGAAATGGAGGCTATGGTTGAGAATGTGGTCAAAAGTTGTGCTGCTTGTGCATCTGTGGTGAAGAATGAAAGGATGTTTCCCTTGAGCATGAGTGAGCTTCCACAAAAAGCCTGGCAGTGTGAAAGTTGTGACTTTTCAGGACCATATCATAGTGGGAACAGGAAAACGTATTCTTAAATGGGATGACATAGACAAAGAATGTTTTTCGAATGTGGGAGATTGGACAACTATTTGTTCAATGCCTTCTAATACATGGGCACGGAACCTACCCACGGAACCAAAGGCACAAAAGATTTTCTTGTCTTTTTGGGAGCACTATTGTTAACAATTTCAGAGAAATTTTGGATCATACATTTGAAATAGCGGCTTTTGACAGACGATTTCGTGTTTTAAAAATGAGTCGTCAACCCTATGCCAATGGACGGTTTCGTCATTATTTTCCCCGAAATACATTGCAATAAATTTCTGCTGCAATTTCTTGACAGTATCCGGTAAGTGGAAGGGGCAGCACATGAGGTGACAAGTTTTCTTCGCCGACCAAAAACAAAATATGAAAACATATTTTAACCAAGACCGCTCGTGTAAATATATTCAAGTTTTATTGCATTCTTTATTAATCATTTTCCACCTATGTATTTTCCCCACGACATCCTGTTTATTTAGTGTCTAATTTCCTTACTTGGTATATAATTTCACCCGTTCCATTGCGCTGTTTATTTATAATGTTATTATTTATAATAATGGGTCACATGTATAAAACTATACAAAAAACTACATCAACTTTAAGTTGTTAAAAATGCTACGCATCACCGGAATTACTTTCCCATAAACATTTGATTTGAAAATTTTGGAGACTGAAGGCATCGATTTAGGTTTTCCCAGAAATGCGTTGGGTGGTGTTGCATGCATTCTTGGCGATAATCTTGGCAGTCATTGGTTGGTCACTATTTTTGTCGGTATTGACCGGTTAGTCGGCAAGATTATTCCCAGAATGCAGTTCAAGTCCAACCATTAAGACAATAGAGTCCTACAATTCAAATGTTGATCAACTTCAGCGATAAACCTCTGGCAATGTTTTCGAAATCAAGTTTGAATCTGTGTTCAATCAACTAGACCATTTTCATGTGAGTCGTCCCAGATTACCGCCATGTTCAGCACGTGATGTTTTTGAAGGTGTAGCACAATATGACGTGGCAATTTCTATTAAAGATTTAGTTTCGAAGGAGTGGCAATTTCTATTAAAGATTTGGTTTCAAAGGAGTGGTTTACGCTTGATTACATAAATGGACGTATTTCTACATTTTCATACAAAATGCCTGACAGCTCAAGTTTTAAAATCTGGTCTCGAAAAACTGGACATTTGTCAGACTTTTTCCTTTATGGATACTGAATGATTAAAGATTTTGATAACGTGGCTGATGATCATTATTTACGAAGTATTGTGGAATTAATCTGTGCACCAAAAGCTGCTGAGGAATTTCTTGCCGCGTTGCGATGACGTGTCGCAATGTACATGTAATCTCGGTTCAATCTGTTCCCTCTGCAACCTTTGCGTCCGAAACACCTTTATCTACTTTATTATCCTGATTTAATTTTGTTATTCGGATCTCAAATGCGGTTCTGGACTTGGGATTTGAAGCAAAGCATTCGAACTTCAAAAAGAGTTGTCCGACGAACTATTAACATTATGTTTGCCGCACAGTTGCTTATAATCACCAGAGGATGCAAGCCTGTATGTTGAAAAAAGAGTTTGTCTGTCCATATATTGTGAGACTAGAAGCTTCTGACAAGCCAATTTTTCTAAAGAGATTGTCCGGGCAGCCGAGGCTCGTGTGTCATCCATACCCGACTGTCAAAATTTGGCAGAAGTTTCTCACAAGGGAATAGAATTCAATTATGCAATGTACAAAGTACTGACATTTGATGAATTATTGGACTGTGACCCAATTTGCATATATATTTGTGGCGTGACTGGTGGTTCATGGTTTGCTCCCAAACATTTCATAAAACTATTTTTAGATATTAGCATTATGTAACAAAACTAAGCAGTGCAAGTATTTTATGTGCTCGTTGTATAACTTTTTACCTTATAATTTAAAAATCTAAACTGTCAGGGATGAAATATCCAAAGTTATAACTTTGCCACCAGGTATAGCCGTTTCGTTGGCTGACAAAATTGTCAGCGAGTTTGGTGCTAAAGATTTAAAGGATTTTCCTCCCGTAACTGAAGAAGATTTACTGCAAACAGAAATTTTGAATCGCATGGAAGACGCGTTATATCTTTGTGCCGCATTTTTCCTTCAGTTGACAATTGAAACAATGGATTGGATGTATGTGTTAATTACATAATAAAAAGTTGATATTTATAAAACGTAATTCTATTAACAATACATTAAACCCGTATAAAATGTAGCCAATTATGAGATTATGCAAATTGTGTAATGAACTTGCTATCTAATGCCGAACTCGTTAAATTTAGTTGTACTCGTGTAATGCAAGCCTCGTGCGTTTTCAAAATTTGATTAATGTGATATTATATTTATCGGGATCGCATTTTGATGCACAATCGGTGGTGCAAACAAGCACCAGCATCGATCGACCAACGGGTTGTTACATCTTCAGACAATTGGGTAATGAAGTTTGTTATTTCCTGGCGAAAATTTCCACAAGATCTAATGACGTCATGTTACAAAAAAGAGAAACCTTCCACATTTCACAGAAGGGAGATGGTGAATATTTTGATTGAACAAATTATGGAAAGACTTGAAAAGCCCGATAAAAAAAAATTTGGACACTATTGCTTACAGAATAGCTTCCGAGTATTCAGGTTCATTTGAAGATAGATTTCAAGGATATGCTTCTGGACATCAGTCACTTTCTGATCAATTACCGTTTCGCTACGAATAGGTAATGAGACAGCATAGAAACCATGCAAAAACGACAACAACGTCTCCCAGAAAGTAGAGGCCAGTAGCATAAAATGCGTCTGAACGACGAAAAAATGGATGAGCGACCATCACAAAATGTACAATCATGATTGGCATGCAAATTAAATTTCGTTTTGTTGGTAAAATTTGGCTAAAAAATTCCAACAGACCACAAACATTTCCTCAAAAATGTTTTCATATTGCTGAAATAAGTATTCGAATGAGGCAGTACATAATTGTGACGTATTTAATTTCCAATACTGTTCATGGGACTGTTTGAATCTTATCTGATAGTTGGTAATTGCTGAGCTACCGTCATGATAACGTGATCCTAAATTGGTTGATTACTTTGTTTACGTCTGGCTCATTTGTTGCCTTGTATCCAGTATTTACTATTCAGTTAAGTTTAGCTTAGCTGTGGAAGAGTTGATTAAAGCCTAATATTGATGCTGGAGTTGCATACTGTTATAGGTTAACACAATTTAATCAACTCTTTCATAATATGGACCGTCTGTTAAAATCAGCAAGACTTGAGGTAGATCCAAATGAACCTGAAGCAGCTAAGATTTATAAACATTGGTTCAAAACTTTTTCAGGCTTTGTCACAGCAGTCAAGGCAGCTTTACCTAGTACAGAGCTCTACTCCCCGGAAGTAGATAAACTTTCCATGTTGATCAATTATTTATCTCCTCTGGTGTACACTTATATTGAAGAGGCAGAGTGTTTTGATGAAGCAATAAAACTTCTGGAATCGGTGTACCTCAAAACTAAAAACCTTATCTATGCCCGGCACCTCTTAGTCACCCGCTCTCAGCAATCAGGGGAAAGCCTTGCCGAATTTCTACAAGAGTTGAAAGACTTAGCTAAAGATTGTAATTTTCAACCAGTATCAGCTGAATTCTTTAAATCCGAAATGATACGAGACTCATTCACAAGTGGCCTTCTTTCTCCATCGATCAGACAAAGACTCTTTTTGATCTTAAAACTGCTTTTGATAAAGCTGATATGCTTGACAGGGCGCAGAAACAATCTTGCATTTATTCTACTCAAATTATTCCCAGGGCAACAGTTCACAACGAAGGTATTTGTCCTGTCGAACCTCGCGGTCCCGAATCTTCAGAAGCTAGTTGTCCGCCCCTGAACGAAGAAGACGAATTCTAGAAAATGCTTTTTCTGTGGAGACAAATTTCATCCGCGGTTTTGCTGCCCAGCGCGAGGTGTCCAATATCATGCTTGTGGAAAGAGAGGTCATTTTTAAAAAGTACGCCTGTCCGCTCCAAAAATTGTTTCATGGCCAATTTCTTGCCATTTCTAGTCACCGTATATCTTGAAGCCAGTGAAGGACAAACAGAATTACGTAAATTACATGTTTTAGTCAGTGGATGAACAAGAAATCCCTGAGGGCTTGCTGCAATACATCCACGCCGACCCGAAGTAAAAAATTCTGATTCGGACCAGGCGATCAAAGCTCTTCAAGAAGAGTTCGACACTCAGATGAGCGATGTAGAGTGGAAGGCTGCCTGGATACGAAAGTTTGGATATCAGGCATTGGGAACCTTATACATCATGTTCCACAATGATTGGACGGCAAAGATCCACTCATCAAATGCTGCTCAACCTTCTACGCTGAGTATTATCACCTCTAACGAGATGAATAACATCGCGAAGATTGCAGCAGTAGCAGACAAGCGCGGAGCTGAGCGTCGTTTCCAGGTCGCGAAATTCACGGAAGGACTACCGAAAATGAGGATGCGGGGAGTTTTTAATAAGACCAGTGAAGAGCTATTAGTACTGTTCTGCAACCGCATATGCCCGCAAAAATTCTGTCAGCAGCTCGAGTTTCGGGACCAACCTCAAGAAATACGGATGCTTAAAAATGATTTAATTAAAGCTGATGGACATAAACAGGACTGGGTGAACGAGGCTCCGGCTGAACAAAGAAGAATAACACCGAGCGATTGGCCGCCAATTCCGCCGCCCGTGGAAGAGTTACCAGTTCCTCAATTGTTGCTGAGTGGGCCCGAATACTACGAGGATCCCAAACATGGTCAATTTATACTATACCTTCTGATTGTGCAAGAAAACCAAGGTTCGCTTGTGAAATTGAAGGGCACACCATTGTAGACGACGGAACGAAACTAGTGATGATACCCACAGGTAACTTGTGAAGAATGCCCATGTAAAGAATAATGGGCTGTAACATGTTTCGCCAGACCATGGGTCAAGCTATAGGACGAAATACTCTGCGAATTTAATGGGTATTGGTTTTTCTCCTAATCATTACGTACCACTGGTCTGTAAGCAAGCACAAAATTAGAAAAAAACCTCACACTGTGATGGGCGACAGTACAGCTGCAAATCAAGAATTTCCCAGTAATATGTATTTGTAAAAACGGATGGATTGGGGCAGCTGGGAAACGGATTGGGGCAGCTGGGAAACGGATTGGGGCAGCTGGAAAATGACAAAGCAGAGTTAGCAAACTTTAGCTGGACAAAGTAATATAAATCTTGATTATTCGATCCTGCAACCAGCGGTGTACACGGAATTTTGGAAATTTATGACCGATCCATCGGCAGTTAACGTACGGGAGATAACGTTAAAGCAGTGAAAAACGCCGTGACATTAGAAAAATACAAAACAGACTTTATAAGACAGAGCAAGCACCTCATGCCATTGGCATTATTTGGACAACACACTGACAAGTGCTGGACTTGGCGAGTATGCGCTTTCCACGAACAAACTTTCTACTGTGTTGACTGACCACTGTTGCACTGAAAGATCGGGTCAGATAGTATCTAGTATTTCATTGTATTTGTCTGAAGCCGGAAAGTTTCATCTGTAAATGTAGAATGGATATAAGTGAAACTGCCATATCACCAATTTCGTTTTTCGTTGTTTGCCACACGGAGTGCTAGTACTCTATTATCACTCGTGATTTCTTTGTCACCAACCACGGTGTTGCAATCTTTGCTTTTACGAGCGCGCCTATGATGTCACAAAATGCGTTTATGTAGCAAACATGTTCAGACTTGTTTTATAGACACGCGTTTCAGTCAGGCAGTTTGCTGATTTCAGTAGTTGCTTTTTAGGTTAGGGTTTACATTATAGTCACTTTGAGTGACTTAAATCTTTCTGCTAGGCCTGTTCAAGTGACGTAGTCAATATTCTGACTTTGCCATATTGCTGTAGAACCCTTTTAGATCCATTTTTATAATAATCTATTTTATGCTGTTTTATTAACCTATCAAGCATGGGCCATGAATGATTTTATATAGGTTATAATAGGTTAACTGTGCTCTACTCATCATTGTATATTTTATTATAGAATACCGTACTTCATAATAGATGACTGAACTCAAAATGAAACGAACAATTAGAAGACAGCAGTAAACAGATATCATTCAAGCTCGAAGTCCAACAAAGATCAAAAATATTAGTTCCCGAACTAAGAGGATATGAAACAATATTGAAATATCAACGAAAGTGAGAAAATGTATACGATATCCACCATTTGTGAATATGGGCAACTGATTATGCAGCCTTCTCAGTCAAAAGTATTTCCAATAAACATGTGTTGTTAAGCATCGGCGCAATTTACCAGTAACTAATGCTTGACAAAATTGAATTTCGAAATTACAATAATAAAAAAAGGAACGCACAAACAAACGAATGTAGAGTTGTTAAGATTGTGAGAGTTGGTTTAGAAATTGATGTTGTGCAATTTATATATATATTTCTTTTACCAGGTGAATGTTTTGTATTAATTCATCATGTCAGCCAAATTACGAACATGTCGCTTTTACGGTAGAAATTATAAAAAAAATATAACGCAGCATGAGGATATTTATCATTTTGATTTATCAGCCGACGAGAGGAAACATTACACTTATGCCAGAGATGATCAATCGAAAAATTGACAGCACCAATGCCGTATATGCAAGCGTTATTTAAAAAAGAATTAGATCCGCAAACATCTGCCATCCCAATACAATTTAGAAAAACATTCAGAAGAATTCAAAGAAGCCATGACCATAATTCTTGAAGAAACATGGGAAAACAATGCAAATTTGACTCCTCTTGTTCGAAAATACCCATGACGACTTGAAAGCGGTGGTGTTGGTACATCTAGGTGCCTGAGAATGGAAAGGGCCAAGAGATCGATATCTAATAATGACTCTGTTCACTACACACCTAAGCGGATTCCCCCGAAGCTTGGCTATTCTAGTGAACGATAGGCTTACTCATTTTATGGTTTTTCTCTGTGCTGTTTTCTTCCCGATAATAAGCTTCATATATATACTGCTAATAAATTCCGTTATATCTGTCAATCGCTTTCAATATGCCAAGACATAACACCAAGGGATACGCAAATGTAGTCAGAAGAATGATGACACCGGAAGCAATAAAGCAGGCGTCGGCAAACTTTTATCGTCTGCGACCCATTTTAAAACCTAAAATTTTTTCGCGGACCAGCATTTAATTAAAACGCAAAAGTGTTTGTCATTTCTTTTTATTGAAACGTGTACGAGTACAATGTGGAAATTTCAATGAGAACAATGCGCCTGTTTTGCAGCAACAAGACGCTCCCAATTAGGAATTATGCTACTCAATGACACTCGTAATGTATCTCTCACGTCCAGTCTGTTTCGCGCCTTCGTCCTTGTAGCTGTCATCACAGAAAATCCAGACTCACACAAGTAGGATGTGGGAAAGGGCAGTAAAGTTTTTAAGGCTTTTTCAGCAAGGTAGGGAGGGGTATTCTGGCAGGACCTTCATCCAAAACGTTGGAAGAGTCAGTGAATAAAAAATACATTTCAGGTTACCGTCATTTGCAATGTCCAACAGCCGGCCTTCTTGCTGTACAGGTAAGGTCGATTCATCTGGCTTAAAATCGAACGGATTCCGGATCCATTTCTTTGCAACTCGGGGGTCTTTATCCATTGGAAAATAGCGCATGAACTCTAGTAAAAGTACTCGCAGGTGACTGCTCACAAGGTCGATGAATGCTTGCTCATTCTCTCTGTCGTTCAATGTCTCTGATAATGTATGGAACATATCGAATACTCCGTTGTTTACGCGTTGCTCCCACAGTTTAAGTTTGTCTTTAAATGCAGACACTTTATCCGCCAATGTGAATACTGTAGTCATTTTTCCCTGAAGTGAAAGATTGAGTTCGTTCGGCAGATTAAATATGTCGCACAAGTAAGCAAGTTTTTGAACCCAGTTCCCATCACTAAATTTGTTAGCAAGGTCCACGTTTTTCTCCAATAGAAATTTCTGTAGTGGTTCACGTAATTCAAACACCCTGCGTAATGATTTTCCTCGTGAGAGCCACCTTACTTCTGTGTGTGACAAATAGTTCTGCGGCTGTGGTGCGCTCTGGCAATAACAAGGTACATAACATGTCCTCATGAATACCCTCCTCATAAAGATATTATCTAACGAAAACTAGCAGCACAGCTTTATTTTCGATATCTGTGGACTCATCACACTGAATAGAAAACCATGGCGACTTTTTAATCCGCTCTAACAATTGACTTTCGATATCTTCTGCCATATCCTCAATTCGTCTCCCAACTGTGCGAGCTGAAAGAGGAACCTGTGCTATCTTTTTAGCAGCCGATTCCCCTAACATTTCACGACACATATCAGTACATGCAGGTAGAATCAATGCTTCTCCAACAGTGAACGGTTTGTTAGTCTTAGCGATGCGATGAGACACCAAAAACGATGCTCTTAGTGCAATTGAATTTGTAGACAAAGCAGTCCTCAGTACTCTTTTATCACATTCGTGGTCACGTTTTCTTCTTTTGAAAAACTCCAAAGGTTTATCCTTTAATTCGGGGTGCTTCGTCATCATGTGCCGAAGTAGTTTGGAAGGTTTCATCGACTCGTTTGATAACTTGCTGTTGCAAATTATACACAGCGGGCAAGGTGCATCGCAATCGGAAGTTGAAAAGAATCCGTATTTCAAATACGACTCATTATATTGGCGATAGAAAGTCAAAGGAACTTTTCTCTTTTTTCTAGCTGCGGGCCCCTCGTCCTCAACATCAACAACTTGTTCAGATGGTGTTGACCTATTACCGAAAAAACTAAGCATAGATGTCTGCTTTTTACTCATTTTCATCAGTGCCCGTACAAACTAATGAATCAACAGACGGAATGCAAGTCGACGTCGAGTAACAGCCTACAAGCCACAACAGTGCGAGCGCCATTGTTACGTCACAAAACTATCTGTGGCTTCAGTGATTTACTACGCCCGGTTGGATTTTAACATCCTTTTGTGAATTAATATTACAAATTTAT
The DNA here is from genome assembly GCA_963675895.2 of Styela plicata. Taxonomy (NCBI): domain Eukaryota; kingdom Metazoa; phylum Chordata; class Ascidiacea; order Stolidobranchia; family Styelidae; genus Styela; species Styela plicata. Next base: position 575,211 of record OZ023149.1, read on the forward strand.
TACACTAACCTGGAAAATCACGCGACCCAGTAACGATCTCTTCGCGACCCAGTAACGATCTCTTCGCGACCCAGTACTGGGTCGCGACCCAGCGGTTGCCGACCACTGCAATAAAGGATCCAACGAAAATACTGGATTGCCTGAACGAAAAAGTGGAACCACTGCTTCAAAAGAGTTTTTACATACTGAGACAGTTTTTAAATGACTTTCTATCGGATTTACCCAACAACGAAAACATTATGAGAGAATCGGACAAAAATAAAATATTGGATATGCTTGATAAAAAAAACAGCCAAAACAAAAAATTAGCAGAGAAAAGGCCAAATTTAACAGGGATACTCAATTTTTGAAAAAAAAAACTGAAAAACAAAATCAACATTAATGGAGACGAATAAGTACATCGAAGATTCGATAAAAAAAACAAGAAATGACGATTACACAAACATGGCCGGCTTCATTTTTGCTACTTTATGTTTTGAAATTGGAGCACGTCCATGTTTGTTTGAAAATCTACCTCTTAGCGAGTTAGATAACACAAGAAAAAAGAAAGGCTACTACCAAAGAGCAGTAACCCAGCAAAAACGAAAAGAAAAACTCTGTTATTTGACTTTAAAGGAAGAGGAAATATTTTGGACGAGAAAAGTGTGTTCATTTTTAATATAACAAATAAAATGTGGGGAGCGCAAACGTTATAATTGAAGTTTTTTCATATTTTTTATTAATATGGCAAATAAAACTTGGTATAATGTGGTAACATTAACAATTTGTAACTAAAAATTGGAATCAGAAGCTGCACCTAAAAAACATGATGAACTTGTATTTTCATCAATAGGTGGCAATGACTTTTTGAATGTTTCCAAAATCATATCAAAATATACCAAAATGGCAACTGGACTCGAAGGCATTTCCCCAAATATAGTTCAGAAATATAAGCAAAAATCAATCAAATTCAAAAAGAAGGCAAATTGCGGAAACGGTGGGCCATGCACTGAAGCAGGAAGCTGACGACGCAATGGAAGGCAGCAGCGTGACCCATTTTCCGGCGTTGCAGTTCTGGCTTCATCTTAGCAAGTCCATTGGCGACGCAGTCACGACAGGTTATCATATGCGATCCACGCCCATCAAATCTCCATCGTTGGTTCTCGAAAGTGTCCAGTAGCAAGAAACGAGAGGTAGCGCGGCCAAAGTCATCTCAATAAAGAATGGAAACACTGAATCATCTCACTCACAGGATGGAGTCGTTGTTTATAATAATGCTGAACAATTTCATGTTAGCGTACTTTGACAATCTGAAACTTTTTGCGAATGCACTTTTGACATCATTTTTACATCGCCGGAACGTTCGCAAACGTCAAATGTCATCAATGCAAACGAAAATACGTGTGGTTTTGAAAGTACGACAACAAATTCTGAATCTTTGAGAGGCATGGTACGATTGATTACAGTGCACAAACGAACTGTCAAATGTCACTAACGCTAAAAGTTTATGACCAGACTGACTCGTGTACAATACATGGCACATCATGTACTCAGGTTTACGGAGCTTGTGAGATACTACTAACCAGCCTGACATAGACATACGTAATTTCTTGAAGAAGTCCTCCATAAAAAGTACAAGTTCTATTGAATCACGCAGACATGAGGATGTTGGAAAAACACATGCTGAAGAAAATACAGAAACGTATTCTGAAAACATCAACACCAATTTGGAGCAGGAGGCCGGGGCCACAAAGAAACGCAAATGAAATGAGGAGTACATCACGTATGGGTTTTATTGCACAAAAGAATAAATGTTGAACCCATATCCTTCGGCATGCTGTTTTGTCCTGCCACCTTTGGTAATAGTAACTTGGCCCCAGTGAATCTAAAAACACATTTGAAAATTATCAAAATAAATCAGAGCCATTCTTTGAGGCATGCCTGCATAGTCAACAGAAGCAAGTTTCTTGTTTTGAAAGTGAGGTAAAAGGACGGCAAACGACTCATATTGTAATGAAAAGAAAGCGTCCATACACAGAGTTGAATCTGTGGTTCTGTCTTGAAATTGCTGCCGACATTTTGCATGGAAGAAAACAAGCTATTAAAAAAGTGAGGGAAATTGCTCTATCAGACAATACAGCTGAACGTAGATGCGATGATATTTCAGATGATTTGCTGAAACAACTTGTTATCAGGTCCAAGAAAGTTCCTGCTTAAGGCAGACAGATATTTCAGATGAAGTGCAATTGTGTATTGTAGGTTCGCCGATGCGAAAGCCTAAACTATAGTCGAGCATTTTTGTGCTGTTTAAAAGGGAAAGTATACTTATATTTGATTTTAAACAAAAGCCAATCTAATATATATTTACAAATCCACAAGACAGTATATTTTTTAACAAATCCACTGGGACAGTATACCTTTATTTAGATTTTGAAGTAAATCCAATCCATAATATATTAACAAATCCCGTGAAACAGTAAATCAATCTCTAGATATATTAGCAAATCCGCTGGGACAGTATACCTTATTAGGATTTCACATGAAATCTAATCCATGATAGATCAAGAATTCCACTGGGACTGTATACTTTCATTTACATTTTAAAGGAAATCCTCCAACCTATTTTATATGTCGTGATAAGTGATCATGTTAGGTCAAAGGTTATACAAAATGTGGCAACTGCCATAGAATGTTCTAGTCGCGCTCTTCTTGTAAGCTGGTGCTAGGATGTGGTACAGGTCTGTTTAAGTAGAGTTCTAATCTGTTGTATATCTACTTATTGGGAAGTCATCTGCAATAAACATGAATTGTTGAATAATATACAAGCCTCCTATATATGCCTTATGTATTTGGCGAGACAAAACATGACAATATATTAACAAATCCACTGCGACAGTATACTTTTATTTAGATTATTTTCTTTAAAATCTAAATGAAAGTATACTGTCCCAGTGGATTTGTTAATATATATTGGATTGAATTTCTTTTAAAATATAAATAAAACTATATTGTCTTGCGGATTTGTTAATATGTCTTGGATTGGATTTAGTTTAAAAGCAAATTTTAAGTATACTGTCCCAGCGGATTTTTTAATATATCATGGATTGGATTTCCTTTAAAATCTAAATGAGTAACGTGATTCTTGCACAGTAACGAGATTTAGAAATGTCAGTAAAGTGACTTTTGGCTTCCTTCTGGTTTGGTACTGATTTTTTTCAAAATTGCCTATGGAGTACTTTTGGCTTCTGGTGACAGAGCGAAAGCCAATCACGCTTGCTTACTCACTCCGACTGTCACTCTATCTGGATTATCTCGATAAGCGATCATGTCAGGACACAGAACATATTGGGATTTTTACATGTTGCAGCTATTAACAGAATCATCATAGAGGGAGATTTTGTGGCATTGCCGACCACGCAACAAGCTTAAGGATGTTTTTTTAAAACTCAAAAAGGAAAACCAAAGAAAGAAATGTCGAGAATTGTATTGCACCAACCGACATAGCTGTCATGAACTTGTCGGCATGCGAAGATGCAAAGACGTTCCTGACAAATGAAATAATTCCGCACGTAACTGAGGCACCGTCCTCAGACGTGCAAGAGATCTTTTCTCGAAGAGCAGATCGTGGCACGGAATCGACAAAGACATAATCAAAATACGGTACGATTTGTCAACAAAAGGTCAGCATTCACTCGTTTTCTTACCTTTAAAGGCTTGATCATATTTAATTTCTCCTATCTTTCCAGCTCAACCTTTTTTAAGGATGGTGTAGGATCGTGTGCGATCGACTCTGCAAGTTGGATGTACCAATGGCCAAACTACAGTCAGCATACTACTCGTGGCCGACTGTAACCACCTCCAATCCACAAGAGGAAGAATTTTTCGACACCGTCAACGAGGAGGAAGTAGAGCTGAAAGCTGATGACGCCTTTTGCGTTTTTAATAACATCATGTCGAACAAACGTCGAGCGTGCACCGTACAAAGGGCGGGAAATAAATGTTGCGAAATCAACCGAAATACTTTTGTACATCGCATTAAAAACCAAGAAACACGTGCAGCATTGTCCGCATACACTCATGTATCAAATGGGAACAGGAAAACGTATTTTTTAATGGGATGACATAGGCAAAGAATGTTTTTCGAATGTGGGAGATTGGACAACTATTTGTTCAATGCCTTCTAATACATGGGCATGTAAAACCCACGGAACCAAAGGCACACAAAAATTTTCTTGCCTTCTCGAAAGCACCGATGTTAACAACCATTTCAGAGAAATCTTGAAACATACATTTGAAATAGCGGCTTTTGACAGACGATTTCTTGCTTCAAAAATGAGAAGAGTCATTAACCTCATGCGAATGGTCGGTTCCCTTAATATTTTTCTCGAAGTACAGTGCAATAAGTTTCTTCTGCAACTTCTTGTCAGCATCCGATTAGTAGAAGCTTCGCCAAGCAAAAACAAAATATGAAAACATTATTTTACCAAGACCGCCCGTGTAAATATATCCAAGTTTTATTGCATTCTTTATAAACCATTTTCCATCTATGTATTTTTCCCACGACATCCTGTTTATTTAGTGTCTAATTTCCTTACTTGTTATATAAATTCACCCGTTCCATTGCGCTGTTTATTTATCATTTTTTCAACCTGTTCCACTGCTTTTCCAGGGTCACGTATATAAAACTATACAAAAAACTACATCAACTTTAAATTGTTAAAAATGCTACGCATGACAGGAATTATACTATTAACTTTCCGATAAAAATTTCCCGTAATCACTTCTGTAAACATATTGTTCTGTTCAAAAACATTTCACGAAATATATTATTGAATTTTCCCACAAACATTCCCGGAATCGTACTAGTTTTCGGATGCGCAAACCCGGTCCGCCCCCTCGGGGGCCGCGCGGGATAAAACAGGCCCGAGTGGGCACCAGTCGACCGCGGGAACTGTCGGGCGCCTAATAGGATCGCCCGCGTCCCCCGATACACTCGCAGATCGGGCGCACCCGCCGCCCCCCGCTCGCGCGCCCGAAACCGGTCCGCCCCCACGGGGCCGCGCGGGATAAAATGGACCCGAGAGGCGAGCGATACAATTTGGGCATCGCCATTGAATGTTGAACTCCCTCGAAATTTCAGAAGTAGGTGGAGTAATGATGACATCACCAACAGAAAGGCGGAAATCTTTCCGAACTCACCTTCACATTCAGATGAAACAAACGAGAATTCTGTTAGAACTCCCTCGAAATTTCAGAAGTAGGTGGAGTAATGATGACATCACCAACAGAAAGGCGGAAATCTTTCCGAACTCACCTTCACATTCAGATGAAACAAACGAGAACTATGCAGCGTTCTTTGCTATGCTTCAGTATAAATTACGCATTCCAGCCAGGACAATCAACCGTACAATTGAAGGTCAACTGAAAATCAATCACCAAGTAAATTCTTCTGTTTGTGAAACAATCAAAACAATATTAAAGACTAAAGATATAGATGAATTGGTAATAAAAATAGTTATAGATTCGGTCTTTACATGTGTTAAAAATAATCCAGTTTATGATGAAACTCTGTTCTCAACTTATTCTAGAGATGTTTGTGCCACAAACATTTATTCACATTCACCGCTCAATGTCATATAACGTTGGCGGAGTGGTATTTCAACCTGAACTACAGCACGGAAATTATTTCAATCATTCACTCAATTAAGGCATTGTTTAAATACATAAGCATTCGTCATCAGTATCTCAACCCGATTGACTCTGGGTTGGATCTCGTTGTCGTTGGGGGAACATTAATAGTACGAACGAAATAGTAAATCCTTAGGGGTCGGAAAAAAGCATAAATCGCTCGCAATGTATTTCACTCTGGGCAACATCCAACCCTACTTCAGGGGATAAAAATAATAACGTCGACAAAACTAAGTACTCGACCCGCCTTTTCGTTAAAACAATTGAAGAAAATGTGGCTGTTAGCTTCATTAGAACCGGAATTGGATGGCGTCTATTTTTCTGACCTCAGTATTGTATAATATTAGAATTATCGGTGCACAATGTAAGAACTCTGATAACTTGAACCACATTGCTATATAGGTATAATCCCGCTCAGTCCAGAAACTATCAATCGAGACATTTATTTGGAGGAATTCAGCATTTTGCGTCGCAATTATGTTCTGAAAACCAGTCATTGCAAAACAGTGGTAGTAGACCAGCCAGTTTCTAAATGAAAATCGTATTCTCTAGTTAGGAATAACTTAGACATATATCCTGATGCGCTTTTGAAAATTATTCTCCACGACTTCCAACGCCATATTTTGAAGATTTGAAATATTTTAAATCTTCAAATGTCAACGGCTTGCCACCTCATGTAAACATTTATTTTTTTTAAAAATGAAATGTCATTGATGCTGTTAGGGATCACGGAAGATCGTTCGTGTAATTGTATCAGAGTTTTTTTTTTTGTCACTGAAGCATTTGCTGCCATCGTTTCTGCTTAAGAGCTATTTAAACTATCAAGACCGGTTTCCCACCAATCGGAGGGAAATCAAATGAATGAGTTTGTCAATAACAAAAAACGCTCTATTCCACTCCCACCACCCACTAATATCTAAGTTTCGATTTTAGCTATTCTCGCACCTTCGCGAGTCTGGGATTGCATAAGTCTGGAGAAGCTAGCGTCATCGCTACTAATTTTGATTTCACATTGTAAGTGTTCCGATTTTTAGCAGAATATTGCGCTGATCAAAATTTGAAAATATCAATGGTGAACGGCTACGCTTCTTGGTCTCGACTTTTGAGTTCAATTACCTCTCATGTCAGTGTCACATTTTTTGATTAACTAGGCTACGCTAAATGCAAAAACAGCTCTAATTCTATCCAATATTATTATTATTAAATTACCCACCAAGAAAGGTCTTTCGATCTTTACGAGGATAACGTTGCTAAAGTTTGAAAGTATCACTGGTAGACAGTTACGGCTCAGGGAAATTCAAAACAAGTTTCAATGCATATTTCATGCTTTCAAGCAAATGCCGAAGGTCATCGTCACCCCTCGGCATTTAGCAAGATAATGCGCTTATAAAAGTCTGAAAAATAACACTGGTAGGCAGTCACCGTTAATGAAAATGCGTACTAGGCTTCAATGTAGGTCAAATAAATGCATTTATCCGATTAGTGGTTGATATTTTTATGACGAAATTGGGATACTGATCATTGAGAAACTATTTCACCAGGAACTGATTTGCTAAGGTAATTTATTTAATACACCAAAATTAGGCTCTAGGAAATTACCCATTACGAATAATAAAAGTATTTACGAAAGTTTTAAACTCCATTGCCCTACCTAAAATCGTTATCATCTAGATGTGGTTGGCTTGGCATTGGAGAGGGAAAGAAAGCAATCCGGTTGGAATCAGTTTTAGCCTATTTATTGCACCAGCAGTGGCCATCTACTCTCACTGTTGAATAGATGAGATAAATAGATGATTGTACTAAAAAGGCTGCACAATTAAAAAATTATCATCTGCTCTCATTTGGCATAGCAAGATCTAGAGAAAAATGGCATTAGACAGTATTTATATAGCTATTAAGCCATATTATAGCTTAATTAACTATAAGAAAAATTCATACTTCAGTCTTTCCCATTGCAACAAGTCATTGGTCATGGCATTACTACAGTCTAATACTTAGTCTTTAGTTCTGTTGTTTCTGCTGCCCTGAGAAATGCCTCGTGCACAACCAAACGTATTTTAAATACTTCACCATCACAAAAAAGAATGGGAACAAGGTTATTGCTCAAGGCAGTCTGTTAAAAATGCAAGGAAGCAAAAATGGCATACAAATGCGAAAAATTTTCGAAGGCCTTAGTACTTGAACATCAAACAATTCAATCAACAATCAGTTTGCCTGAAAAAGTTGGAGAAATATCATCCTCATCCACCGCTACTGATAGGCACCAGATGTTTCAAATTTACCTGCATGAAACTACTGTTATTGATCCGATTTTCCTTGGCAAATGTCGGCCTAAGACCCCTTCTCCCTTCTTTCCGTCAGACTCTTCGACATGCTTGTAGCAGCTGACATAGACGTGAACCAAATCAGGGTTTGACAAGAGGTCGAAATCAAAGGAACACTATTTGGTCTTTGCACCTCGGTTAAACTTATGCTGCTGTTTAAGGATAAGGGCGTGCAAATGTGATGAATTTACAAGGTTCTGTCGGATGCTCTCTTGTTAAGTGACATTTGACCCTGTTGACGTAATTGTCTGTTGAATTGACATTCTTTTGTCGTCTCTGGAGCGTGTTTGTGCATTGCAACTTCATCACGATCAGAGTTGTCGAGAATATCAAAAGATATTGTTACCAAGTATCCAAAATCAATACTTTGGTGGATCCGAAGGAGAGATAATCGGGTCCGGTGAGCTTACATGTGTAATGACCCGGTCTAAAGAATCTAAATCTTCCCCCGCCAGTCGACAAGTCAGTTATCAGATTACAGGATTATGTGCAGACAAGTGTATTAAGGGTTAATGAAACAAACGAAACCAAGACAATAAGCTAAAAAGGCTAGGCTAGTTGATAAAGATCTAACAGTTTACACTAATTTCTGGTAGGCTATTGAACACAGCACTAACCAGTGTATTGAATACCCAGAGCTAAAACCTACAAAGAACTATTAGGTTACCAGTAAAATAACAAAGCAAGAGAAACTTACAAAATGACCGTCCAAGGAGCCGTCGTGAGCAGAAAAGAGAGTTATACGTTTACCCGTCGGTTTATATAGCCATCAGTCATTCTACGCAGACAAAATCAGGGTTCCCTTCGGTGAGCTCATGGTCATATCAAAATTCGCAAACAATCTTCAATCATTACACTTGATACAGCACATTATTTGGCGTATAGACAACTTAAGAAAAAGGAAACGACATCGAGGGCAAGTTAACTCTAAAGAGGTTAATGTCGTTGAACCAGATAAGTATGGCTGTATCTCATGGAGTCCAGTTGGAGGTTCAGGAAAATATGGAAGAAATACGAATATGGTTAAAATATGAAACCGGCTTGTCAAATTGTGACCAAGATTCAAAGAAAGTAGAAGGGATGTTACAAAAAAGCTTTTCCTCGCAGCGAAAACGTATCAATGAAAATAAGTCTATTCGTGCCTTGAAATATTTATAGTCATAAAATGCAATAAAAAGAGCTATTGAAAAAAGTTCAATGCTATCTGATTTAAAATTCTAGTCAGTGAAACCGAGAGTTTATAATAGACTCTATATATACAACATAGCTAATCTAAGGCAGACCAAGTGAATCAGCTACATTCTTTTATTACCCTACTCGTCGCCTTCAAGCATTTTTAAATTATCTTTATCTATTTACGTCTATGACTCAGTTGCGATAGATGCTAAATGAAATTTATTCTCAATTTCATATGACAACGTGATGTGATGTGAAGGTTTAAAAAAGAGTACGGCACGGAATGGTATGAAATATTGACTTCGTACCGTAAGGCCGAAATTCCACCGAGGAAGAAAACTGCTTTTCGTGCTTGCTGCGACTTGTGGCATTTGTTTTATTTTGTAATACCCACCGGAGCGGCGAGTCACGGCAGCGACATTTATGATTCTTCTACGTCTCGTCCGTGCTTTTTCGAAGTGGAGCATGCGCTACTTTAATTCTCGATCTGACGTATTTTTGACTTGCTCTGTAGTACCGTAGTTTGGGATGGGGCTAGTGTACCGGTAGCCTGGCAGCTGTGAATATATTTTCTCGTTATAGGGTAGGGTATTCGAAGTTGGTGCGGTATTCTATGCACCAGCTCAAACTGGTTAGGCTAGACAACACGGTAATCTGTTAGCTACTAACTGACTATGGATTGCAAACTGGATACATTATCCTGAGGTATGAAGTACAGAGTATGATGTTACGGAAAACAGAAACTGATGCCGCTTGCCTATACAGGTACCCAGTACCAATACCGTACCGGTATAGACATACCGTACTGTACAGTGATTGTTACCGTATACAGACCGTGCACCCTATTGAGCTAACCGACACCCTATTTCATATTAGGACTATGTAAACGTACCGGTATCCCAGAAACCATCCACACTTTTTACTGGTATTGGAAAAAACTAGTCTATGCACGAATTCAGAATTGGAATAACCGAACATTTCCAAATTTTTAAACATTTTTGGAAATAAATTTTATATTCCAAAACATAAAAATCAGCTCCAACCTTTCATTTTTCATCGCCGAAAGTCGCACAGAATATGGATAGAACATGGAAATCACGATATACAGGAACGGTATAATGAAGGCAAATAAACTAGTCAGTGCAGCGAGGCGGTTTTAAGAAATAACAGTGTGCTCGCCAGCGCAGTTAAATAAGAACTGTACACCTCAGTATTAATTCAGAAGACTCCTGTGTGCTGCAAAATTCACACAAAAGGTTCGTAGATGATGCTCAGTTTATTAACAAGCAAGAAATGTACAACAACAGCCGGAACAGATAAAAATATAAAGAACGGATCTATAACTATAAATCCAGATCCTGTCCTTAACGCAGCAAAACCAGAAGCGGCAAGCATTCCAAGCCCAAGCAATCTTACACGACGATAGCACAATATGCGACATCGTGGACTTTTCACAGACACTGAGGGCGCTATTGAGTAAGAAATAACACTAAAATCCAGTCCCGCCACATCAGTTTGATCTTGAATTTTTATGTGCAAAGAGGTTTTTTATATATCTAGAGTAAAAAAACAGTGTGGCGCTATTACCCTCCGAAAATGACATTTTAATAAGTGCTGTCCAGAGACATGAACAGTGAAAACTTATATAATAACACCCTCAACTCATGCAGCAACCGGGATATTTGTAAAAGGAGTTGGCAAGATGTCTCAATCAAAACTGGATATTCAGATGTAATTTATAAAAACAATTTATTTCCTTTTTGATTCGAAAAATCTTCTATCTGTCTACATGTCTGGAGTCTCTTAATCCCAATTACTCATACCAACATGATTTCTGTTTTAAATTTTCACTTGGGCTAAGAATTTCAATATCATATTCAAAATTTTTATGCAAAATAATATACTGTGTGTAGAAATATGGGAATCTTGGAATATCAAAGAAATATATTCTTATGCTAACCTGTGGGCATTACGACTGTTGTTTGGTACCGATTCTTGAATTTTGGTTCTCTTGTTCGAAGTGAAATTCTAGAATCTCAGCTACTTGTGACTCAGACACAAGAAGCAAATGACTGTCATCAGAAGAAAATTATTCATATGGAAAATACTTCATTTCATCAAAAAAAATGACACCCAAGCAAAAACGGAGTTTCTGTCTTCCTGGTCTTGGCTTCGGCAATTGAAGGAAGCGTTGGAGCATTTGTGTCCCCTAAAAATGAGAAGAGCTCCGAGTTTTAATCTTGATATTGTTGGAAGGTATTGTATTGAACTTCACTAGACCTAACTAAAGAGCCAAATATAGTATTAAGTAGGGTGGGCCAAAATAGAACATCTTTTGATTAAGTAAAAGAGTCAAAAATTCTTGCGAATCTAATGATGGTTTTGTACTGAATAAACAAAGATCCCCATTCTGAAAATTGCAATATATCTAAATTTACATGTCGACACTCTCAGACCAAAAAGGCGAATCCTGAAAAAGCTGTTTTGAAAAATCAAGCAAAACGTATTTTTTTTCAATTTTGAATCTTTCTAACATTTTTTCTGTTTACAGTAGGAAATATTCCTTCCGGGTCAAGATGGACATAAGTAAGGTCTTATTTTTCAATCAGAAACTGGTTTGCATTGAAAAACAAATTTTCTGAAAATGAGACTTTTTTAATTTCCGCCCTTTTTCTGCCACATAAGATAGCTGTCACAATAGATGTCACAAAGGAAATATACAGGTAATGATGTTTTCTGCTAGTTTGTTTCAGTTCAACTTTTATATTTTGTGCAGTTCAAGCGAAGTCTTATTTTGAATGGGAGGACGAGAGCTTGGGTTGCATCTTGAGATTTAAGTTCGTGGAATAATTCTCAGTAATTCTTATTGAATAAAACTATATTCTAATAGCTAGTTTTAATAGGCACTAGAATGCCTTGAGCTTTATGGAGCTTGGGTTTCTTTAACAGTCAAGTATGTACATAAAAACAATTGCAGTCAGACTATTGATCATCTGGGCTTGCAAAATTTAAGTTAGTGAAACATCATTCTAAGAGCATTTAGAATCATAATCCAGTTAGCTAACACACAAGTTAGAGAACTAACAGCAAATTTGTACACAATTTGATATTGCGCAAGATATATCTTTCTCTCATGTGTTTGATGAAAGTTAGTTTTTTAATAAAGGTTAAAAAATAGTTAAAAATAATATTACTAAACATTGATTCCATAATGGCCGATATTGTAAAATTGAGACAACGCAACAAGAAACACTTCGTAACTGGTGTACGTGTTATGATAAACGGAACATATTTTGATGACCCAAATCAAAAGAAAGAAAATCGTTACAGTGCAGCCAATCCAATAGTTTACGGAACTGTCCAGTCACAAATTGATAGTCTGGTAAAAGTTGGATGGGATGATGGCTGTACAGGATTTGTGTACTGTAAACTCTTGACAACTTTTCATGACTTTATCGTTTTCAAATTTCGAATACCGTTTAATCTATAAGCACAACTATTTATATTAAATATTGATTATAATTACGGCGAACGGCGACGGCGAAGCCTCCGATATACATAGTTCAGTTTTAATTATTTTTAAAGTGTAATAATTTGGGTATAGTTATCAACAGTCTATATTTGGCATACGTTTCAACAACAAGGCGACTTCAAATGTTGGAAATATGCAATTACTACTAAACCCAGTAAAATTGCGGCAATTTTGTCACAGTGCAGGTTGCAGTTTATAAATTTTTATTTCATGTTGCTTTCTGTAGCGTCAGTGGCCTCTCGTTAGCTCTTTTTAGGCGCTGGTTTTAGCCTTGCTCAGAGTTAATTTAAATTTTTATAATATACCTGCGGAAAATTTTGTGGAAATATTATTTGTCGACTTCTGTATGGGTTTTTTTATTTGGCAGCAATATAATGTGTTTCAGTCGGAATTTTTTTACCTACGGCGCACCTTATGGCGTCATAAATTTGACAATATAAATCATCCCTTTCCACTGCGAATTTTTGGATTCGCTAAAGAGTATCACTGATGGATCGTATCGGGAAGGCGGGGGAATGAATGGTACATATAGATTAAATATTGATTATAATTACGTGAAAGTGACGGCGAAGCCTCCAATATACATAGTTCAGTTTTAGCAAAAAAATTCGTTGCGATATCTCAAGATGCGTGAAAAGCCAACTCTATCCGCGGACGACCGGCAGACGTCTTTTTTTGAACAAGATTTATTTGAAAAAACATCAAGTGTAGTAAAAAATAGATAACTGTGATAAAAAAAAAATGATTAATTTATTTAGGGAATTACGAAAAAATAATTTTATTGAATAAATATTGCACGCGTACCCGTTGTAGTTAACGTTGTCAATATCACGTTATGACAGAAAACTCCCTATTTTTTGTTCCTGAAATAATGGCGTCATTTTATGACATCACGAGATTTTATTTTTAAACTCATTTTCATTCACATACGCGGGTAACAAAACAATTACGAGAATATGTTCATAAAACGTCAGTATTTTATTTGTGCGTCAACGCGAAATTTATTTTCTACCAAATAACGCCAGTTTTTTCCTAAAACTGATTTTCTCATTCTGACGTTCGGTCAGCAAGAAAAATAAACGTGTGCGGTTTGGCTTCATTTTTATCAAACATAAAAATAGAATGAGATTATTCCATACGGACGTAATTTGGTTTAGCTTACGCTTTTAAAATTTTACGAGTCAGGCCATATATATAGATGCCATTCAATGTATTATATACACGACGCAGTACTATTTTTATTGGAAATTCACCCAACATAAAGTCGGAAGCATCACCCAAAAGAATGAATTAAAGATCACTAATACGGTCAAGAGTTATACAGGAGGTAAAAATCAGTAACTGGCTCCCAGATTACTGCATAGAATGTACGGAAATACAGTTCTCTATAGTTTTTCAATATCAGCGAGTATAATTGCTGTCCAAGAAACGGTGAAATTAATGCGTTTTTGTTACAATGAATATGACTCGCTACACAACAACGCGAATACAATGAAAAAAAAATCGATTTCGAATATCAAAATTTTAAAACACAAATCCATCAACCATGCTGAATTTTCCGAGAAGCAAAGAAGTGGTAGATGGTTTTACCATCGCCCAGATCAGTCAACACACACTACACTTTACCACGGCGGTTAAGTTTCGTTTGGGATGTTTTCCATTGAGAGTGCACTTGCTGGTACTACATCTTTTAGTAACTCTTTGCTATAAAATGACCGCTGGTTGCTTCCTTCTAGGACTGCTTCCGGTCTTGCACAGGGAGTATTTCAATAAGAATAAACACAACAAAAATTTAGAACAAGATAAACAAGGCAAATGAACGGACAAAATTGAGCCTGAACCGTCCGCATTTTCAATGTCATTCGGTACCCAGCTTAGAAATATTGATCAAGCTGAATGCGACATGAATTTGTTGTACGGGACAAGTCGAGCTTGATAAATTGCATAGTTATATAATACCGTGTGTCTTAAAATTGGATTTGAGAAACACCTCTCTATTTGCCAATGAGATGCGGTTTTGGGTTCGGGCAAAGGGCACAATCCAATCACATACCTAAAATTAACCTTCTAATTCATTTACAATGCTCCAAAAAAGAAAGATTTTGTGTTTCGGAATATTCAGTTGACATTCACATGGACCAAAAGTCAGAAAGAGGCACGGCAGATGAGTGAAGGACCAAAGTATGCTATTGTGTAAAACCTTATGAACGGCGAGAATGCCAATTGAATACAGTCTGGAAATTCGAAAAAATACTAAGTTTATATTTAAGGAAAGTTTTCAGGTTGAAATCGTGTCATAAACCGAGTGATTTCCCCTAAATTACAAGAAAAACACCTCTCTATTTGTCAATGAGTTGCGATATGGGTTTGGGTTAAGGACACAAACCAGTCACAATAACTAAATTGAACCTTCCAAGTCTTTTATAATGCGCCAAAAAAGCTTTTGTGTATCGGAATATTAACTTGATTTTCACATTCAGTAAACAACAAAAAAAAATCTGAAATATGTGTTATTGCGAGTCGAAGGCGCGGAAAATGTCTCTTACTCATAACGATACTTCAGCATAAAATTTCAAAATCTTGACAGAAGAGAAATGGGTGTCCAAACCTTGAGCATACGTTAAAGTTGAGGTAAAAAATAAAGAATTACCAGTGTAGTAAAGTACTCTCAGTTACTTGAGAAGCATCAATTCTTTTTCCATAATTAAAAAATGGATGACTGATATTCATAATATCCAATATTCTTATAAACGTTCGATTCTTTTATTGGAGTTTCACAGGTACATTTTTCGATCTTCCTAATTATAGTGCTTTGCTTCGCAATGGAGTATTAGCAAACAACGGTAAAGAAAGAGCAATTGTTTATATCTTAAACTTTGAAACAAAATTTTAATAAACGTGTTGAAGTTCGAATATTGTTCGAACTAACTTTTTCATTATCCTTATTTGACCTAGCACACTAGGTAGGCAGTAGGCTAGGCCAGGGTTTCCCAAACTTTTTGGGTAATGGATGGTAAATGGACCTATATGATTTGCAGACCCCAATCTTATGTCGCAATAATTTTCCGCCTAACCAACGACAAAGGTTAATACAAATAAAAATAAAGTAACACTGAATCATGTTTATTTTTCGAAATGACAACATCAATGAGGTGGCTTCTTACTGCACAACTTGCAAACTCGCAATTCAGAGTCTATAAAAAGTCTGGACCGGTATTTTGTCTTCATATTAGTAAAAATATCCGTGTCAGCCTGGATATTAGAAAAATGGCAGTGGTGGAACTGCAGCTGACTACCGGAACACATGTGACAAAGTTATTTCTGCACAACCTTTAGCAACAGGCTATCGCTTTAGCCGTTTATTAAGCTAGGCCTAAAGCCAATTCGAACAAAAATTGAAACTTCATAACCTGATGACCTATATATTGTAACAAAATAATTTTCTTATAATACATGCACGAAAGTTCTTTCTTTGAAATCAAATAATTCCGCAAAATACATTCCTAGTATATGATTCGGCTGCGTGAAGATTTGAATTAGATTTTGCTAAGACAAGTCTGTATATATTCAATTAGACTGAAATTATGAATTTGCAAATTTAGACAGCGATCTTGAAATGTAGTGTAATTAGTGAATTATCACATATTCAGTGTTGTGCGTGCGTAATTAGAAGGTTTCTAATGCGTACACCTAGTTGTTAGTTTACATTTTTGTTAGTTAATAAATTTAAAAATATCGCTGCGTCTTCTGTAATTTAATCAATATTGAAATCTTCATAAATTTAACATTCGTAATTAAGAATCGTCTCGTCAATAATTATAATTTTTCGCAGACTGATTACTCGAGTATTTCTCCGCATTTGGAACTATTTACAAATATAACAGTCATAGTTCTGTTGGATGAAGTCATAATATACAAATATGAAACTGCAAAAAACAGCGATTTTGAAGTAAAACGCTTATTAATAATATATACCACGTATTTTACTTGCACTATCTGTACCTGTATTTTAATACCGAAAAGAAAATAAAATGTTTTCGATTGTCTGGCATAAATACGACAAAAGCCTCCTACTCATGTACGAAGAAGACTATAATTTCAATATGGCATCAGCAAAATAGCAGATGGGCCGCATAATATTGGATAGTACGTGTACAAAATTCGACAATATTACTAGCTTGCGATCATTTCAGATAATACTAAGCTACATTCATAAAATACGGTAGAATATTTTACCATCATTAATCGAAAATGATAGCAGCCACCTTAACATAGTTCTTAAGCAATGAACGGAATTATTTCCGCTTTGAGTGCAGTCAGTGGTTTAAGATAAAATATATAAGTCGACTAGGGCTTGGCAACACCGAATCATTCGGAATTCTTGTAATAATCTTTCGAATCGTTGATATTATAAAAATAACGAATATCCCATTTTCACTATTACCATTATAGTCTCCATTATGAAAACTAGAGAATATACAGTTACGAATTACAAATATTAGCATAAACTGACTTAACAGCGATGTATTTTCATTTTAACGTCGAAATGCAATCGATTTTGGTCAGATTTGACTGAAAACGATTGTATTTTGTCGTTAAAAATTGAGAAAAGTAACTTTAGTTGCTATGGCCGATTCACAATTGATTCCAATGTACTTCGAATCATCGAATGGGATTGCCCAGTCGATAATCCGTCTTTGATCACTCCAACTTTAGTCGCAAAATATACGATATATTTTTTCCCATGTGCACATATCTTTTTGTTAAATTGTCGAACTTTCAAAATTTGTATTGGAAGAAAAATAACATTTCAATGTCAATCTACGTGATAAATTAACGTCACAAAATGGAATATTCGGCCAAAAAAAAAAAACGGAAAAGTTATCGGAGGGTCATCGTTAATGTTAAGTTTATATTTCAATTAAAATTAGATTAACATTAATCACAAATATTTTTGTATCATACCGCGTTACACGGGATACGCCCACTCAGGAGTTTTCAATTTTCTCTTGCGGTGATTATAAAAACAATAGCAGCACGGTATTGCAGTATTTTCATATTATTAATTTTATCTCCATATTTTCGACAATGTAAGCAATATTTTTGAGTTTGTTGAGGGATGCTTGTTGGCTAGCGTGTTTTTAAAGTTTGATTTGCGTAAGTTTCGGTAATACGTTCTACGCGATGCACTTCAACGCGTGAATAAAACAAAATAATGTATAGTTTTAGGTCAAATGCATTATGGATTTAGTTTATGCATAATTTAGATGTGGCTCCATATATAAACTATAAGGTACATTTAATAGTTTGAGTCATATAATTTATTTTCAGTTTCGTAAATTGTCAAAGGCTTCCTAAAATTAATATCGTACCGTATACTTCAGCTCGGTGAAGACAATCTTAACCTCCGGGCCGAAAATAAATAAATTCTATGACTCAAACTATGAAATGTACCTTATAGTTTATATAGATACGAGCGGGTGTCTGGTTACCCAATACCTGTAGAGTATAATGTAATTATTATCAATCTACTTGAAGTTTACAATTGGACGAACAAGCCGTGAAATAAAACTCTAAAGGACTCAATTTCCGTGACAGGAAACTTTTGAAACGAAACTTCGCAATTGGAGATATAATTGATCTAACAATGGCAGACGAATCGACCAAAGCGGATACATGTCAGTGCAGAAGCGTTGCAAAGTGCAGCACCGTGTTTTCAAAACTATCAAATCTTATATTAATTACATGCGCACATGCACAGGATGTCTACAGAGCACAATTTGCTGAGCACCCCGATGCGCAAGAGAAATCATACCCGATTCCCAATGGAGCTGTTAAACGGAATGCATCATATTTTTGGAGCAAAACTCAAGAAAGTATACGGGACAGTCGTACAAAAACATACGATGAAAGCGTGGAAACAGAAAGCCACGCGAAAGAGCAAGAAATATATCAAAATTACTCAGGACCGTACGAACCTGAGTATTACGGACACAACGATAACATGAAGGGCAATTCAGTAAAAGCGGACTACGAAGTAGTTTACGGAGACCAGGAAACAATGGACTATTCTGCGGAAAGTAAGCTACCGTGTCCCGGCGGAAAAGCATGCGCACGCCGCGAAGAAGCCCGCGCCATTTGGGTCGACTCCATAAAAGGAAACTACTTTTCAATATCATCTGATCAACCTTTGACATCATCCGATCACCCCTCACCATCACCAGTTCAAATTCGGTCAACCTTCAGTTATTCTTCATCGTTCTCTAATTAACTTCATCATCATGCGATCAACCTTCTTTATCATCCCATCAACCTTCGTTGTCATCCGATCAAACTTTCATCGTCGGATCAATCTTTATCATCAGCCATAAAACCTTTATTCACCTCCAATCAAACTTCATCGTCAATATATGGACAACCTTCGTCATTATACGATCAAACATTATTATCATCCGATCACATTTCATTATATCCCGATCATTTTTTATATTATCGGACCAACCAAATATTCCCGCCGATCAACCTATCATCAATTGAATACCATATATCATCATTGAGATTAACCTCATCATCCTCCGTTCAAACTTCACCATCATCCGATCAACCTCTATCAGCTTTGAAGGAAAATCCTTCATCATTCGATTAACTTTCATCCTCTTCTTAACCTTAATCTTCTTAGCCCGATCAATCTTCAACATTTTACGATCAACTTTAATTATCATGCAATCAAACGTCTTTGTCATCCGATAAACCTTCAAAATCTAAACGCCGGATCAATCGCTATCATTAACTGAATAACATATTTTATCGTCGAAATTAATCTCCCACGTCCTGCGATTAACCTTCAACATTATCTGATGGTGAATGATCCTTTATCATCATTGAACCAAAATCCATCATCATTCGAAGAATCTTCACCATCCTCCTATTAGCCTTCATCATAATGCGATCAACCTTCATTTATATCCATTCAATCATCATTTTTTCCCGACCAACATTCGTATTCAGCTGATCATTCTTCATCCTTCTCCGATCAACCTTTCGTTTTCTATGTCATATGATTAACCTATGACATCAACCGATCACCTCTCATCAAGATCAAGTCAACTTTCTTCATTATTGGATCAACATTCAGCATCATCTGGTCAACCTTCATCACCATCCAAACAACGTTCATTTTCCTTATCATCTGATCAACCTTTGACATCATCCCATCAACTCACATCATCATCCGGTCAACTTTCATCATCCTTCAATTATTCTTGATCATCATCTTATCAATCCTCATCATACTTCATCGTCACCTTGTCGTCCTTCATTGTCATCCAAGCAATCTTTATCATTCTCAGATCAAGTTCCATCCAATCACCCCACGTCATCATCCAGTCAAATTCGACCATCCTTCAGAGATTCTTCATCGTCCTCTAATAAATTTCATCATCATCCGATCAGCCTTCATGATCCTCTCATCAACCTTCGTTGTCATCCGATCAAACTTTCATCGTCAGATCAATCTTTATCATCAGCTATGAAACCTATATTCACCTCCGATCAAACTTCATCGTCAATATATGGACAACCTTCGTCATTTTACGATCAAACATCATTATCATCCGATCACATTTCATTATATCCCGATCATGTTTCATATTATCGGACCAACCAAATATTCCCGCCGATCAACTGATCATCAACTGAATAACATATATCATCATTGAGATCAACCTCATCATCCTCCGTTCAAACTTCACCATCATCCGATCAACCTCTATCATCTTTGAATGAAAATCCTATATCATTAGATTAACTTTCATTCTCTTCTTAACCTTAATCTTTTTAGCCCGATCAATCTTTAACATTTTCCGATCAACTTTAATTATCATGCAATCAAACTTCTTTGTCATCCGATAAACCTTCAAAATCTAAACGTCGGATCAATCGCTATCCTTAACTGAATAAAATTTTTTGTCGTCGAAATTGATCTCCCACGTCCTCCGATTAACCTTCAACATCATCTGATGGTGAATGATCCTTCAACATCATTGAACCAAAATCCATCATCATTCGTTGAACCTTCACCATCCTCCTAATAGCCTTCATCATCATGCGATCAACCTTTACTTATATCCGATCAATCATCATTTTTTTCCGACCAACATTCGTATTCAGCTGATCAATCTTCATCCTTCTCCGATCAACCTTCCGTTTCTATATATCATATGATTAACCTATGACATCAACCGATCACCCATCATCAACATCAAGCCAATTTTTCATCATTATTGGATCAACATTCAGCGTCATCTGGTCAACCTTCATCACCATTCAAACAACGTTCATTCTCATTATCATCTGATCAACCTTTGACATCATCCAATCTCACATCATTATCCGGTCAACTTTCATCGTCCTTCGATTATTCTTCTTCATCATCTTATCAATCCTCATTATACTTCATCGTCACCTTATCAACCTTCATTGTCGTCCAAGCAATCTTTATCATTCTCAGATCAAGTTCCATCGGATCACCCCACGTCATCACCCAGTCAAATTCGACCATCCTTCAGAGATTCTTCATCGTCCTCTAATAATCCTTATCAATCTCCATTGTCATCCAAGCAATCTTTACCATTTTCAGATCAAGTTCCATCCGATCACCCCACGTCATCACCCAGTCAAAGTCGACCATCCTTCAGAGATTTTTCATCGTCCTCTAATAAACTTCATCATCATCCGATCAACCTTCATTATCCTCTCATCAACCTTCGTTGCCATCCGATCAAACTTTGCCTTCGTCGGATCAATCTTTATCATCAACCAAAAAACATTCATTAACCTCCGATTAACCTTCGTCGTCATCATCTGGTCAAACTTCGTCATGCTTCGATTTATCTTTTCATTGTCATTTAATCTTCACCAACCTTCATTATCATGCGATCAAACTAAATTTATCACCCGATCACACTTCATTATTACCCGATCATATTTTATATTATCGGACCAACCATAATCCCGCCGATCAACTGATCATCAACAACATCATCAACTGAATAACATATATATATTTCCGCTTTATATCCATCAACCTTCAACGCCATCGAATCAAAATTCATGAGCATTTGCTCAACCTTCATTATTGTCCAATCAACCTTTATCATTATCCGAACAACCATGCTAATAATCCGGCAAAGCTACTACACCTTAATCATCCTCAGGTCAACATTCAACATCATCGGATCGAGCTTTATTGACATTTGTTCAACTTTCCTTGTCAACTGATCAACCTTCAATATCATCCCAAGAATCATCATCATCAGGTGAACGAGACTTCGTCAACCGATCAACTTACATTATCAACTGACCAATCTACGCCAACATCAGTTAAATTTTCAGTGTCATCATAATACCCTTTATCATCCGCTGTTCAACCTCCATTATCATCCAAGCATCATTCTTCGATAAACTTTCATCGTCCTCTAACAACCTTCATCATCATCCGATAAAACTTTGACATCGTCGGATAAATCGTTATCATCAGCGGAATAGCATTTATTCTCTGTGATAAAAATTATTTCAGTACATAATTGTGATGTATCTAATTTCCAATCTGTTTATGTTGAATTTGAATTTTATCTGTTCGTTGGTAATTGCTGAGCTACCGCCCTGATTACGTGTTCCTAAATTGGTTGATTACTTTGTTTACGTCTGGGTCACTTGTTGCCTCGTATCTAGTATTTACCATTCAGTTCACTTTGTGTTTAGCTGTGAAAGAGTTAATTTAAAGCCTAGTATTGATTCTAGAGTTGTAATTTGAATTGTATTCGGCTATAGGTTATCACATTATCTTCGAGATTAACGTTCATCATCTTCTGAACAACCCTCAACATCATTGTCCGATGAACCTTTATATCACTTCTCATCAACTTTTGACATTATTTGATCACCCCTCACCATCATCCGGTCAACTTCCATCATCCTTGGATTATTCTTCATCATCCTCTTATCAATCCTCATGAACCTCCATCGTCATCCGATCAACCTTCATTATCATCCAAGCAATCTTCATCATTCTCCAAACAACTTTCATCGTCCTCCGATCAACCTTCATCATCCTCTTTATATCAATCCTCATACCTTTGGTATTATCCGATCACCCCTCGTTATCATCCCGTCAAGTTTCATCATCATTTGCTTACCATTTCTCATCAACCTCCATCGTCATTCGATTAATCTTCATTATCATCCAAGCAACTTACATCATCCTCCGATCAACATTCATCATCATCTAAACAACCCTACTTTTCAATATCATCTGATCAACCTTTGACATCATCTGATCACCAATCAGATCACCAATCACCATCATCCAGTCAAATTCGACCATCCTTCAGAGATTCTTCATCGTCCTCTAATAAATTTCATCATCATCCGATCAGCCTTCATGATCCTCTCATCAACCTTCGTTGTCATCCGATCAAACTTTCATCGTCAGATCAATCTTTATCATCAGCTATGAAACCTATATTCACCTCCGATCAAACTTCATCGTCAATATATGGACAACCTTCGTCATTTTACGATCAAACATCATTATCATCCGATCACATTTCATTATATCCCGATCATGTTTTATGTTATCGGACCAACCAAATATTCCCGCCGATCAACTGATCATCAACTGAATAACATATATCATCATTGAGATCAACCTCATCATCCTCCGTTCAAACTTCACCATCATCCGATCAACCTCTATCATCTTTGAATGAAAATCCTATATCATTCGATTAACTTTCATTCTCTTCTTAACCTTAACCTTTTTAGCCCGATCAATCTTTGACATTTTCCGATCAACTTTAATTATCATGCAATCAAACTTCTTTGTCATCCGATAAACCTTCAAAATCTAAACGTCGGATCAATCGCTATCCTTAACTGAATAACATTTTTTTATCGTCGAAATTGATCTCCCACGTCCTCCGATTAACCTTCAACATCATCTGATGGTGAATGATCCTTCAACATCATTGAACCAAAATCCATCATCATTCGATGAACCTTCACCATCCTCCTAATAGCCTTCATCATCATGCGATCAACCTTTACTTATATCCGATCAATCATCATTTTTTTCCGACCAACATTCGTATTCAGCTGATCAATCTTCATCCTTCTCCGATCAACCTTCCGTTTCTATATCATATGATTAACCTATGACATCAACCGATCACCCCTCATCAACATCAAGTCAACTTTCATCATTATTGGATTAACATTTAGCATCATCAGGTCAACCTTCTTCACCATTCAAACAACGTTCATTCTCATTATCATCTGATCAATCTTTGACATCATCCAATCAACTCACATCATCATCCTGTCAACTTTCATCATCCTTCAATTATTCTTCATCATCATCTTATCAATCCTCATCATACTTCATCATCATCACCTTATCATCCTTCATTGTCATCCAAGCAATCTTTATCATTCTCAGATCAAGTTCCATCCAATCACTCCACGTCATCATCCAGTCAAATTCGACCATCCTTCAGAGATTCTTCATCGTCCTCTAATAAACTTCATCATCATTCGATCAGCCATCATGATCCTCTCATCAACCTTCGTTTTCATCCGATCAAACTTTGCCTTCGTCCGATCAATCATTATCATCAGCCGAAAAACTTTCATTAACCTCCGATTAACCTTCGTCGTCATCATCTGTTCAAACTTAATCATGCTTCGATTTACCTTTTCGTTATCATTTAATTTTCACCAACCTTCATTATCGTGCGATCAAACTAAATTTATCACCCGATCACACTTCATTACGACCCGATCATATTTTATATTATCGAACCAACCCTAATCCCGCCGATCAACTGATCATCAACAACAACATCAACTGAATAACAAATATATGTTCCGCTTTACATCCATCAACCTTCAAACACCATCGAATCTAAGTTCATTAGCATTTGCTCAACCTTCATTATTGTCCAATCAACCTTTATCATAATCCGAACAACCATGCTAATAATCCGACAAAGCTACTACACCTTCATCATCCTCAGATCAACATTCAACATTATCGGATCGAACTTTATTAACATTTGTTCAACTTTCCTTGTCATCTGATCAACCTTCAATATCATCCCAAGAATCATCATCATCATCAGGTGAACGAGCCTTTGTCAACCGAACAACTAACATTATCAACTGACCAATCTACGTCAACATCAGTTAAATTTTCAGTGTCAGCAGAATACCCTTCATCATTCGCTGTTCAACCTCCGTTATCATCCAAGCATCATTCCCCGATCAACTTTCATCATCCTCCAATAAACCTTCACCATCATTCAATCATCCTTCACCATCCTCCTATCAACCGTCATCATCATCCGAAAAAAACTTCTTTTTCTATATCCACCTTCGACATCCCCGTATCATCATCTAATAAACTTTCATCATCCTTCGTTTACAAATCATTAATCGCTTATCAACCTTCATCATCACGCGATCAACCACCATCTTCTATAACATCATTTTCCAATCAACTTTTATCATCCTTCGACCAACCTCGATCATCATCCAAAAAACCTTCTTTGATATTATCATCTGATCAACTTTTTACATCGTCCGATCACTCCTTTCCATCAACCGGTCGACTTTAATCATCCTTCAATTTTTCTTCATCATACTCTTACCAATTCTTATTAACCTTCAACATCATCTGATCAACCTTCATTATCATCCAAGCAACAGTCATCATTCTCCGTTTTAACTTTCATCATCCTCCGATCAACCTTCATCATCATCCAAACATCCTTCCTTTTTATTATCATATATATCATTGAATTGATTTCGTCTTCCAATTATTCTTCATCGTCCTCTAACAACCTTCATCATCATCCGATAAAACTTTGACATCGTCGGATAAATCGTTATCATCAGCGGAATAGCATTTATTCTCTGTGATAAAAATTATTTCAGTACATAATTGTGATGTATCTAATTTCCAATCTGTTTATGTTGAATTTGAATCTTGTATCTAGTATTTACCATCCAGTTCACTTTGTGCTTAGCTGCGAAAGATTTGATTAAAGCCTAGTATTGATTCTAGATTTGTAATTTGAATTGTATACTGCTATAGGTTATCACTTTATCTTCGGGATTAACGTTCATCATCCTCCGATCAACCTTCATCATCATCCAAACATCCTTCCTTTTCATTATCATATATATCATTAAATTTTTTTCGTCTTCCAATTATTCTTCATCGTCCTCTAACAACCTTCATCATCATCCGATAAAACTTTGACATCGTCGGATAAATCGTTATCATCAGCGGAATAGCATTTATTCTCTGTGATAAAAATTATTTCAGTACATAATTGTGATGTAACTAGTTTCCAATCTGTTTATGTTGAATTTGAATCTTATCTGTTAGTTGGTAATTGATGAGCTACCGCCATGATTACGTGTTCCTAAATTGGTTGATTACTTTGTTTACGTCTGGGTCACTTGTTGTCTCGTATCTAGTATTTACCATTCAGTTCACTTTGTGTTTAGCTGTGAAAGAGTTAAATTAAAGCCTAGTCTTGATTCTAGAGTTGTAATTTGAATTGTATACGGCTATAGGTTATCACATTATCTTCGAGATTAACGTTCATCATCTTCCGAACAACCCTCACCATCATTCTCCGATGAACCTTTATATCACATCTCATCAACTTTTGACATTATTTGATCACCCCTCACCATCATCCGGTCAACTTCATCATCCTCTTATCAATCCTCATCAACCTCCATCGTCATCCGATCAACCTTCATTATCATCCAAGCAATCTTCATCATTCTCCAAACAACTTTCATCGTCCTCCGATCAACCTTCATCATCCTCTTTATATCAATCCTCATACCTTTGGTATTATCCGATCACCCCTCGTTATCATCCCGTCAAGTTTCATCATCATTTGCTTACCATTCCTCATCAACCTCCATCGTCATTCGATTAATCTTCATTATCATCCAAGCAACTTACATCATCCTCCGATCAACATTCATCATCATCTAAACAACCCTACTTTTCAATATCATCTGATTAACCTTTGACATCATCTGATCACCCTTCACCATCATCAGTTCAAATTCGATCATCCTTCAGTTATTCTTCATCGTTCTCTAATAACTTCATCATCATGCGATCAACCTTCTTTATCATCCCATCAACCTTCGTTGTCATCCGATCAAACTTTCATCGTCGGATCAAACTTTATCATCAGCCATAAAATCTTTATTCACCTCCGATCAAACTTCATCGTCAATACATGGACAACCTTCGCCATTATACGATCAAACATCATTGTCATCCGATCACATTTCATTATATCCCGATAATTTTTTTTATTATCGGACCAACCAAATATTCCCGCCGATCAACTGAATAACATATATCATCATTGAGATCAACCTCATCATCTTCCGTTCGAACTTCACCATCATCCGATCAACCTCTATCATCTTTGAATGAAAATCCTTCATCATTCGATTAACTTTCACCCTCACCATCATTCTCCGATGAACCTTAATATCATTTCTCATCAACTTTTAACATTATTCGATCACCCTTCGCCATCATCCGGTCAACTTCCATCATCCTTAGATTATTCTTCATCATCCTCTTATCAATCCTCATCAACCTTCATTATCATCCAAGCAATCTTCTTCACTCTCTAAACAATTTTCATCGACCTCCGATCAACCTTCATCATCCTCTTTACATCAATCATAACACACCTTTGGTATTATCCGATCACCCCTCGTTATCATCCGGTCAAAATTTCATCATCATTTGCTTATCATTCCTCATCAATCTCCATCGTCATCCGATTAACCTTCATTATCATCCAAACAACTTTCATCATTTTCCGATCCACATTAATCACCATCTAAACAACCCTTCTTTTCAATATCATCTGATCAACCTTTGACATCATCAGATCACCCCTCACCAACATCCGTTCAAATTCGATCGTCCTTCAGTTATTCTTCATCGTTCTCTAATATACTTCATCATCATGCGATTAATCTTCTTTTATCATCCCATCAACCTTCGTTTTCATCCGATCAAACATTCATCGTAAGATCAATCTTTATCATCAGCCATGAAACCTTTATTCACCTCCGATCAAACTTCATCGTCAATATATGGACAACCTTCCTCATTATACGATCAAACATCATTATCATCCGATCACATTTCATTATATCACGATCATTTTAAATATTATCGGACCAACCAAATCTTCCGGCCCATCAACTGATCATCAACTGAATAACATATATCATCATTGAGATCAACCTCATCATCATCCGTTCAAACTTCACCATCATCCGATCAACCTCTATCATTTTTCAATGAAAATCCTTCATCATTCGATTAACTTTCATCCTCTTCTTAACCTTAATCTTCTTAGCCCGATCAATTCGATAAACCTTCAAAATCTAAACGTCGGATCAATCGCTATCATTAACTGAATAACATTTTTTATCGTCGAAATTACTTTCCCACGTCCCCCCCCGATCAACCTTCAACATCATTTGATGGTGAATGATCCTTCATCACCATTGAACCAAAATCCATCATCATTCGATGAACCTTTACAATCTTCCTATTAGCCTTCATCTTCATGCGATCAACCATCAATCATCATTTTTTTCCGACCAACTATCGTATTCAGTTGATCATTCTTCATCCTTCTTCGATCAACATTCCGTTTCTATATCATATGATTAACCTATGACATCGCCCGATCACCCCTCATCAACATCAAGCCAATTTTCATCATTATTGGATCAACATTCAGCATCATCTGGTCAACCTTCATCACCATTCAAACAACGTTCATTCTCATTATCATCTGATCAACCTTTGACATCATCCAATCTCACATCATCATCCGGTCAACTTTCATCGTCCTTCGATTATTCTTCTTCATCATCTTATCAATCCTCATTATACTTCATCGTCACCTTATCAACCTTCATTGTCGTCCAAGCAATCTTTATCATTCTCAGATCAAGTTCCATCCGATCACCCCACGTCATCACCCAGTCAAATTCGACCATCCTTCAGAGATTCTTCATCGTCCTCTAATAATCCTTATCAACCTCCATTGTCATCCAAGCAATCTTTATCATTTTCAGATCAAGTTCCATCCGATCACCCCACTTCATCACCCAGTCAAATTCGACCATCCTTCAGAGATTCTTCATCGTCCTCTAATAAACTTCATCATCATCCGATCAACCTTCATTATCCTCTCATCAACCTTCGTTGCCATCCGATCAAACTTTGCCTTCGTCGGATCAATCTTTATCATCAACCAAAAAACATTCATTAACCTCCGATTAACCTTCGTCGTCATCATCTGGTCAAACTTCGTCATGCTTCGATTTATCTTTTCATTATCATTTAATCTTCACCAACCTTCATTATCATGCGATCAAACTAAATTTATCACCCGATCACACTTCATTATTACCCGATCATATTTTATATTATCGGACCAACCATAATCCCGCCGATCAACTGATCATCAACAACATCATCAACTGAATAACATATATATATATTCCGCTTTACATCCATCAACCTTCAACGCCATCGAATCAAAATTCATGAGCATTTGCTCAACCTTCATTATTGTCCAATCAACCTTTATCATTATCCGAACAACCATGCTAATAATCCGGCAAAGCTACTACACCTTAATCATCCTCAGATCAACATTCAACATCGTCGGATCGAGCTTTATTAATATTTGTTCAACTTTCCTTGTCAACTGATCAACCTTCAATATCATCCCAAGAATCATCATCATCAGGTGAACGAGACTTCGTCAATCGATCAACTTACATTATCAACTGACCAATCTACGCCAACATCAGTTAAATTTTCAGTGTCATCATAATACCCTTTATCATCCGCTGTTCAACCTCCATTATCATCCAAGCATCATTCTTCGATCAACTTTCATCGTCCTCTAACAACCTTCATCATCATCCGATAAAACTTTGACATCGTCGGAGAAATCGTTATCATCAGCGGAATAGCATTTATTCTCTGTGATAAAAATTATTTCAGTACATAATTGTGATGTATATAATTTCCAATCTGTTTATGTTGAATTTGAATTTTATCTGTTAGTTGGTAATTGCTGAGCTACCGCCATGATTACGTGTTCCTAAATTGGTTGATTACTTTGTTTACGTCTGGCTCACTTGTTGCTTCGTATCTAGTATTTACCATTCAGTTCACTTTGTGTTTAGCTGTGAAAGAGTTAATTTAAAGCCTAGTATTGATTCTAGAGTTGTAATTTGAATTGTATTCGGCTATAGGTTATCACATTATCTTCGAGATTAACGTTCATCATCTTCTGAACAATCCTCAACATCATTCTCCGATGAACCTTTATATCACTTCTCATCAACTTTTGACATTATTTGATCACCCCTCACCATCATCCGGTCAACTTCCATCATCCTTGGATTATTCTTCATCATCCTCTTATCAATCCTCATGAACCTCCATCGTCATCCGATCAACCTTCATTATCATCCAAGCAATCTTCATCATTCTCCAAACAACTTTCATCGTCCTCCGATCAACCTTCATCATCCTCTTTATATCAATTCTCATATCTTTGGTATTA
This sequence comes from Styela plicata, assembly GCA_963675895.2. Classification (NCBI taxonomy): domain Eukaryota; kingdom Metazoa; phylum Chordata; class Ascidiacea; order Stolidobranchia; family Styelidae; genus Styela; species Styela plicata. Next base: position 605,627 of record OZ023149.1, read on the forward strand.
TCCGATCACCCCTCGTTATCATCCCGTCAAGTTTCATCATCATTTGCTTACCATTTCTCATCAACCTCCATCGTCATTCGATTAATCTTCATTATCATCCAAGCAACTTACATCATCCTCCGATCAACATTCATCATCATCTAAACAACCCTACTTTTCAATATCATCTGATCAACCTTTGACATCATCTGATCACCAATCACCATCATCAGTTCAAATTCGATCATCCTTCAGTTATTCTTCATCGTTCTCTAATAACTTCATCATCATGCGATCAACCTTCTTTATCATCACATCAACCTTCGTTGTCATCCGATCAAACTTTCATCGTCGGATCAATCTTGATCATCAGCCATAAAATTTTTATTCACCTCCGATCAAACTTCATCGTCAATATATGGACAACCTTCGTCATTATACGATCAAACATCATTATCATCCGATCACATTTCATTATATCCCGATCATTTTTTATATTATCGGACCAACCAAATATTCCCGCCGATCAACCTATCATCAATTGAATACCATATATCATCATTGAGATTAACCTCATCATCCTCCGTTCAAACTTCACCATCATCCGATCAACCTCTATCAGCTTTGAAGGAAAATCCTTCATCATTCGATTAACTTTCATCCTCTTCTTAACCTTAATCTTCTTAGCCCGATCAATCTTCAACATTTTACGATCAACTTTAATTATCATGCAATCAAACGTCTTTGTCATCCGATAAACCTTCAAAATCTAAACGCCGGATCAATCGCTATCATTAACTGAATAACATATTTTATCGTCGAAATTAATCTCCCACGTCCTGCGATTAACCTTCAACATTATCTGATGGTGAATGATCCTTTATCATCATTGAACCAAAATCCATCATCATTCGAAGAATCTTCACCATCCTCCTATTAGCCTTCATCATAAATGCGATCAACCTTCATTTATATCCATTCAATCATCATTTTTTTCCCGACCAACATTCGTATTCAGCTGATCATTCTTCATCCTTCTCCGATCAACCTTTCGTTTTCTATGTCATATGATTAACCTATGACATCAACCGATCACCTCTCATCAAGATCAAGTCAACTTTCTTCATTATTGGATCAACATTCAGCATCATCTGGTCAACCTTCATCACCATCCAAACAACGTTCATTTTCCTTATCATCTGATCAACCTTTGACATCATCCCATCAACTCACATCATCATCCGGTCAACTTTCATCATCCTTCAATTATTCTTGATCATCATCTTATCAATCCTCATCATACTTCATCGTCACCTTGTCGTCCTTCATTGTCATCCAAGCAATCTTTATCATTCTCAGATCAAGTTCCATCCAATCACCCCACGTCATCATCCAGTCAAATTCGACCATCCTTCAGAGATTCTTCATCGTCCTCTAATAAATTTCATCATCATCCGATCAGCCTTCATGATCCTCTCATCAACCTTCGTTGTCATCCGATCAAACTTTCATCGTCAGATCAATCTTTATCATCAGCTATGAAACCTATATTCACCTCCGATCAAACTTCATCGTCAATATATGGACAACCTTCGTCATTTTACGATCAAACATCATTATCATCCGATCACATTTCATTATATCCCGATCATGTTTCATATTATCGGACCAACCAAATATTCCCGCCGATCAACTGATCATCAACTGAATAACATATATCATCATTGAGATCAACCTCATCATCCTCCGTTCAAACTTCACCATCATCCGATCAACCTCTATCATCTTTGAATGAAAATCCTATATCATTAGATTAACTTTCATTCTCTTCTTAACCTTAATCTTTTTAGCCCGATCAATCTTTAACATTTTCCGATCAACTTTAATTATCATGCAATCAAACTTCTTTGTCATCCGATAAACCTTCAAAATCTAAACGTCGGATCAATCGCTATCCTTAACTGAATAAAATTTTTTGTCGTCGAAATTGATCTCCCACGTCCTCCGATTAACCTTCAACATCATCTGATGGTGAATGATCCTTCAACATCATTGAACCAAAATCCATCATCATTCGTTGAACCTTCACCATCCTCCTAATAGCCTTCATCATCATGCGATCAACCTTTACTTATATCCGATCAATCATCATTTTTTTCCGACCAACATTCGTATTCAGCTGATCAATCTTCATCCTTCTCCGATCAACCTTCCGTTTCTATATCATATGATTAACCTATGACATCAACCGATCACCCATCATCAACATCAAGCCAATTTTCATCATTATTGGATCAACATTCAGCGTCATCTGGTCAACCTTCATCACCATTCAAACAACGTTCATTCTCATTATCATCTGATCAACCTTTGACATCATCCAATCTCACATCATTATCCGGTCAACTTTCATCGTCCTTCGATTATTCTTCTTCATCATCTTATCAATCCTCATTATACTTCATCGTCACCTTATCAACCTTCATTGTCGTCCAAGCAATCTTTATCATTCTCAGATCAAGTTCCATCGGATCACCCCACGTCATCACCCAGTCAAATTCGACCATCCTTCAGAGATTCTTCATCGTCCTCTAATAATCCTTATCAATCTCCATTGTCATCCAAGCAATCTTTACCATTTTCAGATCAAGTTCCATCCGATCACCCCACGTCATCACCCAGTCAAAGTCGACCATCCTTCAGAGATTTTTCATCGTCCTCTAATAAACTTCATCATCATCATCCGATCAACCTTCATTATCCTCTCATCAACCTTCGTTGCCATCCGATCAAACTTTGCCTTCGTCGGATCAATCTTTATCATCAACCAAAAAACATTCATTAACCTCCGATTAACCTTCGTCGTCATCATCTGGTCAAACTTCGTCATGCTTCGATTTATCTTTTCATTGTCATTTAATCTTCACCAACCTTCATTATCATGCGATCAAACTAAATTTATCACCCGATCACACTTCATTATTACCCGATCATATTTTATATTATCGGACCAACCATAATCCCGCCGATCAACTGATCATCAACAACATCATCAACTGAATAACATATATATATTCCGCTTTATATCCATCAACCTTCAACGCCATCGAATCAAAATTCATGAGCATTTGCTCAACCTTCATTATTGTCCAATCAACCTTTATCATTATCCGAACAACCATGCTAATAATCCGGCAAAGCTACTACACCTTAATCATCCTCAGGTCAACATTCAACATCATCGGATCGAGCTTTATTGACATTTGTTCAACTTTCCTTGTCAACTGATCAACCTTCAATATCATCCCAAGAATCATCATCATCAGGTGAACGAGACTTCGTCAACCGATCAACTTACATTATCAACTGACCAATCTACGCCAACATCAGTTAAATTTTCAGTGTCATCATAATACCCTTTATCATCCGCTGTTCAACCTCCATTATCATCCAAGCATCATTCTTCGATAAACTTTCATCGTCCTCTAACAACCTTCATCATCATCCGATAAAACTTTGACATCGTCGGATAAATCGTTATCATCAGCGGAATAGCATTTATTCTCTGTGATAAAAAATTATTTCAGTACATAATTGTGATGTATCTAATTTCCAATCTGTTTATGTTGAATTTGAATTTTATCTGTTCGTTGGTAATTGCTGAGCTACCGCCCTGATTACGTGTTCCTAAATTGGTTGATTACTTTGTTTACGTCTGGGTCACTTGTTGCCTCGTATCTAGTATTTACCATTCAGTTCACTTTGTGTTTAGCTGTGAAAGAGTTAATTTAAAGCCTAGTATTGATTCTAGAGTTGTAATTTGAATTGTATTCGGCTATAGGTTATCACATTATCTTCGAGATTAACGTTCATCATCTTCTGAACAACCCTCAACATCATTGTCCGATGAACCTTTTATATCACTTCTCATCAACTTTTGACATTATTTGATCACCCCTCACCATCATCCGGTCAACTTCCATCATCCTTGGATTATTCTTCATCATCCTCTTATCAATCCTCATGAACCTCCATCGTCATCCGATCAACCTTCATTATCATCCAAGCAATCTTCATCATTCTCCAAACAACTTTCATCGTCCTCCGATCAACCTTCATCATCCTCTTTATATCAATCCTCATACCTTTGGTATTATCCGATCACCCCTCGTTATCATCCCGTCAAGTTTCATCATCATTTGCTTACCATTTCTCATCAACCTCCATCGTCATTCGATTAATCTTCATTATCATCCAAGCAACTTACATCATCCTCCGATCAACATTCATCATCATCTAAACAACCCTACTTTTCAATATCATCTGATCAACCTTTGACATCATCTGATCACCAATCAGATCACCAATCACCATCATCCAGCCAAATTCGACCATCCTTCAGAGATTCTTCATCGTCCTCTAATAAATTTTCATCATCATCCGATCAGCCTTCATGATCCTCTCATCAACCTTCGTTGTCATCCGATCAAACTTTCATCGTCAGATCAATCTTTATCATCAGCTATGAAACCTATATTCACCTCCGATCAAACTTCATCGTCAATATATGGACAACCTTCGTCATTTTACGATCAAACATCATTATCATCCGATCACATTTCATTATATCCCGATCATGTTTTATGTTATCGGACCAACCAAATATTCCCGCCGATCAACTGATCATCAACTGAATAACATATATCATCATTGAGATCAACCTCATCATCCTCCGTTCAAACTTCACCATCATCCGATCAACCTCTATCATCTTTGAATGAAAATCCTATATCATTCGATTAACTTTCATTCTCTTCTTAACCTTAACCTTTTTAGCCCGATCAATCTTTGACATTTTCCGATCAACTTTAATTATCATGCAATCAAACTTCTTTGTCATCCGATAAACCTTCAAAATCTAAACGTCGGATCAATCGCTATCCTTAACTGAATAACATTTTTTTTATCGTCGAAATTGATCTCCCACGTCCTCCGATTAACCTTCAACATCATCTGATGGTGAATGATCCTTCAACATCATTGAACCAAAATCCATCATCATTCGATGAACCTTCACCATCCTCCTAATAGCCTTCATCATCATGCGATCAACCTTTACTTATATCCGATCAATCATCATTTTTTTCCGACCAACATTCGTATTCAGCTGATCAATCTTCATCCTTCTCCGATCAACCTTCCGTTTCTATATCATATGATTAACCTATGACATCAACCGATCACCCCTCATCAACATCAAGTCAACTTTCATCATTATTGGATTAACATTTAGCATCATCAGGTCAACCTTCTTCACCATTCAAACAACGTTCATTCTCATTATCATCTGATCAATCTTTGACATCATCCAATCAACTCACATCATCATCCTGTCAACTTTCATCATCCTTCAATTATTCTTCATCATCATCTTATCAATCCTCATCATACTTCATCATCACCTTATCATCCTTCATTGTCATCCAAGCAATCTTTATCATTCTCAGATCAAGTTCCATCCAATCACTCCACGTCATCATCCAGTCAAATTCGACCATCCTTCAGAGATTCTTCATCGTCCTCTAATAAACTTCATCATCATTCGATCAGCCATCATGATCCTCTCATCAACCTTCGTTTTCATCCGATCAAACTTTGCCTTCGTCCGATCAATCATTATCATCAGCCGAAAAACTTTCATTAACCTCCGATTAACCTTCGTCGTCATCATCTGTTCAAACTTAATCATGCTTCGATTTACCTTTTCGTTATCATTTAATTTTCACCAACCTTCATTATCGTGCGATCAAACTAAATTTATCACCCGATCACACTTCATTACGACCCGATCATATTTTATATTATCGAACCAACCCTAATCCCGCCGATCAACTGATCATCAACAACAACATCAACTGAATAACAAATATATGTTCCGCTTTACATCCATCAACCTTCAACACCATCGAATCTAAGTTCATTAGCATTTGCTCAACCTTCATTATTGTCCAATCAACCTTTATCATAATCCGAACAACCATGCTAATAATCCGACAAAGCTACTACACCTTCATCATCCTCAGATCAACATTCAACATCATCGGATCGAACTTTATTAACATTTGTTCAACTTTCCTTGTCATCTGATCAACCTTCAATATCATCCCAAGAATCATCATCATCATCAGGTGAACGAGCCTTTGTCAACCGAACAACTAACATTATCAACTGACCAATCTACGTCAACATCAGTTAAATTTTCAGTGTCAGCAGAATACCCTTCATCATTCGCTGTTCAACCTCCGTTATCATCCAAGCATCATTCCCCGATCAACTTTCATCATCCTCCAATAAACCTTCACCATCATTCAATCATCCTTCACCATCCTCCTATCAACCGTCATCATCATCCGAAAAAAACTTCTTTTTCTATATCCACCTTCGACATCCCCGTATCATCATCTAATAAACTTTCATCATCCTTCGTTTACAAATCATTAATCGCTTATCAACCTTCATCATCACGCGATCAACCACCATCTTCTATAACATCATTTTCCAATCAACTTTTATCATCCTTCGACCAACCTCGATCATCATCCAAAAAACCTTCTTTGATATTATCATCTGATCAACTTTTTACATCGTCCGATCACTCCTTTCCATCAACCGGTCGACTTTCATCATCCTTCAATTTTTCTTCATCATACTCTTACCAATTCTTATTAACCTTCAACATCATCTGATCAACCTTCATTATCATCCAAGCAACAGTCATCATTCTCCGTTTTAACTTTCATCATCCTCCGATCAACCTTCATCATCATCCAAACATCCTTCCTTTTTATTATCATATATATCATTGAATTGATTTCGTCTTCCAATTATTCTTCATCGTCCTCTAACAACCTTCATCATCATCCGATAAAACTTTGACATCGTCGGATAAATCGTTATCATCAGCGGAATAGCATTAATTCTCTGTGATAAAAATTATTTCAGTACATAATTGTGATGTATCTAATTTCCAATCTGTTTATGTTGAATTTGAATCTTGTATCTAGTATTTACCATCCAGTTCACTTTGTGCTTAGCTGCGAAAGATTTGATTAAAGCCTAGTATTGATTCTAGATTTGTAATTTGAATTGTATACTGCTATAGGTTATCACTTTATCTTCGGGATTAACGTTCATCATCCTCCGATCAACCTTCATCATCATCCAAACATCCTTCCTTTTTCATTATCATATATATCATTAAATTTTTTTCGTCTTCCAATTATTCTTCATCGTCCTCTAACAACCTTCATCATCATCCGATAAAAACTTTGACATCGTCGGATAAATCGTTATCATCAGCGGAATAGCATTTATTCTCTGTGATAAAAATTTATTTCAGTACATAATTGTGATGTAACTAGTTTCCAATCTGTTTATGTTGAATTTGAATCTTATCTGTTAGTTGGTAATTGATGAGCTACCGCCATGATTACGTGTTCCTAAATTGGTTGATTACTTTGTTTACGTCTGGGTCACTTGTTGTCTCGTATCTAGTATTTACCATTCAGTTCACTTTGTGTTTAGCTGTGAAAGAGTTAAATTAAAGCCTAGTCTTGATTCTAGAGTTGTAATTTGAATTGTATACGGCTATAGGTTATCACATTATCTTCGAGATTAACGTTCATCATCTTCCGAACAACCCTCACCATCATTCTCCGATGAACCTTTATATCACATCTCATCAACTTTTGACATTATTTGATCACCCCTCACCATCATCCGGTCAACTTCATCATCCTCTTATCAATCCTCATCAACCTCCATCGTCATCCGATCAACCTTCATTATCATCCAAGCAATCTTCATCATTCTCCAAACAACTTTCATCGTCCTCCGATCAACCTTCATCATCCTCTTTATATCAATCCTCATACCTTTGGTATTATCCGATCACCCCTCGTTATCATCCCGTCAAGTTTCATCATCATTTGCTTACCATTCCTCATCAACCTCCATCGTCATTCGATTAATCTTCATTATCATCCAAGCAACTTACATCATCCTCCGATCAACATTCATCATCATCTAAACAACCCTACTTTTCAATATCATCTGATTAACCTTTGACATCATCTGATCACCCTTCACCATCATCAGTTCAAATTCGATCATCCTTCAGTTATTCTTCATCGTTCTCTAATAACTTCATCATCATGCGATCAACCTTCTTTATCATCCCATCAACCTTCGTTGTCATCCGATCAAACTTTCATCGTCGGATCAAACTTTATCATCAGCCATAAAATCTTTATTCACCTCCGATCAAACTTCATCGTCAATACATGGACAACCTTCGCCATTATACGATCAAACATCATTGTCATCCGATCACATTTCATTATATCCCGATAATTTTTTTTATTATCGGACCAACCAAATATTCCCGCCGATCAACTGAATAACATATATCATCATTGAGATCAACCTCATCATCTTCCGTTCGAACTTCACCATCATCCGATCAACCTCTATCATCTTTGAATGAAAAATCCTTCATCATTCGATTAACTTTCACCCTCACCATCATTCTCCGATGAACCTTAATATCATTTCTCATCAACTTTTAACATTATTCGATCACCCTTCGCCATCATCCGGTCAACTTCCATCATCCTTAGATTATTCTTCATCATCCTCTTATCAATCCTCATCAACCTTCATTATCATCCAAGCAATCTTCTTCACTCTCTAAACAATTTTCATCGACCTCCGATCAACCTTCATCATCCTCTTTACATCAATCATAACACACCTTTGGTATTATCCGATCACCCCTCGTTATCATCCGGTCAAAATTTCATCATCATTTGCTTATCATTCCTCATCAATCTCCATCGTCATCCGATTAACCTTCATTATCATCCAAACAACTTTCATCATTTTCCGATCCACATTAATCACCATCTAAACAACCCTTCTTTTCAATATCATCTGATCAACCTTTGACATCATCAGATCACCCCTCACCAACATCCGTTCAAATTCGATCGTCCTTCAGTTATTCTTCATCGTTCTCTAATATACTTCATCATCATGCGATTAATCTTCTTTATCATCCCATCAACCTTCGTTTTCATCCGATCAAACATTCATCGTAAGATCAATCTTTATCATCAGCCATGAAACCTTTATTCACCTCCGATCAAACTTCATCGTCAATATATGGACAACCTTCCTCATTATACGATCAAACATCATTATCATCCGATCACATTTCATTATATCACGATCATTTTAAATATTATCGGACCAACCAAATCTTCCGGCCCATCAACTGATCATCAACTGAATAACATATATCATCATTGAGATCAACCTCATCATCATCCGTTCAAACTTCACCATCATCCGATCAACCTCTATCATTTTTCAATGAAAATCCTTCATCATTCGATTAACTTTCATCCTCTTCTTAACCTTAATCTTCTTAGCCCGATCAATTCGATAAACCTTCAAAATCTAAACGTCGGATCAATCGCTATCATTAACTGAATAACATTTTTTATCGTCGAAATTACTTTCCCACGTCCCCCGATCAACCTTCAACATCATTTGATGGTGAATGATCCTTCATCACCATTGAACCAAAATCCATCATCATTCGATGAACCTTTACAATCTTCCTATTAGCCTTCATCTTCATGCGATCAACCATCAATCATCATTTTTTTCCGACCAACTATCGTATTCAGTTGATCATTCTTCATCCTTCTTCGATCAACATTCCGTTTCTATATCATATGATTAACCTATGACATCGCCCGATCACCCCTCATCAACATCAAGCCAATTTTCATCATTATTGGATCAACATTCAGCATCATCTGGTCAACCTTCATCACCATTCAAACAACGTTCATTCTCATTATCATCTGATCAACCTTTGACATCATCCAATCTCACATCATCATCATCGGGTCAACTTTCATCGTCCTTCGATTATTCTTCTTCATCATCTTATCAATCCTCATTATACTTCATCGTCACCTTATCAACCTTCATTGTCGTCCAAAGCAATCTTTATCATTCTCAGATCAAGTTCCATCCGATCACCCCACGTCATCACCCAGTCAAATTCGACCATCCTTCAGAGATTCTTCATCGTCCTCTAATAATCCTTATCAACCTCCATTGTCATCCAAGCAATCTTTATCATTTTCAGATCAAGTTCCATCCGATCACCCCACTTCATCACCCAGTCAAATTCGACCATCCTTCAGAGATTCTTCATCGTCCTCTAATAAACTTCATCATCATCCGATCAACCTTCATTATCCTCTCATCAACCTTCGTTGCCATCCGATCAAACTTTGCCTTCGTCGGATCAATCTTTATCATCAACCAAAAAACATTCATTAACCTCCGATTAACCTTCGTCGTCATCATCTGGTCAAACTTCGTCATGCTTCGATTTATCTTTTCATTATCATTTAATCTTCACCAACCTTCATTATCATGCGATCAAACTAAATTTATCACCCGATCACACTTCATTATTACCCGATCATATTTTATATTATCGGACCAACCATAATCCCGCCGATCAACTGATCATCAACAACATCATCAACTGAATAACATATATATATTCCGCTTTACATCCATCAACCTTCAACGCCATCGAATCAAAATTCATGAGCATTTGCTCAACCTTCATTATTGTCCAATCAACCTTTATCATTATCCGAACAACCATGCTAATAATCCGGCAAAGCTACTACACCTTAATCATCCTCAGATCAACATTCAACATCGTCGGATCGAGCTTTATTAATATTTGTTCAACTTTCCTTGTCAACTGATCAACCTTCAATATCATCCCAAGAATCATCATCATCAGGTGAACGAGACTTCGTCAATCGATCAACTTACATTATCAACTGACCAATCTACGCCAACATCAGTTAAATTTTCAGTGTCATCATAATACCCTTTATCATCCGCTGTTCAACCTCCATTATCATCCAAGCATCATTCTTCGATCAACTTTCATCGTCCTCTAACAACCTTCATCATCATCCGATAAAACTTTGACATCGTCGGAGAAATCGTTATCATCAGCGGAATAGCATTTATTCTCTGTGATAAAAATTATTTCAGTACATAATTGTGATGTATATAATTTCCAATCTGTTTATGTTGAATTTGAATTTTATCTGTTAGTTGGTAATTGCTGAGCTACCGCCATGATTACGTGTTCCTAAATTGGTTGATTACTTTGTTTACGTCTGGCTCACTTGTTGCTTCGTATCTAGTATTTACCATTCAGTTCACTTTGTGTTTAGCTGTGAAAGAGTTAATTTAAAGCCTAGTATTGATTCTAGAGTTGTAATTTGAATTGTATTCGGCTATAGGTTATCACATTATCTTCGAGATTAACGTTCATCATCTTCTGAACAATCCTCAACATCATTCTCCGATGAACCTTTATATCACTTCTCATCAACTTTTGACATTATTTGATCACCCCTCACCATCATCCGGTCAACTTCCATCATCCTTGGATTATTCTTCATCATCCTCTTATCAATCCTCATGAACCTCCATCGTCATCCGATCAACCTTCATTATCATCCAAGCAATCTTCATCATTCTCCAAACAACTTTCATCGTCCTCCGATCAACCTTCATCATCCTCTTTATATCAATTCTCATATCTTTGGTATTATCCGATCACCCCTCGTTATCATCCCGTCAAGTTTCATCATCATTTGCTTACCATTTCTCATCAACCTCCATCGTCATTTGATTAATCTTCATTATCATCCAAGCAACTTACATCATCCTCCGATCAACATTCATCATCATCTAAACAACCCTACTTTTTAATATCATCTGATCAACCTTTGACATCATCTGATCACCAATCACCATCATCAGTTCAAATTCGATCATCCTTCAGTTATTCTTCATCGTTCTCTAATAACTTCATCATCATGCGATCAACCTTCTTTATCATCACATCAACCTTCGTTGTCATCCGATCAAACTTTCATCGTCGGATCAATCTTGATCATCAGCCATAAAATTTTTATTCACCTCCGATCAAACTTCATCGTCAATATATGGACAACCTTCGTCATTATACGATCAAACATCATTATCATCCGATCACATTTCATTATATCCCGATCATTTTTTATATTATCGGACCAACCAAATATTCCCGCCGATCAACCGAATAACATATATCATCATTGAGATCAACCTCATCATCTTCCGTTCAAACTTCGCCATCATCCGATCAACCTCTATCATCTTTGAATGAAAATCCTTAATCATTCGATTAACTTTCACCCTCACCATCATTCTCCGATGAACCTTAATATCATTTCTCATCAACTTTAACATTATTCGATCACCCCTCGCCATCATCCGGTCAACTTCCATCTTACTTAGATTATTCTTCATCATCCTCTTATCAATCCTCATCAACCTTCATTATCATCCAAGCAATCTTCTTCACTCTCTAAACAATTTTTATCGACCTCCGATCAACCTTCATCATCCTCTTTATATCAATCCTCACACCTTTGGTATTATCCGATCACCCATCGTTATCATCCGGTCAAAATTTCATCATCATTTGCTTATCATTCCTCATCAATCTCCATCGTCATCCGATTAACCTTCATTATCATCCAAGCAACTTTCATCATTCTCCGATCAACATTCATCACCATCTAAACAACCCTTCTTTTCAATATCATCTGATCAACCTTTGACATCATCAGATCACCCCTCACCAACATCCGTTCAAATTCGATCATCCTTCAGTTATTCTTCATCGTTCTCTAATATACTTCATCATCATGCGATTAATCTTCTTTATCATCCCATCAACCTTCGTTGTCATCCGATCAAACATTCATCGTCAGATCAATCTTTATCATCAGCCATGAAACCTTTATTCATCTCCGATCAAACTTCATCGTCAATATATGGACAACCCTCGTCATTTTACGATCAAACATCTTTATCATCCGATCACATTTCATTATATCCCGATCATTTTTTATATTATCGGACCAACCAAATATTCCCGCCGATCAACTGATCATCAACTGAATAACATATATCAGCATTGAGATCAACCTCATCATCCTCCGTTCAAACTTCACCATCATCCGATCAACCTCTATCATCTTTGAATGAAAATCCTATATCATTCGATTAACTTTCATTCTCTTCTTAACCTTAATCTTTTTAGCCCGATCAATCTTTAACATTTTCCGATCAACTTTAATTATCATGCAATCAAACTTCTTTGTCATTCGATAAACCTTCAAAGTCTAAACGTCGGATCAATCGCTATCGTTAACTGAATAACATTTTTATCATCGAAATTGATCTCCCACGTCCTCCGATTAACCTTCAACATCATCTGATGGTGAATGATCCTTCAACATCATTGAACCAAAATCCATCATCATTCGATGAACCTTCACCATCCTCCTAATAGCCTTCATCATCATGCGATCAACCTTTACTTATATCCGATCAATCATCATTTTTTTCCGACCAACATTCGTATTCAGCTGATCAATCTTCATCCTTCTCCGATCAACCTTCCGTTTCTATATCATATGATTAACCTATGACATCAACCGATCACCCCTCATCAACATCAAGTCAACTTTCATCATTATTGGATTAACATTCAGCATCATCTGGTCAACCTTCTTCACCATTCAAACAACGTTCATTCTCATTATCATCTGATCAATCTTTGACATCATCCAATCAACTCACATCATCATCCGGTCAACTTTCATCATCCTTCAATTATTCTTCATCATCATCTTATCAATCCTCATCATACTTCATCATCACCTTATCATCCTTCATTGTCATCCAAGCAATCTTTATCATTCTCAGATCAAGTTCCATCCAATCACTCCACGTCATCATCCAGTCAAATTCGACCATCCTTCAGAGATTCTTCATTGTCCTCTAATAAACTTCATCATCATTCGATCAGCCATCATGATCCTCTCATCAACCTTCGTTGTCATCCGATCAAACTTTGCCTTCGTCCGATCAATCATTATCATCAGCCGAAAAACTTTCATTAACCTCCGATTAACCTTCGTCGTCATCACCTGTTCAAACTTCATCATGCTTCGATTTACCTTTTCGTTATCATTTAATTTTCACCAACCTTCATTATCGTGCGATCAAACTAAATTTATCACCCGATCACACTTCATTACGACCCGATCATATTTTATATTATCGAACCAACCCTAATCCCGCCGATCAACTGATCATCAACAACAACATCAACTGAATAACAAATATATGTTCCGCTTTACATCCATCAACCTTCAACACCATCGAATCTAAGTTCATTAGCATTTGCTCAACCTTCATTATTGTCCAATCAACCTTTATCATAATCCGAACAACCATGCTAATAATCCGACAAAGCTACTACACCTTCATCATCCTCAGATCAACATTCAACATCATCGGATCGAACTTTATTAACATTTGTTCAACTTTCCTTGTCATCTGATCAACCTTCAAATCATCCCAAGAATCATCATCATCATCAGGTGAACGAGCCTTTGTCAACCGAACAACTAACATTATCAACTGACCAATCTACGTCAACATCAGTTAAATTTTCAGTGTCAGCAGAATACCCTTCATCATTCGCTGTTCAACCTCCGTTATCATCCAAGCATCATTCCCCGATCAACTTTCATCATCCTCCAATAAACCTTCACCATCATTCAATCATCCTTCACCATCCTCCTATCAACCGTCATCATCATCCGAAAAAAACTTCTTTTTCTATATCCACCTTCGACATCCCCGTATCATCATCTAATAAACTTTCATCATCCTTCGTTTACAAATCATTAATCGCTTATCAACCTTCATCATCATGCGATCAATCACCATCTTCTATAACATCATTTTCCAATCAACTTTTATCATCCTCCGACCAACCTCGATCATCATTCAAAAAACCTTCTTTGATATTATCATCTGATACACTTTTTACATCGTCCGATCACTCCTTTCCATCAACCGGTCGACTTTCATCATCCTTCAATTTTTCTTCATCATACTCTTACCAATTCTTATTAACCTTCAACATTATCTGATCAACCTTCATTATCATCCAAGCAACAGTCATCATTCTCCGTTTTAACTTTCATCATCCTCCGATCAACCTTCATCATCATCCAAACATCCTTCCTTTTCATTATCATATATATCATTGAATTTTTTTCGTCTTGCAATTATTCTTCATCGTCCTCTAACAACCTTCATCATCATCCGATAAAACTTTGACATCGTCGGATAAATCGTTATCATCAGCGGAATAGCATTTATTCTCTGTGATAAAAATTATTTCAGTACATAATTGTGATGTATCTAATTTCCAATCTGTTTATGTTGAATTTGAATCTTGTATCTAATATTTACCATCCAGTTCACTTTGTGCTTAGCTGCGAAAGAGTTGATTAAAGCCTAGTCTTGATTCTAGATTTGTAATTTGAATTGTATACTGCTATAGGTTATCACTTTATCTTCGGGATTAACGTTCATCATCCTCCGATCAACCTTCATCATCATCCAAACATCCTTCCTTATCATTATCATATATATCATTAAATTTTTTTCGTCTTCCAATTATTCTTCATCGTCCTCTGACAACCTTCATCATCATCCGATAAAACTTTGACATCGTCGGATAAATCGTTATCATCAGCGGAATAGCATTTATTCTCTGTGATAAAAGTTATTTCAGTACATAATTGTGATGTATCTAGTTTCCATCTGTTTATGCTGAATTTGAATCTTATCTGTTAGTTGGTAATTGATGAGCTACCGCCATGATTACGTGTTCCTAAATTGGTTGATTACTTTGTTTACGTCTGGGTCACTTGTTGTCTCGTATCTAGTATTTACCATTCAGTTCACTTTGTGTTTAGCTGTGAAAGAGTTAAATTAAAGCCTAGTCTTGATTCTAGAGTTGTAATTTGAATTGTATACGGCTATAGGTTATCACATGATCTTCGAGATTAACGTTCATCATCTTCCGAACAACCCTCACCATCATTCTCCGATGAACCTTTATATCACATCTCATCAACTTTTGACATTATTTGATCACCCCTCACCATCATCCGGTCAACTTCATCATCCTCTTATCAATCCTCATCAACCTCCATCGTCATCCGATCAACCTTCATGATCATCCAAGCAATCTTCATCATTCTCCAAACAACTTTCATCGTCCTCCGATCAACCTTCATCATTCTCTTTATATCAATCCTCATGCCTTTGGTATTATCCGATCACCCCTCGTTATCATCCCGTCAAGTTTCATCATCATTTGCTTACCATTCCTCATCAACCTCCATCGTCATTCGATTAATCTTCATTATCATCCAAGCATCTTAAATCATCCTTCGATCAACATCCATCATCATCTAAACAACCCTACTTTTCAATATCATCTGATTAACCTTTGACATCATCTGATCCCCCATCACCATCATCAGTTAAAATTCGATCATCCTTCAGTTATTCTTCATCGTTCTCTGATAACTTCATCATCATGCGATCAACCTTCTTTATCATCCCATCAACCTTCGTTGTCATCCGATCAAACTTTCATCGTCGGATCAATCTTTATCATCAGCCATAAAATCTTTATTCACCTCCGATCAAACTTCATCGTCAATATATGGCCAACCTTCGTCATTATACGATCAAACATGATTATCATCCGATCACATTTCATTATATCCCGATAATTTTTTTATTATCGGACCAACCAAATATTCCCGCCGATCAACTGAATAACATATATCATCATTGAGATAAACCTCATCATCTTCCGTTCGAACTTCACCATCATCCGATCAACCTCTATCATCTTTGAATGAAAATCCTTCATCATTCGATTAACTTTAACCCTCACCATCATTCTCCGATGAACCTTAATATCATTTCTCATCAACTTTTAACATTATTCGATCACCCCTCGCCATCATCCGGTCAACTTCCATCATCCTTAGATTATTATATTATATCAATCCTCACAGCTTTGGTATTATCCGATCACCCCTCGTTATCATCCGGTCAAAATTTCATCATCATTTGCTTATCATTCCTCATCAATCTCCATCATCATCCGATTAACCTTCATTATCATCCAAGCAACATTCATCATTTGCCGATCCACATTAATCACCATCTAAACAACCCTTCTTTTCAATATCATCTGATCAACCTTTGACATCATCAGATCACCCCTCACCAACATCCGTTCAAATTCGATCGTCCTTCAGTTATTCTTCATCGTTCTCTAATATACTTCATCATCATGCGATTAATCTTCTTTATCATCCCATCAACCTTCGTTGTCATCCGATCAAACATTCATCGTCAGATCAATCTTTATCATCAACCATGAAACCTTTATTCACCTCCGATCAAACTTCATCGTCAATATATGGACAACCTTCCTCATTATACGATCAAACATCATTATCATCCGATCACATTTCATTATATCACGATCATTTTAAATATTATCGGACCAACCAAATCTTCCGGCCGATCAACTGATCATCAACTGAATAACATATATCATCATTGAGATCAACCTCATGATCATCCGTTCAAACTTCACCATCATCCGATCAACCTCTATCATTTTTCAATGAAAATCTTTCATCATTCAATTAACTTTCATCCTCTTCTTAACCTTAATCTTCTTAGCCCGATCAATTCGATAAACCTTCAAAATCTAAACGTCGGATCAATCGCTATCATTAACTGAATAACATTTTTTATCGTCGAAATTACTCTCCCACGTCCCCCGATCAACCTTTAACATCATTTGCTGGTGAATGATCCTTCATCACCATCGAACCAAAATCCATCATCATTCGATGAACCTTTACAATCCTCCTATTAGCCTTCATCTTCATGCGATCAACCATCAATCATCATTTTTTTTCGACCAACATTCGTATTCAGCTGATCAATCTTCATCCTTCTCCGATCAACCTTCCGTTTCTATATCATATGATTAACCTATGGCATCAACCGATCACCCCTCATCAACATTAAGTCAACTTTCATCATTATTGGATCAACATTCAGCATCATCTGGTCAACCTTCTTCACCATTCAAACAACGTTCATTCTCATTATCATCTGATCAATCTTTGACATCATCCAATCAACTCACATCATCATCCGGTCAACTTTCATCATCCTTCAATTATTCTTCATCATCATCTTATCAATCCTCCTCATACTTCATCGTCACCTTATCATCCTTCATTGTCATCCAAGCAATCTTTATCATTCTCAGATCAAGTTCCATCCAATCACCCCACGTCATCATCCAGTCAAATTCGACCATCCTTCGTCCTCTAACAACCTTCATCATCATCCGATAAAACTTTGACATCGTCGGATAAATCGTTATCATCAGCGGAATAGCGTTTATTCTCTGTGATAAAAATTATTTCAGTACATATTTGTGATGTATCTAATTTCCAATCTGTTTATGCTGAATTTGAATCTTATCTGTTAGTTGGTAATTGCTGAGCTACCGCCATGATTACGTGTTCCTACATTGGTTGATTACTTTGTTTACGTCTGGCTCACTTGTTGACTTGTATCTAGTATTTACCATTCAGTTCACTTTGTGCTTAGCTGTGAAAGAGTTGATTAAAGCCTAGTCTTGATTCTAAAGTTTGAATTGTATACTGCTATGGGTTATCACATTATCTCTGGGATTAACGTTCATCATCCTCCGAACAACCCTCACCATCATTCTCCGATGAACCTTTATATCACTTCTCATCAACTTTTGTCATTATTCGATCACCCCTCACCATCATCCGGTCAACTTCCATTATCCTTTGATTATTCTTCATCATCCTCCTATCAATCCTCATCAACCTCCATCGTCATCCGATCAACCTTCAATATCATCCAAGCAATCTTCATCACTCTCCAAACAACTTTCATTGTCCTCCGATCAACCTTCATCATCCTCTTTATATCAATCCTCACACCTTTTGTATTATCCGATCACCCCTCGTTATCATCCGGTCAACTTTCATCATCATTTGCTTATCATTCCTCATCGACCTCCATCATCATCTGATCAACCTTCATTATCCTCATCCGACCAACATTCATCATCATCATTCGCTTAATTTTTATTGTCAACAGAATAAGCTTCCCCATCCGCTGTTCAACCTTCATTATCATCCAAACAATCTTCATCATCGTCATTCATATCAATCCTCATACCTTTTTTATTTCCGATCACCCCTCGTCAACATCCGGTCAACTCTCATCATCTTTATCTTCCTCATCAACTTCCATCGTCATCCAATCAATCCTATTTTTCATTATCATCTGATCAACCCTTGACATTATCCTATCACCCCTCACCATCATCTGGTCAAATTCGATTATCCTTCAGTTATTCTTCATCGTTCTGTAATAAATTGATTCATCATCCGATCAACTTTCATTATCATCCCAACAACCTTCGTTTTCATCCGATCAAACTTTGCCTTCGTCCGATCAATCTTTATCATCAACCAAAAAACATTTATTAACTTCCGGTCAACCTTCGTCGTCATCATCTGGTCAAACTTCATCATACTTCGATTTACCTTTTCATGATCATTTAGTCTTCACCAACCTTCATCATCATGCGATCACTCTTCATCATCATCCGATCATTTTTAATATTATCGTATCAACCACAATCCCGCCGATCAACTGATCATCAACAACATCATCAACTAAATAACATTTGTTATTATCGAGATCAACCTTCACCATCCTCGATTAACCTTCGTTATCATCTAAGCAATCTTCATCATTCTCCGATCAAGTTTCATCGTCCAACGATGAACCTTCATCACCATCCAAACAACCTTCCCTTTTCATTACCATCTGATCAACCTTTGACATCATCCGATGACCCTTCGTCATCATCCTGTCAACTTTCCTTCTCATTATCATCTGATCAACTTTTGACATATTTCGATCACCCCTTATCATCATTCGGTCAACTTTCATCATCTTTCAATTATTCTTCATCATCCTCTTACCTCATTAACCTTCATTATCCTCATCCTACCTACCTTCATCATCATCATCATTCGATTAAATTTTATTGTCACCAGAATAAGCTTTACCATCCGCTGTTTAATCCTCAATATCATTCAAGCAACCTTCATCATTCTCCGATCAACTTTCATCATCCTCCGATGATCCCTCATCATCATCTGGTCGACATTCAACATCTTCCAAACAACCTCCCTTTTCAATATCATCTGATCACTTTGACACCATGCGACCACCCCTCATCAGTCTTTATGGATGATGATAGGGTTGTTCGGAGGTTGGTGAAGGATGATCGAATGATGAAACTTGATCCGGGGAAAACGAGAGTTAATAGGATGAAGATGACGATAGATTGGAGGATGATGTAAGTTGATCAGGAGAAGATGAGATAAATGATTCGATCATCCTTCAGTTATTCTTCATCTTGCTCTAATAAATGTCATCGACATCGGATCAACCTTCATTATCATCCCATCAACATTCGCTGCCATCCGATCAAACTTTTCCTTCGTCCGATCAATCTTTATCATCAACCAAAAAAACATTTATTAACTTCCGGTCAATCTTCGTCGTCATCATCTGGTCAAACTTCATCATACTTCGATTTACCTTTTCATGATCATTTAATCTTCACCAACCTTCATCATAAATTTTAACAAAGTTGTGACTTTGTCCCGTTTACGCTCAATGAGGGGATGTAGCTCAATGGTGGAGCGCGCGCTTTGAATTTGTGAGACCCCGGATTCAGTCCCAGGCATCTATAGCTTTCTCTATGAAACGTGGTGTGCGTAGACGCTGAAGTTTTACCACAAGATGGGTGACTACTTATCGAATGCTAAAAACCAAATCGTTGACGGTTGGCGTGGCAGTATGTAAGGCGGGGACTGAAAGTCTCCCACGAGTGAGATTCAGCTGTTCATTGGGAAAGTACGCGCTTTACACATTGTGGGTTGTCGGCTTGATCTTCACCGTCTTTTGATATTATCCGATTGAAATTTACCG